>JAGSMR010000008.1:12637500-13037500 GCA_029286605.1 Sericinus montela | reverse complement strand
CACGCAATTCCCAAAACAGGGGTAGACATAGGTCAAGTCCAGACAATTAAGTCCCTTTGACCCACCTTGCACCGAAGATATTTTCGAGACAACGTGACAGGTGGTGAGCCCGTCGCCGTCTTTATGTCTAAGCCAACGATGAAATTCGTACATAAGTTTTTGAACAACTCATTGGTACTGCCACCTGGGGATCGAACTCGGGTCTCTCGACTCGAAATTCCGACCACCCAACAACTCGGCTATCGTGACTTTTTATAATAACAACCTACATATCCAAAAGTCATTGTCATTTTTGTACCTTGTAACTAAAATAGTTATTTAGCGTGTTATGACATCCACGGTAAAAAAGAAATAGATAAAATCTTATTTGTGCTTAAAACTTAACTCAGCTATTTAAAAAAATGCGAATGGTTATAGTGGTTGAACCGGAACTACTTATTTTCTATTTTGAAGAACAAATTTTATTGTTTATAAATTAGAGGTTAATTTTAAAGTTTACTTGGAGCGCACGATTAAAATTTAGCTTGCCTTAAGTATGTTGCATTTATTTTCTATGTTAGGTAATGTTAAAACATTTTCTGACTTCGTTGCATTCTAATTAATGTGTTTTGCTTGTTTTAATAGTGCAACATAATATAACAATGTAGTTAGGAATAGTACAAATTTCCCGGAAGTTATGTTTTTAATTTATGGAATTTATATTAAAAAGAAAGGAATGGTAGTTCATTAAAATTCTCTAAAATTCATCAAATCTCGCATGGCTATCAAATACCATGGAGTTTCAATCAGTGCAATCCTCTTTCAAAACTCAACCTTGCACATAAACACAACCGAGAATATGTATATATATATATATATATATATATATATATATATATATATATATATATATATATACATATATATATATACATATATATATATATATATATATATATATATATATATATATATATATATATATATATATATATATATATATATATATATATATATATATATATACATATATATATATACATATATATATATATACATATATATATATATATATATATATATATATACATATATATATATATATATATATATATATATACATATATATATATATATACATATATATATATACATATATATATATATGTATATATATATATGTATATATATATATATGTATATATATATATATGTATATATATATATACATATATATATATACATATATATATATACATATATATATATACATATATATATATACATATATATATATACATATATATATATACATATATATATATACATATATATATATACATATATATATATATACATATATATATATATGTATATATATATATGTATATATATATATGTATATATATATATGTATATATATATATATACATATATATATATATGTATATATATATATATACATATATATATATATATGTATATATATATATGTATATATATATATACATATATATATATATATGTATATATATATATATATATGTATATATATATATATGTATATATATATATATGTATATATATATATACATATATATATATATATATGTATATATATATATATACATATATATATATATGTATATATATATATGTATATATATATATATGTATATATATATATGTATATATATATATATATGTATATATATATATGTATATATATATATGTATATATATATATATACATATATATATATATATACATATATATATATACATATATATATATATGTATATATATATATGTATATATATATATATATATATATGTATATATATATATACATATATATATATATATATATATACATATATATATATACATATATATATATACATATATATATATACATATATATATATATACATATATATATATATACATATATATATATACATATATATATATATGTATATATATATATGTATATATATATATGTATATATATATATGTATATATATATATATACATATATATATATATATGTATATATATATATATATATATATATATATATATATATATATATGTATATATATATATATATATATATATATATATATATATATATATATATATATATATACCAGAGGCATAGCAGATGTGTGGCCATATATATTCAAATTAACCTTCTTAATAATGTAAAATGTCACAAAATAACTGACCTTGGTCATGAAAAGCATGGACCACATATACACTTGAGCGCATTATTAGCATAGTATATCCCAATCTATCATCCATTACATTCCTGATATAACTTTATTGTCACAGTTTATCGCGATGCGGATTAGGGAAAAGGACGGCTGAGTATATCAGTTTGTTTTCATTGTTCCGAGCTTTATTATTAACTCCATGGCTCTTTTTACATGACGCTATATTTCCGGGATTTTAAGTCAAAAATCAGTAGCCGATAGTTGTTTAAAAGTTGATAACTATGCAAGTAGTTCAAAGAGAATATCGTGAGAAACACAACATGACACTGTCTTCTTTTGTAAGGTAAAATATTTTATACACAACGTTTGTTCTAATATTATTCTCTTTTTAAGTTAAGCTATACTCTCTTTAAGTCACATAAAGATTCGGCATACTGGTTTAGTATTTTTGCATAGGTTATCCTGTTATCTGTTATTTTTCTAGATTGTTTCCTTATGTCGCTTCCTATAGCAGTAATAGGAAACAAGAGATGGTAGTTCCCAGCTGATACTTCACAAATGGAATAATGCTAATACTATATCTTTAATTTTTGTGGGATTTTTTGGAAATAGAATAAAGGAGACGACCTCAAATCCAACCAAGTTTATCCTACTCAATATCGATCATCATCGAGGTAGAAGCTCACCAAATTATTATTCCATTAATTGTTACATTACCTTTTAATTATTTTACTGATAAATTTCATATTCAAAAAAATCTAAAATTTTCGATAGTAGTTATTAAGTAAGAAACTCATATTAATACACCACAAAGTGCAAAATGGCATTCTCTTAAAAAAGTTTTCTCTCATTTCACGCCAAAACTCATATTTTTTATGGCTAAAATATCATTCAATTAAAATATTTATATACTTCAAAGTAATGCATAAAGGTAGGTTATGCCAAAAATACAAAAAATTAATCCGGTGCCAATTTTATCAGGTTTGATGATTCACGAAGAATAGCTTTCTCTTCTTTGCTACTTATTGATTATTTTGAGCTCCTAGTTGATACTCTGACGTCCAAGTTAAACTCTGGTTCCATCACGATAAATATTAAGATCTTTCAACTAAAAACACAATCTTTTTTCGTATTATAGGAATACATCATGCAGTCGCGGTTGGTTGCGTTTGGTAGTTCAAACAATATTTGGTATTATTACTGTTGTAAGTTTTGTACTAATAGTCAACATGGCATATCGAGCACCCAACAATAGACCAAATCCTGAAAATAGATGTACGATTAATGGATGTAGAATTGCATGCAACGATGTTTCACACTATAATAATCAACATGAAGAGGATATTATAAATGCAGCTATGGTAATTTTTAAAAAGTTAAATAAAATAATAATTGACAACATTCAAATAATGGGGACATTAATTTTATTTTTCAGGAAGCGGACGCCAAATGTAAAAGAATTTTTTTAATACTTAATCATCCAACATTCATTAATTCAACAATACCTTTAAATTGGTTATCTAAAATGCGATCTGATATTGCAACAATTAGTATAAAAGGTGGAAACCTGGAACATATACCTCCACATGCTTTCATGAGTTCATTTGCTACAAATGTAAGAAGCCTGTTTCTTGAAGAAATTATCTTAACAAATTGGGTTCCAGAAACGTTTATCGGTCTTTCCAACCTTCGCGAACTTTTTATAAAAAATTGTAAATTTGTAAATATTCATACTAGTGCACTGAAAACCATTGATGATACTTTAAAAACTTTAGAAATCAAAGCCACAAATTTTTGGGATCCCATCAACGTAACCGGATCAGCAAATCCTGTAAAACTTACCACGGTTGACTTCTCAAATAACATTTTTTTTGATAGTCTAAATAAAAAAAGCTTTTTGGTTTTACAAAACTGCAGAATATTATATTTAAATTCTTGTAAGATTACTGCATTAGGTAACGGTACACTCGATCCCTTGAAAAAAATCGAAATACTATTCCTCAACAATAATCATATCCATCAAGTTCCAGTGGGTCTGTTCAACGTATTATTAACACTGGGCCATAAACCAAGAATAAATTTACAAGATAATCCTTGGATGTGTAAATGTTCAATAGAAGATATAAGGAGTGTTTATAAAAACGATTTGCTTATTGTAGAACCTAAATGTTACTATCCTGAAGAATTAAGAGGTTTCACATTTTCAGAATTCGATCATTATTGTAATAATAATTCGCAAATGGAGCTGATTATTTCTGATGCTAATGTGAACGGAAAATGGGACGTTTTAAGGGGTAATCAAAGTATAAATATCAAGAATAAATTGAATTGTAACAACGATGATATCACTTCTGACAATGAGTCCGTGGCCTTAATTTCTCCACTTCATAACTACCAATGTCAAGGAAATAGAATTAGAAAAAGGAACTTATTCCTGTAGCTTCTAAACCAGTGACTGATTTATTTTCTGCAAGTAGTAATTGGCTTAGGCCAATATTTTTCTCAATAAGCCATCCGTATTCAGTTGTTGAATTAGCTCCAATTGGACCATCCAATTATGGGCTTCTATGGTTCCGATCAGCATGTCCAAAAGAAATATACTGTGTTTCAAGTTTACCAAAAGTCCTGAGAGTTTACAATATAAAAGAAAAAACTCATTATATATTTTGTCGCATTAACAATGAGACCATTATTAATGATGAATGCGTAGCTTATGATTTATCCAAATCCGATTCTCCATTTCGTCGTCGTTACGCTATGTTACTTTACGTATTAACAGGTTTAATATGCCTTTTGTGTGGAGCTTCTTGTGTTTATGGCCTTATCCGTAGAAATCCGGGACTTTTAAAAGGAAGTAAAAGAGTTTTATTTGTAAAACATAAGCAAGTTGATGCATTAATACTTCCACCAAAAATACCTTTAAGAAATAATATATTTGCAGAGACGTGCTTCTCAAGCAGCAATAATCATGGTATCTTTATAGTATCCCCATATCCCAATAATTTTCCCTGGAAATTTACGCGCAGAAATTCTAGAAAAAGTATTGACAGCGATCCAAGTTATATTTCAGCTATTCAACCTAGTGACGATCAGCTTACACAATGGCGTTTGGGACAGCATTTTGATAATGATTCTACAATACATTCACTGGATTCGAATTCATCGACACTATCTTGGATATGCGGCGGAAATTCTTTACCTTATTTCCATCTTAATAGCAAAGAACCAATTTCCGATCAAATTAATTAAAAAAGTACAATTTTTACACACATGAAATAAAAACATTTGCGCATACTTCTTACGATAGATTACTATAGAATATTTGAGTAATTTTTGTCGATTAGTGTGTATGGCTGTCGCGAAGTCCGGAGGAAACATGGCATTGTGAAATTGAGAATAACATAAGACCCTTGTACAGCTGTTTGTGTTGTATTGAGCTTCATAAATGTAATATTTTAGACAACCGTTAAATATTTGTATTTATTTATAGAACTTGTTAAAAACAGCTACAGGTTAAATCTAAAAATAATTTAAATATTTGATTTACATTAATTTCATTTTTTTATAATGTATCATGTAATCGAAATAAAAACAAATAAAAAAATATCATAAAGCAAGCAGTCGTTTTTTTCTTAATAGATTTATTTTTTCATTTAATCTACATTCGAAGTGCATACGTTAGCGATTATAAACAAATGTCTAATCTTACTTTTTAAGTACATTTTCAACGTAAGAGGTAATAGCCAAGGGAAAAAAATATCTAAAAATATATGTATTTCACCAACATTCAGTAAAGTGTAAGTGTAAAAAGACATAAAGTGTGCATACTTTGGAATTGTATAGCGTGTACGATGGTTCAAAATGGTATAATAATAATGTATATATTACTGTTATTCTTAAAAAGTATTGACAAGAAATGGATCACATGAATTAAAAGGCATTGGCGCTAACAATAGTAAGAAACGAACTACAAAAATATTGGCAGAATTTATTTTTCCGGTGGATGCACCAACGGTGCACTTGGCAGTGACAATGTCAGTACGACAGCTGTTACTTTATTCTTAGAATGCTATTATCAAGTACTAAGGAATTATTAAAGATATAAACACATTCTTATATTGTCGATATTATAAACGTATTATTAAATTTTAAAAAAATTCTTTACTTATAGGAATGCCAGGTCTAGGTTCCAGCTAGTTCTTTTCAATACATATTTCTCTACACCTTATTTCGAAAAAGTGACTTTTGATGATCCTTTCACAGTTTAAACATTCAGACCAACGACAAGGACAGAATTTCAAGGCAAATAAAATAAAGGAAACGAGAAGCTACTTATCAGGTGCGGTGTATATTACAACAGAAGGAGGTTTCGTCCTCCAATATTGTAATATTATGTAGCTCTTGGGTAAATTTTTTGAATAGACTGTCATTATAGAGCTTCATATATCGAGAGATATATATTATCTACCCAACTCTTCGATATCATGGCAAGCTTACCAGCAGAATTTGTTTGTATTTAATTCGTCGACCTATCTTTATACCTAACTCGTTACTCTTTAGACGAAGCTATTTGTCACTAGACTGCTCAATTTTAGTCTGGTATTTTAGTAAGTAAAAAACAATTAAATCGTGTTCAAGAAACATACTGAATTTTTAATACCTCTAATAACTTTATTATTGTGATGAGATAACAGTAAAATGAAAATAGTGACATGAAAATGCTTTCATGAAGGAACTTACTCTGCAAATGTGATTATATTGCGATAAGATAAGGTGTTAATTGGACGTGGAAATAATAATAAATATACGCGTCATGAATGTTGCCAAATGACATTGAATATCGCGAAAAATTTTATTTTTACTGATTTATATTAAAAGTAACAATTAAACTTATTTAATTTTATTTACTGTTAATATTAAATTTTATATACAGTCAAACTCTTTGCAAGCTTAATGGAGTGATATGAAAATTGAAACTGACTTCAGAAAGATTTATTAAAAGCTAGTCATTATAAAATATTACATAGTAATTTTACTATAATACTAGTTCTGAATATTTTATATATGTAACTATAAATAAATAAATAATAAAATAAACAAATTTCACGCAATTTTCAATACAGGGGTAGACAGAGGTCTTGTCTAGACAATAAGTCTCGGCTATCGTGACTTTAACCTAACTGTAAACGTATATTCTTACAACCTGTTAAACAAAAAAATATTTATTTTTTGTTTAACAGGTTGTACATTCGTAGGGGTTTCATATAACCCCTCAAATAACTTTATACATTATCTTAAATTACAATTAATGTATTTGCGTGACTCACTTTAAAAATAACGATGTAAGTTTGAGACGCATCTCACCATTTCCTTCAAAAGAGACACGTTATTATTTCAAAGAAAAGATATTTGAAACTTATTTGGCAGCTCTCAGTCACGTCGTTGTTTTACTATTGTTTGCGGACTCTTATATTTACTGTGGATATTCTTCAGACTGTACCTGATTAACAAAAATTTTAAATCAAGCGCATAAAATAAGTGGTCAAATTGTATAAAGTACCATCACAGGTTGTTGATAAATAGACCAGAGATAAAAATATTCAGTATAATTACGGATTTGTGTCTGATAGCATGTTCAACGGAGGGGAACGACGCCCGTTTACTATTTTTTGATAAATGTTAGTTAGTTAAATAATATCCAGGGTTCCATGGGTTATAATTGTACAAAGACGACGGCGATTCGTAACGACCTGTGACATTGTCCGACAATAATTTTCGGTTAAAGGTGGCTCTAAAGGACGTAATTGTCTAGACTTCTGTCAACCTCACGTATAAAATTCCAAAAAAGGAAAATAGGCAACAATTTTCGCCTCTCTCTATAAAAAAAAACTTACATCCATACATACTGCAAAAGTAATTTCAGGTTATAGGTCGCACCACAAGGAAGATTTTGCCATAACTACCGTGTTTGCCAAGAAAATTGGCTATACGCTATACGACGTGTTAAATTTTGGTCTAGTAATTTTTGAGATGCTCATGACACCGTTTATAAGTGATTGTCATTTAAAAGTGTTTTTCTTTGTTACTTCTTAAGATACCTACAAGAAAAGAGGAGATTGTCCGATACTATGAAAGCTGAACAGTATTTAACGGAAAAGAGGTGGCAAATTAATAAGCTAGGTAAAATCTTAATTTATTAAAATATCTTTTAAAACGTGACTTATCGAGTTAAATGAAGAGTCTTGTCAGAATATTCATTGAAACCCAAATTAAATTAATTCGCCCTTAAGTTACAGTACCCTTGAATATTAATAGAATCCGAATTAATTTGGGTAGGAGCTTTACCAAAGACAAAAGTATACCAACAATTGATTAATTATTGCGTTTATCATAAATGTGACAATAGCTTTAATCCATTTGACAAATTTTCCCACCACGTCCGAAGGGAATAATAATAAAAGATCCATGTCATAAATTTCGAAAATTGGATATTTTTAAGACTAATACAAGTCCTTAATAAGGCATTACTGAGTTTCAAAGTATCTTATTCTAACACAATGGCACGAGGTACATATCTCATTGTACTATCTCATACCGCTTATCTGACAGTACTCCATATGACTGCAATATATTTCTTTATAAAGGTTAGGAACGAAATCTTATGTCACGATAGCCGAGGGGCGGGTGATCGGGATTCTATTCAAAAGCCCCGAGTTCGATCCCCAGGTGTACTTAACTTATGTACGAATTATATTGTTGGGTTGGACATTGACACGGCGTCGGGCTCACCACCTGTCACGTTGTCCCAAAAATATTTTCGGTGGAAGATGGGTCGAAACGACTTAATTGTCTAGATTTTTTTCTTTACCTGTATTGGGAATTGCGTGAAGATATTTAATTATTTTATTTTATAATACTGTAAATAATAATAATATATAGCACATTACATATAATATTTTTAGCATGCCTTTAACGTGTAGATTACATCACCAGCTATCTGCCTATTTTTCATAGTACGTTTTTCAATCTCTCCGGATTAAGATATCGCCTATCTGTCGATAGATATTAAACATTTCGTATGTATGCTGTTCTCTTTCTCACAATACCCATGTATAGTAAAGAGGTTGCAAATTATTACGACGATAAATTACCCATGTACTGAATTACTGTGTACCCTGCGGTACCAGAACACACGTTATTTGTTTGAGTATATCTTTTTTAATTATTTAATTCTGACACAAAAGTCACGATAGCCGAGTTGTTGGGTGGTCGGAATTTCGAGTCGAGAGACCCGAGTTCGATCCCCAGGTGGCAGTACCAATGAGTTTTTCAAAAACTTATGTCCGAATTTCATCGTTGGCTTGACATAAAGGCGGCGACGGGCTCACCACCTGTCACGTTGTCCCGAAAATATCTTCGGTGGAATATGGGTCAAAGGGACTTAATTGTCTAGACTTGACCTCTGTGTACCCCTGTATTGGGAATTGCGTGAAGATATTTATTTATTTATAATTCTGACACAGATTTTTTGCTTAAAAGTGGATCTCTGACCTATTTATTTTGTTTTTGTGTTTTTGTTTAAAGAATAAAATATTATTATTATTATTATTAATTTTCAGACATAGTCTCTGACAGGAGAGCCAAAGAGAAAACAGATCGCAAAGAGTCACGATCCTTGCATACCTCTTTCGCTTGTTTCAAATTCATGATTTTCTTCATACACGCTTTACTACAGAGAGTACTCTTGGCTTTCGAAAGATAGTCACGGCCTTAATATTAACTTTCTCGTCATATTTTTTCTTCACCAATGGTGAATTCAAAATGGTAAATGTTGTTCTTCACTCATTTGCTAAAAGTGCCTAAACCTTCGCAAGCACGCTTTTATCATTTATAGAAATAAGATCCACAACTATTATTTTACCACGACCTCACAGAATACCGGCGTGAAGTAGAAGTCTAACACACTTCTGCGTTTCGTCTGGTAAGTGCAGGTAACCGGTGGCCCACACACCCCCTTCCCCCAATTTTGGGGGGGGAGGCACTCTAAGGGAGGCAACGCATCTGCTATGCCACTGGTATTGCGGGTGTTCATGGGCGGCGGTAATCACTTACCATCACGTGAGCCACCTGCTCGTTTGCCTCCCTTTTCTATAAAAAAAAAATCTTTTAAACCTTGAGATTTCGCTTGCATACTTTGCGACAAAACTTTAATTGCTAAACTGGTCTAACTGATCCCCCTATAGAACGCGCAGTCAAAATGTGTCTTTAAGTTTATATAAAAGCACAATGACCGCGGATCGGCAATCATCCGGGACATCATCCGTCCGCCAGTAATTTCATTAAAATATACTTAAAAAAGCGAAAAAATAAACTTGCAAATTCGTAATGAATTTACTAAGCGGAAAATGCTGTTATCAGTTCCGGTCCGTTTACGAGTAGATATTCGTAAATCAACATTCAAACTATGGCATCCATCCAACATCGAAGCGATAATTAATTTGTTAGCAATAAATTACTGATGGCAAACATGTAACGAGTATTAGTATCCTCTGCTTGTTCCTATCACTCCAATTCGATGGCCGTGCGTAAATAATTAATAACCGACTAATATAAAAGAAGTACAAAGCTATACTGACGCCAAGGTAATTGTGTTGTAGCTTGAAATGTGGGAAAAATCTGTCCCCAGGCGAATCGGAGCCAACCTTTGTCTCGTCTACAAACGCTTACGGCTAGTTGTTTAGAACGTTCAGTGAAAAGAGGTGTTTCAGCACTAACAAATATAACGTTTTATTTTTTATTTTAAAATATAAGTTATACCTTATTATTCTTTTGATATTAAATTATATTTTATTCGATCATTATGGTAAGATAATTCAATTTTCGCATTTACCTCAAATTTATGAATATAAAATACAAGTGTAAATAATATTGGAGATTAAGTGATTAATAATGTTTTTGGTTGTTACTAAAATCTTTATAAAGTGATATCTTAACTTGAATTTCAGGAAGATCTTGATAAGGAACAAATCAACAGTAAGTACATATCTACATTAATATATAAAATTATTTTATCAGCTTTACATTTATCTAAAATCGTCATAATTATTAACTATGCTCTAAAATTTCAAAATAAATATGTGCAGTTACCGCGTTCGGGCCACAGTCTTTCTTCTCTTGGGTATCGGACGAGTCGAGTAAGGGAAAAACCTTCAAAATGAATTTCTCTATCAATAATGGCAAGATAATGCTCATTTTGAAAAGTACCTAACCAAAATTTTACAGACAGGTGACAAACAGCGTCTAAAGTGCAAGATGTATTGCCGTCGCAAATTCACTTGCCAAGCCTGACGGCAACGGCAAGCTCTCCCTGCTGTAAGGAGAGACCTGAAACCTCACTTTAACAGGCAATTATATATGTGATCAAATATTATAGGAAATGGACGAAGTTATTAAACAAACATATTTAATATCCAACTTCATTATTTTCCAGTCCTGAAGAAAGCTTTCGAAGCATTCGACCATGAAAAGAGAGGTTGTATAGGCACAGTAATGGTAGGTACAATCCTAGGCATGTTGGGTCACCAAGTCACCGATGAGTCGCTACAAGAAATTATAAACGAGGTTGATGTTGACGGTTAGTTATGAAAATTACTATTTAACTATGCAATTTTTATTGATTTTTAAAGTATATTTATGCTGAACTTTTATGTTATTAAATTAAAGAGAAAAAGTTAAAATTTCAACTGACACGGGCGGGATTCGAACCCGCGACCTTCGCCGATCCGTGGCCACGGATCAGTTGAAATTTTAACTTTTTTCTCTTTAATTTAATTACTACTTAATTACTACTAAATACGTTACAAAATTAAAATGACATGAAAATTTCCAGTCAGGATAGTAATAGTTATTATTTTTAATATGAGCATGTTTCATGGCATCAGTTTGTCACCCGACAAAGGTGGAAATTTTAAGGAAGAAGCAATTTTTAAGGAAATCCTAGGGTTGGGACTGCCCAACCTTGGATTTCCTTAATATAGTCATTAAAGAAGGTTCGGCCCATGACTTCGTATTACACTCACTATTACTAAGACTTTTGTCAGCGAATGTCATTAAAAAAAACTTGTAATATCTCGGGATGCGTTTTATTTCTTTTGTTGTCATATTTATTTTTAGGTTCCGGTGAACTGGAATTTGAGGAGTTTGTTACGTTAGCGTCAAGATTTATGGTGGAAGAAGATGCAGAAGCAATGCAACAGGAACTTAAGGAAGCATTTCGGTTATATGATAAAGAAGGTGAACAATTTCAAAGAAAAAAATATATGATTTCAATAACAACTATAGGATGAATCAAATTCTACTATATTTGTTAGAACAAAATAAATTACCTATTATTTTATGAAAAAATACGTAAAATTTCTACACATATGGTGGAATCTATGTTTATTGATCTTGATATTTTGATTTGATTGATTATTCTGATTGAGTTATTATTGCAGGTAATGGATACATTACGACAAGTGTTCTCAGAGAAATCTTACGAGAACTAGATGATAAAATTAGTGCTGAGGAATTAGATATGATGATCGAAGAAATTGATTCAGATGGTTCCGGTACCGTTGACTTCGATGGTATGTGATAATTATATTTTATTTATTTTTTGAAACAGTGCATTACAGTCACATAAGAAATTTTTGTACAGTTCGTCTATTTTACAATATTACAGTACAGTATGTGATCAAATTTAGAGCATTAACAATTTTATTAATGCTAAAATTCCATATTACTCAATATTATTTGAGTAACTAAATTTTGTTTTGCTTAAAAATTAAATATTCCCCAAGTGGTAGGCTCGTACCAATGGGTTTTTAAAAAAAAACTTATGTACGAATTATATCGTTGGCTTAGACATAAAGACGGTGACAGGCTCACCACCAGTCACGTTGTCCCGAAAATATCTACGGTGGAAGGTGGGTCAAAGCGTAAACATATTTATTTATTAATTTTATTTTAAAAATTAGATAAAGTTGCAACCGCGATCGAACACGGGACCTACGGCACGGGCGAAATTTAGAAAACCGCTATGTATGTCTCGTAGAAAGTCACAAGATAGAGCTTAAAAAATCTTACACAATGGTTTTTTCATTTTATAATTCTACTTAGATGTATTTGTATTCTTGTTGCAGAATTTATGGAAGTTATGACAGGAGGAGATGACTAAAAACAAAACAGATCGGAAAACTTTTTACTTAAAGACAAGTACTTGATGAAAATTTAAGAGAACATCTGCAAGCTTTTACGTTCTTATAATTATGTCACAATTTGATTAAAAGTTTGTACATAATACATATTTTTATTTAATAATCTGTAACCAATATACTTTGAAGTAATATTACGAATAATTATACTTCAACTCACATTTAGGCAATGTTTCTTACTTACTTCCTTAACGTACTGTAAAAGTTGACTGCAGTATAGCCATCCTTTTGAAGGGGATTTTGCTAAAATCTTGGCAAGCAGATTGGTGATCACCAGAAAACTCGCAGTAGTCAACATAAAGGCTTCTGCTCATTAGGGGAGGCTTCATTTTGCTTTGGCATTTTTCGAGATTACTATCCCGCCATCTGTTGATAGACATTCTCAAGGATTATCCCTCAGTTGCCGATCGCGACACTCACGAGAAAAGAGGGGATGGTTTTATACTTACGCCGATAAATAAAAAATATCCGATACCAGGCGGCAATTATCCACGTTGACTTATAATAAGCATATTACTGTAGGATATAATATATTATTGTAGGATAGACAGAGGTCTAGATTATGAAATCCTATTTACCTTGCATCGAGCCTAAGTATTTAGTATACAAGTATAACTTATAGTAAAAAGGAATATACCACTGCAGGTAAAATGCCTGTTCTCAAATATTTGATTGTTGAAATTATATATTTTTATTTTGTTTTTCAAACAAACATCTTCCTTCACTGCGTAGCATTCGATAAAGAACTACAATTACACATTTTTACGACTTTTCTTTACAACAACTATTTCAAATATTTTACACTTTAAAAAATTTTTTAAATTTAGACTTTACCTGGTTTTACACATTTACGAATGGATGCTATATTTCTGTGACTTCACGTACCGATGGTCTATTTCCATGTTCCGCAGTGAAGCAAGTATAATGAACTAGTAAACGAACCATAAATGCTGCCGACGTTGCAACGGAATGATGGTTACCGCGTAGTACAAGGAGAAATACGTTTACTCTGATTTATAGTTTACAGTCAAATAAAAGACCATACATATTTCATTTTGAGTTCGAGAATTCATGTTTATGTGTATTTTTATTTATTTTCATTTTTTTATAATTATTTTTCCGTTGTGCAATTCCATGAAATTTTTGTGATTGGCTATATATTACAAATTAATATTTATTGTTCAACCAAGTAAAATTTGTCTCAAACCTCAACTTAAACACAAAATATGTGTAGTAGAAAATATGTATCCAAATTTTAATGTAATGGGGATCGAGATTTAACAAAGATAATTGAAAGCGTTCACTCGAGAGGTTCGTTCATTAGAGGTTAAAATTAATATAAAAAATATCTTCACACATGCTCAATAGTAGTGAAAAGTCGATACTATTTAGGCCTTTAAGCCCACCTTTCATGGAAGCTTATTTGGGATAACATTACAGAGACGATCCAATCGCTGTTGGTGTCTTTAGACATTGGTATTTGTATGTGTGTACTTATGTAAATCTATATACATATAAATATATTTATTATAATCTTTGGAATTACAACTTTTAAAAATTCATTCTAAATGATTATTTAAAGAGTAGGCTCAATTACTTAAAATATTAAATAGTTTTGTACCTGTACAATTGTGCACCTACTAAGTAAGTAAGGTAGGATGTCATGCGTGGGGTGTAACATGGTGATATAACAGCGTTTAAGGTCAAAATACAACTATAAATATGAATTTTATACGACCCAATGGTAATCAGAAAAAATTTTTAATAAAAATTTGTGGGGCGATATTTACTTTTATTTTGTGTTTATTAATATTTTATTCAGATATTTTTATTTATGTTGTGTTTTTTAATTGTTAGCCTAAATGTGGTGGATTGTTTACTATTAATATTGAATTTGTTCATTAAAAATATCTTTTAGTAAATGGACGCTGAAAGAAAAAATATTTTAGGAACAATGTGACAGGTGGTGAGCCCGTCGCCGTCGGGCCGTCGTATTTTATTTATAATTTATAAATTAAGATGCTTTTATTTGTAAATACTAAATAAACGTAAGCAGGAGATTGTTATGATTGGTTTGTACTAAAACAAATATAGATATTATGAAAATAAATTACAATAGTTATTGGACGCATAATATGCACGAAAAAAAAAAGAAACAGTCCTTAAACTGTATTGAATTGCCTGAATAATTATTATCTTGCCTATTATAGTTTTTGGAGTTATCAGTTATCAAAATAAAATAGCTCACTTAGTAATTAAAGTTTTGAAATAATCCAATAGTTGAAGATAGATATAAAATATCAGATATAAACTATTAAATTGAAAACTTACACAGCAGATAATTAATAATGTAATCAGTCAATGAACGTGTCGCGCTTCAGTGACTTGCTTGCTTTCTTTCTGTTAAATATTTTTATTTAATTTTACTTTCAATATTATATTTCAAAAGAAAATTAACTTTAATAATGTGAGATAATGATCTATCTATATTGTTAGTATTCGCCTACGAATGAATGGGATTCACAATTTTGTATACGGGGTTATAAAATGTAAATAAATAAAACATATTATTAACTTTTGAAGCAAGTCGAGATTTTGATATTTTCATAGGATGCATTTATACTTTTAATTTTATAAATACTAAAGTAATTTTGTTTGTTTGTTAGGAGATAATGCCAATTGTTTCAGTTACTGTAACATAGAATGTAATTTCATTTTTTATTAGAGATCCCTATCAAAGTTTCAATAATGTAACTTTGTCTATAAAATCCATTATCTAACTGTTACAAAATTTAAATAACTCTGAAGATTAATTGAACTATGTATAAGGGTACAATATTTACGAGAGATTAAAGCGAAACCAATTTCCAATAAGTATTTATCAGCGGTCAGCACATAAGTCAGGTCGTATTAAATTACGTGACCTGTTTGAGAAATAATCATAAAATAATTTTATTTACTTTCTTATTTCAAAAAAACTGTCAAAGTTATAATCATATTGATTATAACTTTGACAGTTTTTAAACATTACCACGCGAATGAAGTTGTGGGTAAAAGCAAGTACAAAATAAAAATGTTTGTAAATATTTAAAACCGTTATCAGCTGAAAATCTTGGCAACATTAATCCATTTTTCAACCAAACACAATATTTTAATTAAATCTTTAAAAATTTAAAGTAATACCTAAAAGTTTTTCACTTAATTTTTACTTATAAGTAAACAAATTTAATAAATAAATATCTCCTCGCAATTCCTAATACAGGGGTAGACAGATGTCTAATCTAGACAATTAAGTCCCTTTGACCCACCATCCACCGAAGATATTTTCGGGACAACGTGACAGGTGTTGAACCCGTCGCCGTCTTTACGTCCAAACCAACGATATAATTCGTACACAAGTTTTTGAAAAACTCATTGCTACGAGCCTGCCACCTGGGGATCGACCTCGGGTCTCTTGTTTCGAAATTCCGACCACCGAACCATTCGTCTATCGTGACTTTTTTACTTATAAATGAAACGATATATTTTTTCGATTTCTTCATATTATTGTGCACGCTAATTTGACTGGTAGCCTGATAAGATTACAGTAGTGTTCTCCTTGATACTTTCATAATGAAGATTAATTCATCCGCACAACATTGAGCCATGAGACAGGAGAGAATACATTATAATAGCGGAACCCTACTTATGTTTCTAAAATTCTAGCCTATGTTACTCCTTATAACTTTAGCTATCTGCCTGTGTAAATCCTGTTATGTATCCTGCATTACATACAGACAAAAATTGTAAAAAAATGTAATGTACTACTACTACTACTAATTGTATAAACTAAACACCTCACGTCACCACAGGCTCACCACCTGTCACGTTGTCCTAATAAATGTCTGTGGTAAATAGGTGGCGGTTATGGTAAATATATATATATATATATATATATATATATATATATATATATATATATATATATATATATATATATATATATATATATATATATATACATATATATATATATATATATATATATATATATATATATATATATATATATATATATATATATATATATATATATATATATATATATATATATATATATATATATATATATATATATATATATATATATATATATATATATATATATATATATATATATATATATACATATAAGTAGGTAGTACCGTAGGTAGTACACAATTTATATAGTTCTTAGTATTATATTACTGACGAGCCTGTCCAATTATGCCGGCAAAATAATTGTGATTAGAGCATTCAAACACAATCACAACATCAATCACACATGTCGTTTTATGTACTTTTCGTTTATAAATTCTTGCAAAGTATCATTGAACCTTCATTCAGATTAATACATTTATACAACTATGGCAGTCTTCTCCTAATAAAGTGACAATAATTATTGGTGACATATGACATTAAATAATGTATGTAATAAAAAAAGTATTTTTATTAACGTCGTCGTTTGTTGAGTTACTTTAATAATAGAAGAAAAAAGAGTTGAAGTCGACATGGGCTGGAGACCGTCCTAAAAATGATCCGGGATAACAGCTCTCAGGTATTCCGATCCACCGTAAAAATGTTTATGTCGCCCTATATCAGGTTCATAAATGTATTCAGGCGTCAAAAGTAAACAAATTTCTGTAGTACCTACATAAATTTTTCGAGATCGAGCTTTTATATGTTTTTATGCGGTACGAGAGTAGGATGTTGACGTTTATATGAAAGAAATGTGATTATT
This sequence comes from Sericinus montela, assembly GCA_029286605.1. NCBI lineage: Eukaryota > Metazoa > Arthropoda > Insecta > Lepidoptera > Papilionidae > Sericinus > Sericinus montela. Next base: position 13,019,286 of record JAGSMR010000008.1, on the reverse strand, counting down.
ACGAATAACAATATATATACTTTTTTTGGAAACATTAATTTTCATGGAATTTTTAAAAAGTTTCGTAATCTGTTTTTGATTCCGTGTGAAGTATATTGAATCCTTATGAAATATTATCATTACTAAATACTATTTAAATGAAAAACCTACAAACAGAAAGAGAAACATATGGATTGACTTTCACTATTAATTTATATATGAACACTAGAAGCGAAAAAATCACAAACTTTCCCCAAATCCTATGTTGTTTTTTTACTGATTTAATTACATCTTCATGCCATTCCTTATACAAGGATAGACAGAGGTCTAGACAATTAAGTCCTTTCAACCCACCTTCCACCGAAGATATTTTCAGGACAACGTGACAGGTAGTGAGTCCGTCGCCGTCTTTATGTCCAAGCCAACGATATAATTCGTACTTTAGTTTAGTACTGTTCTTTCTATCTAACACTCTTTATTGTATGGTCCTTGAACCATATGTTTTTTAATCACGAATTGTTTTACTTTAATCACGAATATGTTAAGGTAAGAGACCCACAATGGGAAGCATTTAGGGGTTTGTAGTTACGAACATAGGGGGACAGTATCGCAAATTTTTTATGGATTACTGTTAAAAAGCAGGCTACAATCAGGTGCCTAGCCAGAGAAATAGAACTGATAATAGTAGAATTTTTATTAATATTTATTTAAAACGTAGACGACAAAAATCAGATTCCATAGAAAATGACAGGCGTATATACAAAATCCGATTGACATTGCTTTCTAACAACTGTGCAAAATTTGTGATTTATAGCTGAGAACGGCATTGCATGATACTGCAAGTAAATTGCAGCTTCAATCAAGACGCTATTGAAGCAATCAAATCTATATTCAATAGATTCTAAACATTTAACGAAGCGCCTGTCGCTTTCATCTGAGCTAAATAACAAGCTGTGCATATTGCATAATTTCTAAATTAAGTTGTTAGAATTTTTATTAAATGGGCTTTTAATTTCCAAATATATGCATATCCCTTTCATCTACATTTTACAGACGAAATATAATCGTAATAGTTAAAATTATTTTAAATTCTTACACTCTTCAAAAACACTCTTTCAAACTTCCTCACCCGGGGAGCCAGGGGTCATTGTAGAAGCCTGCCAGCCCTTTTCAGGGCTGCAAATCTACACAGCTGCGCACCCATGCCATCCAGGGTTAGGGCGTCCCCCCAAGGCGACGCACACCAGTTTGTGTCCGTTGGTGAGGAAAGAAGCGCGCAAAGCGGCGATGAGGACCGACATGACGGAAGGTGGAGGACGGAGTGCAGAGTTGGCACGTGGAATGTTAGAGGAGGCATGAGAGATAAGACGAAAGAGTTGATCGAAATAATGAAAGAAAGAGAATTAGATGTCGTGTGTTTATCGGAGACCAAACGGAAGAGAAGCGGTACTGATGAGCTCCCTGGCGGGGCGTTAGCTCTATGGTCCGGAGTCCCGGAGAGCTAAAGCGCCTGCCAGGGAGTGGGGGTACTGCTGTCGTCTCGGTTGGTCGATGTTATGACTTTTTGGTGATAAAAGGGTTAACGATGCCGGCAAGCTTATACTGGCTGTATGCAAGGAAAAGGGTCTTCTTGTGACAAACACTATGTTAAGTCACAAGAAAATCCATGTGTATATTAGAAAAAGAGAGAATGAGAGAAGTATGATCGATTTATTCACACCACCATCACACCAGGAATAAATCAAAAACAGGTGATGGAATAAAGCAAAAACAGGTGATGGATACGCGAGTGTTCAGAGGTGCTGACCTGGGAACGGATCACTATCTAGTGATTACTAGATTTAAGGGTCTGTTCGCGGGTTGGCGCTACCGAACAGCGATTCCAGAACCACAGTCGGTCGGTAGCATCCGAAGCTGGAAGCTTCAGGAAGCGGACACTAGGGATAAATATCAAGCATGGGTAGCCGAAAAGCTTGACATCAGCAATGTCAGGAAAGAATGTGAAGAAGAAATATGGCAGAGCCTTAGGGATGGAATAATTAGTGCAGCGGAAGACGTGTTTGGAACTGTGAAAAGAGGTAGCAGTAAAAAGGGTGATGCATGGTGGAATGACGAAGTAAAAGAAGCAGTAAATATGAAGAAGAAAGCATGGCTAGACTACTTAGCCTCTAGGAATGATAAAATATCAGAGAGAAGATGAAAGAAAGATAAAAGCTGTAAAAGGTTTACACGAAGGCATTGATTGAGGAAGTGCGTGAAAGTTGTAGAATGGAAGCGGACAAAAGGTTGTCGCGCAACGTTAGGGAGAACTCCAAGCTCTTCTGGAAAGAGGTTGGAAGGGCCCGACGTGAAGCGATAGCCTTAAGAATGAATAAAGTGCTTTGGCGGACCAATGACGTCCTACTTTTAAACAAATTGGACATCATGTGGCGATAGAGTGAGTTGTATAGAGAAATGTATGCGTGCGATGACCTTAGTGAAGTATTCGGGTGTGACACCGTAATCGGTATACTAGACCCGGACTTCGATGACGCTGAGGTCATAAGTATTAAAAGGATTGAATGTGCGATTCGAAGTTTAAAATGTGGTAAGGCTACGGGACTAGATAGAGTTACTGCTGAAATGATTAAGTATGGTGGGCCTCGCGTCTGGAACAGCTTTCATCTGCTGTGCGATTTGTGCTCGCGGACGGGGGATGTCCTGGATGATTGGCGATCCGCAGTCATTGTACCTTTATAAAGGTAAAGGTTCACAGTTTGACTGCGGTTGCTATCGGGCGGTCAGCTTCTGCTATCGTTCTGACGCGTAGGATGCGAGAGAAACCGGAAAGATTTTTATGGGAGGCACAATGCGGATTTAGACCTGGAAGAGGATGAATGGATCAAGTGTTTTCTCTCCGCATGATAACGGAAAAGCTTCTGGCTTCTAACCAGAGGATTTTCTGTGCTTTTATGGATCTTGAGAAGGCGTTTGATGAGGTTGTAAGGAACATGTGGGAACTGTTGCCGGGGTATGATGTGGATGGCCCACTGCTAAGGACTGTGCAATAGCTCTATTGTGACTGCAAAACCTGTGTGTAGGCCATGACCTGTCACCCATATTTAACATCCTAACAGGCGTAAAACAGGGTTGTGTCATGTCCTCCTGGCAGTTCATATTATATCTCAGCGAAACCTTGGTATGCCAGAAGAAGCATAAAAGCAGGTTGAATGCAAAATGGTAGGTTTGAAAGATGATCTTATCACTAAAATGGATAAGGGCGTGCTTCGATGGTTTGGGCACGTTGAGCGAATGAGCGAATACCGAATGGTGAAGAAAATATACAGCGCGAAAGTTAATTTTATAAGGGTTCGAGGTAGGCCGAGACTAACTTTTGAAGACCATGTGAGCAAATTGCTCGAAGACGGAGGGTCAAGAGTACTCGGATACCTCGACGTGCATGTATGGAGAAAATTATGAATCTGAATGAAGCGAAAGAGGTATGTAAGGGTAGTGACACTTTGCGATCTGTTCTCTCTGGCTACCCTGTCAGGGACTGTTCGTGAAGATAAATAAATAAATAAATAATTCAAAAACACTGTTTACATTACTAGTATGTACCTGAGGAGTGCCGCTTTACTACCCATTTTTAAAATGATGCAAGAAATGGGCTCTCTAATTATTATTATAAGGCTGGTTATGCTTACACTCCAATATGGGGAAACACGTGAAAGTTTTTGATAACAATTAAAAAATTTTACGTGTTTCCCTAATATTGGAGTAGACAGTCGTCAAGAGTCTTTTCAGGATGTGATATAAACCCAAATTCATTTAATTCGCCCTTAAGTTACAATATCCTTGAATATTAATAACAACCGAATTAATTTGGGTAACAGCTTGACAAAAGTAAACCAATAAATAATTTATTCTTCGTCTACCACAAATGTCATAATATCCTAAGCCCAATAGACGACTATTAACGACGACGACGAATATTAAAAACGAATATTATTCTCTTAACTCTTTTAACAAAATAATCTATGTCATTAATTTGGTATATTTAAAATATAGAAATCATAGTTTCATAAGACGCTATTACTGAGATACAAAGTTTCTTTTTCATACAGATTATTTGCACACATCATACACATTTTTTTAGAGTGTTAGAGCCACGCATCAGCTTTTGTTGTTGCATGAATGGGCCGTCTCGACCGGGGAAGTATCACGACCTCACAGAATACCGGCGTGAAGTAGAAGTCTAACAAACTTCTGCGTTTCGTCTGGTGAGTTCAGGTAACCGATGGCTCACACACCCCTCTCCCCCAATTCTGGGGGAGGGGGGCATTCTAAGGGAGGCAACGCATCTGCTAAGCCTCAGGTATTGCGGGTGCTCATGGGCGGCGGTAATCACTTACCATCACGTGAGCCACCTGCTCGTTTGCCTCCCTTTTCTATAAAAAAAATACACGACTGCAAGAGCTGCATCACGAGATATCATCTCATACTGCTTATCAGATTCTACTACAAATGGCTGCGATATATTTCTCTGTAAAAGTCAGGCAACAATTACTGTAACCTCTTTTTTCATATATAATTTTTGCTTGATAATTGTTTTATTACACTTATTTTCCAGTGAGATTAAAATTAAAATATTATACTTACAAAGACACTTTTTACCTCCTTAATAAATTGCGGGCACCGAGAGGAGCCAAAATTTGGTGTAGTAACGTGTGTGAATGTTGTTGTGTAGGTGTGTGAATTTAGAGTAGGAAACGCTTTAGCTTTGTCACGACAAAGCGGGAACCCGGTGGCGGGCCGTAGTAATCGTGGCTTGAACATCCATGGTGAAACAGGAGGAATCTACATGGTTAGCCTTGAGAGGAATGCCGGAGGTGGCCGCTCCAAGTGAACTTAATCAGCTCACTTCGGATGCCCGTTGGTAGGCTGTTGAGAGAGTATTTGCGTCGCTGCCGTCGTCGTGTCGTTGGAGGTGGAATCGCAACGGAAGAAGAGTTGCATGTGTCCTTGCTCCCGTGAAAGTGGATATGCCTTATCTTTATGCATTTTTCCAACAATGGGCTAGTCCAGACATTTAAGTCATTTCGTCTCACTATTAACTCTTATTAATTCATTTAACTCTCCATTCTAATTTAACTCACTATTAATTATTTAGGAGATCGTAACAGGTGGTGGCCTAGCGCCGTATTACTTTCCTAGCCTACGGAACAATATTCTTACAAAGATAAATATCACAAATATCCATGGCTCTAGTACAGACATTCATATTCATCACACAAGCGTTTGCCCTCAGGGGGATTCGAATCCACAACCCTTAGCTTCGAAGTTAGGTAAGCTATCGAGACTACCAACAATGCTATTGAGTCGCCATTCTTTCATAAAATTATTTACGAAATATAACGTATGGAAGCTAATTTATTCAGGTATGACACATACATGTCCAGACAAACTTACATAATCACTATGAAAAATTATTAAAAAATATGTCTAAATTTATACATACACAAGTAAAGCAAGCAGAATAGATCAGGAGGGTTGTCGTTTAAAGTAATAAGATTTGTCACAATTGAGGGTCGATCGATGTATCAGATACATCGCACTTTAGGTGATGCTATCTACCTTGACTTGTCGCTTTGAAATTAGTTTGCATAGTTTTCTTCTAGTAGTTTAGGGGTTTGTTTTGGGCCAGTACCGGAATCCTTTAAGTTATTTAATTAATTTTCCATCTCATAGGACATACAATGTGAAAGAAACAGATTGAATTTACCAAAATTATTATCACACATTTATATTTACAGGATAAAATTACAGAGTTCTGCAGTTGTGCGCGCATCACGGAATTACTACTATATATCTTCACGCCTTTCCCAATACAGGGGTAGACAGGGGTCTTGTCTAGATAACTAAGTCCCTTCGACCCACCTACCACCGATGATATTTTGGGACAAGTTGACAGGTGGTGAGCTCGTCGCCGTCTTTATTTCCAAGCCAAGGATATGAATCGTGCTTAGGTTCTTGAAAAAACCATTGATACGAAAGATGCCACCTGGGGATCGAACTCGGGGTCTCTCATACACATTTCACATCATACACATTTTTTTTAGAGTGGTAGAGCCACGCATCAGCTTTTGTTGTTGCATGAATGGGCCCTCTCGACCGGGGAAGTATCACGACCTCACAGAATACCGGCGTGAAGTAGAAGTCTAACAAACTTCTGCGTTACGTCTGGTGAGTGCAGGTAACCAGAGGCCAACACACCCCCCTCCGCACAAAAATCTTGTGGGGGTGGGGGCACTCAGAGGCCGGCAGCGCATCTGCTATTCATGTTGTGTGTTCATGGGCGGTGGTAATCACTAACCATCACCTGAGCTACCTGTCAAATCACATCGGGATCAACGTTGTGACCACTACCAGAGTCGCGGAGGTTAGGGAGCATGGCAAAACGCAATACTCCTCTTTTACTGCGTCTGTGCCTCGGCCATGGAAGGCGCAAACACTCCCTCCACACCCACTAACGCATGTGAGAAAGAGCTGACCAAGGCTGGCTCCTTAGATCGACTTCCCCGAGCCAGCCATTCTCCGAATACATTCCCGTGGCCCTGGCCATATGCGGAGATGGCAGCACACCGCGGACGGTACGAGTCTGACATCTCCTGCCCTTGCATGTATGCCAGATATTTCACAAACAAAATGAGAAAGGAAAAAGAGTCTGAAAGTGATGGCAAAAATTAAGGCTACAAAAGTGATTTTTTTGAATTCTTCTGGTTTGTCTTATTACAACCTTATCTTTAATTTGGCATGCCCATCATGCAATAAAGATATAAAAAGACCCCTGAATATATGTAATATTGTAATATCAATGAAAGACTTACGTGATAACTTTAATTTTAAACATGAACATTTTTTATTGGTCTCTCTATGTCGACTTTATTCCTATAGTGTGAAATTTATCCAAGGGTACAAAACTACACTTATTTCATCTCTGCTTTTAGACGAATGCTTTATTGCGAACTACCATCAATTTGATAAAATGTAAGAAAAGCGCTTAAAATTTTATTTTTCCATATTATTTGCGATCAAAGTTTAGCAATAAATCACGTTAAGTTGGAGTTTTTGCGATACGATCTTTTCCCGGTAAATTCTAGGAGCGCACTTATCCTTTCGTAGAATCTTTCCACAGACCTTTTTTCATTCACTTTTATATTGCACTCGGGAAATAATCTAAGTATTCAAATGTCTATCACAATAACCTTTGATTTTTTCATTGTATTTGTGTGAGGTTGATGCAACTTTATGTCTAAAAATTCTATATTTGGACGCATCGCTTAGTGTGTACAAAATTTACAACGAAATTAAATACTTTGATATATTCCATGAGTTTCATTTGTAAAACTCCAGTTTCTTGCCTAAACAAGAACAAATACTTTTAATGTTTATAAAAGTTTATTTATTTTTTCTGACAGGCAAATACGTATTCAGCGTAATGGTTCGTAGTCAAATATCACCATTATAGCATATCACGATATACACGCATATATCTTGTAACAAGGTTAAGGGATATATACACAAGTGTACACCAAAATTATTTGAAAAATCTGACTTAAGAACTGGCTTTGGTCAATAATATCTTTTTCTTCAATTGGTAATGACTAGTATGAATAATAGCTCATAGGGTTAATGGCAGTAGCGTACCAATGGGTTTTTCAAAAACTTATGTACGAATTATATGTCCAACATAAAGACGGTGACGGACTCACCATCTGTTACGTCCCGAAAATATCTTCCGTGGAAGGTGAGTCGAAGGGACTTAATTGTCTAGAATAGACGTCCTACCCCTGTATTGGGTATTGCGTGAATATATTTATTTATTTATTTTATTTTTATTTATGAATAATAGCTTGGTAGTCCTGCTAAGCAAAAGGTACTTAAAAAAGTTAAAGTGAGTTAAATAGTTACGGAGTTCATCGTTCAAAAATAATTCTTGTACATTGTAATATCTGATCTGATGATGAATGAAATTAAATGTAGTGTTAAAGTGAAATGTCATTGAATAAAGTATGAGACGTGGGACGCTTTGTGACATATCGTATTTTCGAGAAGTGATTTATCGAGCACCCCACGCTTTATTACAATGATACTTACACTTTATACTAACATTTTTCGCTCATTGTTTTATTTTTTATCAAGAGATATTTATAATTTTTAGTTTGATTCATGATTAATGTGTTTTTTTAGTTTAATTATATTTCGAAACTTTATCAAAGACCAGTAGGCATGCAAATTGCTCACTTGCTATCTCCCTCGCATTCGCGCAAAAGATCTGTCCTTGCGATCCTAATCAGGATAAGGAGATAATCTTATTAAATTACTATATTGTCATCATATCTTGATAAATCTACGAAGTTCCAATGAAAACCTTTTAAAGTCTCCTTTAAGAAACCTTTTAAAGTCAGACAAACTCAAGTTTAAAGAAATCGGATACAGACAAACATATAAACAATACAGGTTAAGTTAATAAAAGCGTTTTAAAAAAAATTTTGAAATCTGAATTGGCTAAGATTAAACGTGCGAGCTAGTTTCTTGACAGCGATCAGGACTGACGACATGCAACGCAACACCGTAGGAATTAATACCTAAAAATAGATACCTTACAAAGTTGGCATGCTCAACTTGGAATGGGCAGTAAAATAATTTATTATTTTGTAACATGTAGGTACACTAGTATCCAGCCTATCAGGAAGAACTTTTCGTTGTGTTAATAAAAATCTTTTATAGGATTTGATATAAAGAAAGCTAAATTGCCAACTGCAAACTTTGCATTCTGTCTTTTGCCAGAATTTCGCTTTACTTAAATGTCATGAATGTATATTATATTAATTTGTAGTGAATTAAAATGAATAAAAGTAAAAGAAAATACTCTTTCTGGATGGATATAATTGCATTCTGTATTCACAACCACTGCTATATTTATCCACTGTTTTATTTATGTTACTCTTAAAAGCAAGAGTCAATTAAATATCTCCTTCTACCATCACTCTATATTATGAATAAGTTAAATTCTATTTAAATAAAAGAAACGAATATAATACTTATATATTGTTTCTAGTCATTCTTGTATGATGATAAAATAACTATGAAACCAGTTTTAGAAGTGTACCTTTTAAAGACATTTTTGGGATATTTTTCTTAATCCAGAGTCCTAATTAAAAAAAAAAAACTTACGCTCAGAAATCCAACTATTTTCTATACGCACATAATGATTTTTAAATTTCATTGCAGGAGATACTGAATGTAGGGCACATAGATAATATAGATTTGGCATAATACACATGCTTGGCAAGCGGGTCGCAGTACTAGACTCATCGTAGTATAGAAGCTGCTGCCCGTTACAGGTCTGCAATAATTTTGGTCTAGATTTTTCAAAATTCACGATAGCCGAGAGCTTGGGTGGTCGGAATTTCGAGTCAAGAGACGCGTAGAGTTCTATCCCCAGGTGGCAGGCTCGTACCAATGGGTTTTTCTAAAACCTATGTACAAATTACAACGTTGGCTTGGACATAAAGACGGCGACGGGCTCACCACCTGTCATGTTGTCCCGAAAATATCTTCGGTGGAAGGCGGGTCGAAGGGACTTAATTGTCTAGACTAGACCTCTGTCTACCCCTGTATTGGGAATTGCGTGAAGATATTTATTTATTATTTATTTTTCAAAATGATTATCCTGTTGTGTCGTACCATTGGATAGAATGGTATTACAAAATTTTTTCTACTTCTTTCTTTCGTTAATTACGACTACGGAAAGAAAGTGGGTTAGTAGGTCGATAAGCTATTTAAAAAAAATTTTTTTTGGTGTGTAACTATTGAGCTTCAACCCTAGCATACCCTATTTTTGTGTGTTAAAAGATAAATACTAATCAATAATTACATTTAATTTTGGTCACAAAAACAAAAATTTAATGAATGTGATAAGTACGTATTAAAGTTTAAAAATATATATGCATTATCGTCACATACTCTTTTTTATGGCCTAAAATTTTATTCTGTCGTCTGTTGCTATGTTATTATTTTTAAATATCCATTTTATTGTTAGTCACAATGTTGAAACGGTGATATTAGCAGGAGAATTGCCATTACCGTTCGTTTCTTTCGAAAGTTCGTAAATTTTAACGTAGAGGTCAGTGATAACAACAATAAAGTTTTTTCATTGAAATCATAGATGGCGCTAAAGCTGAATGAATTTAAAACTATAATATCTGCGATATTTACAGAATTATTTTATATTTACGGTTTTTTTTACTTGTAACATCACTCAATATAACATTATATAAGATAAATTCTGGTCTTTTTAAAATTTACAGTGAAGTTATAAAACCAACATAAAAACATTTTCTCTTTTTCATTGCTTCCCAATCACGATTAAAAGAAATTTTGAAATGATTTTATTAGCATCTAAAAAATTTAAAATAAATACTAAAAAATTTTGAAAGAAATATTCCATTAAAAATAATGCCTCTCCGTGACAATGCTTTCACATTGCCGTGACCAGGATTCGAACCTGGGTTACTACGGCCACAACGTAGGGTCCTAACCACTAGACGATCACGGCTATAGAGACTTGCTTCCAAGCCTTTAAAGTTGTAGTTGTATAGATTAGGAAATGTTATGTAGAGATATGTAGATTTCAGTCCATCGCACCGGCTTTACGAGCAAAAACATAAAATACACTAGGCTAGGCTAATCCCTGGCGTGCCCGTAATATGTTGCATAGGTAATAGAAATATTAGTCTTTCGTACCTTTTTTTTAAACTTAGTATTATGATGCCATATTAATCCCTAATAACGCATGTTTTGGTGCACTTGTTTTCCGACATCATATTAAAAAATAAAATCTGATTTATAAATAAAAATAGATTTGATGTAGTTTTAGACGAAATTAGATAAAGGTTAATCACTAATATTAGCTTCGCCTATTATACTGGAGACAATATTATGCATATTTTTATTTAAATTAATCTTTTTTAAATTTAATTAATTTTTATCATCACGCATATTTTCAATGCTGAAATATAAATATGTGTTTACTGATCTTCGTAGACAAATAAGTCTTTTACACCGACTTTTCGATGAATTCAAACATTTATCATATTTACATTTAATTGATACGATAAATAAAAGGTTACAATAGTGAGGCATTCAGTCACTTTGACGGTTGATGATTCAATGACCATCAATCACTTAAAATTTCTAGTTTCTAATCAACAGCTCTTTCTAGATTTTTTATATCTTCCTTTATTAATCGTCATTTGTTAATATAACCTTAATCGGCTATGACAAATATATTTCACGAAAACTCTTCGTGTAATTATTCCACAATATTTCAGATAATAATCAGTTGCGCCATACATACTGTATTATTATAAAAAATAACCAGCGAAAACAGCCAGGATTGCGGCAACCTCATACGCCATAAGAGATTTGTAGTTTTCACACTCCACCGTAGTGCTTTTAAATTACGTGTTAATGAAACGTTAGGTAATTAAATGAATAATCAGTTCCAATGCGTAGCTTTGACTGTATTACTTACATAAAACGCAAATTTTGTTGGTTCTCTTAATTACTATGTAGTTGAACGAAGACGACGCAACAAAACTAAACGCTTTATGATTTTGAAAGTAATAACTTAATACTCGTGTATATAATTGGCAGTTTAGAAATTGTATATTATTAAGTCACCAGTTTCTCCTTACGAATTTCTCCGCGCATCAAGTGTACTTTACGGCGGGATATTTAGAAGTTAAGGGAGTAAGAATCATTGTATGTCTCAGTCCAAATCCCTAATACTACAAAACAAAATATGTTAAGCGAATTAATCTTTTCTTTAGATCTCAGTCATAGGAACCAAGCAATTTAAAGAATATAAAGATGTAAAACATTTATAATTGCTTTTTTTACCATATTATTTATAATACTGATCTTCTTAGACTGGTGGCGTACACACTGGTTTTATTGTAGTGGCTATAGCTTTGAGGTCCCGGGTTCTATCGCCGAACAGGTCAATGGAGAAAACTAGTTCTTCTATATGTTGTTAATGGTATTTTAGTTGTTTCTGATTTAATAACAGAAGTGGTTTAACTACTTATTATTGGACTAGAGCAATGTATGTAGTTTACCATAATTTTCAGATTGGTTATTCAGTTGCAGCAATATTACGATGTCCGCATCCGTATCGGCGTTATGCTGTAGTAATGGTACCTCAACTACCGTGCTGTTATTCTGTAGAGCCATGAATTTAGACGAAAGTATTATTATAAATCGAACCACCTACAAAGGGAACACAAATGTAATTAATAACTTTCTATAATAAAATCACGATTTTATTTATTTATTTATAATAAAATAAATAAATTTAATATAAATATCTTCACGCAGTTCCCCAAAACAAAGGTAGACAGAGGTCTAGTCTAGACAATTAAGTCCCTTTGACCCGCCTTCCATCGAAGATATTTTCGGGACAACGTGACAGGTTGTGAGCCCGTCGCCGTCTTTATGTCCAAGCCACCGATATAATTCGTACATAAGTTTTTTAAAAACCCATTGGTACGAACCTGCCACCTGGGGATCGAACTCGGGTCTCTTGACCCGAAATTCCGACCACCCAATCACTCGGCTATCATGACTCAATAACTTTCTAATCGGTTATATTCTAATAAGCACTATTGGGGATTTATAAGAGTGTGACTTAGGTTCAACCTGGCTAAAAAGCATAACTTTATTTTTCTAAATAATTTTAAGTGCTGTTTTACCACGAGATGGACGGTGAAGGAAACCTGCCGAATTCAGATATAACATAAAAAAAAAACAATGTAAAAAGTTTCGAGGACGAGTAGACTAAGAATAAGCATTCAACGAGATGTTCCCCTGTTTGAATCTGTTTTAAATATTTGAAAAAAAAGGCATTTTCTTAGCAGTGGGCATTAAAAGTTTTAATATTACAGAAATGTAAAATAAAAATGTACTTAAGTTGCTATGAAGTTCTATTTTTTGAACTTCAATAATACGTACAATACAATAATTTTTCTAAATCACAGCATATAAACAAAAACAAAAGCGTAGTTAATGAAGCATTTTAACGACCTCCGTGGACGAGTGGCGCAAACACCGGTTTTCAAGGTGTCGCCATCTCGAGGTCTCGGGTTCGATTCCCGGTCGGGACAATGTAGAAATACCACTTTTTCTACATCTCGGGTCTGAGTATTTGTGGTGCCTTCGTTGTTTCCGATTACCATACTACAAGTGCTTTAGCATCTTACATTGATCGGAGCAATGTATGTGATTTTTTCCCCTATATGTATTTATTTATTTCCGTCGATGATCATAATTATAAGCTAATTTCGCAAAGAAAACTATGTGATCACTCGGATACCATAAATGCGGATACAATTTTGGTATAAAATTTCTATAAAATTATTATTTTAATATGGCCTATTTCTTTCGAAATTCGTCATGGAACAGTTCACGCGAAGAGGTGGAAGTAGGCAGTTCCAACTCTTAGCGGGTGAGTATCGAAAACCACCAGGAAAGGCCGTTTGAGTAACGTCTATTAGGAAATATAGGCAAGTCTGATGACCAGCGTCAATTGAAACTTACATAACCGGAAGTGTCGACGGCCCACTCCCATCGAAAATGGCTGGTGGCGCATCTACAACTTATCTGATGTTGCAGTTGTGCATGGACATTGGTAATTATTTACAATAATGTAAGCTGTTTAGAAATTTATATGCAGCATTTTTAATCGCTGCAAATTACCAATATAAATTAGTGGTATTTAGTCCGGGTTTGTGTTCATAGATTGAATTAATTAGACACGTGTGTCTCTAATTAATTCCCTCGTAATTAGTTCTTCTCATTAATTATTTTTTGCTTTGAACTAATCTTCATTCTTCTAGCTCAATCTTTAAAGACAGGCAAAGCACCGGAAGTACAAAACATAATATTAAGAAAATGTATGGTTTTGTTATTAACATCTCTAAAGTAAGACGTCTGTTTTCCCATTCCTTCCTTCTTTACCGATATTTTCATACGAAGATACTTGTATATAATGTATAAGATAGAAATCATTCCGTAAAATCTTCATAAAAACTGCTTCGGTTTATGTTATAATTAAATAATATCCAACCTGACAGTACGGTCATTGTTCAAAAGATTTAGTTTGCAACGCGATCAGATAAAAAATAAATTATTAATTTGCAACTGCCACCGGCTATTGAGTAAAGTAACTGCTCAATTTATAAGAAAAACTAAGTTACATAGCACCGTTTCTTCACTAATTGTATAACATTCTAGATTGTGACATTGCCTTTACTTTGTTGCCTAGTTTTACGACACTGTTACTTTGCTGTCGTTTAAACACTGTAGATCAACTTGAACGTAGATAAGTCTTAACCATTCGGAAATATCGCTGGCGACAGCCGATTCCACGAGGTTCTTGTGTGTAGTAGAAAAATCTTGTAAATCTAGATGATAGATAATGTAGATTCGCGATGTTTTTCTCTAAGGATTTTTCCATAAAGATATTCCTTGGACTGAAGGAAAAAAATACGTAACTTGTATGTACTCAACTATTAATCCCTAAAAAGAAGAAATAAAGATCTTTGATATGTTTATTTATTAATTTGAGCCTATCTGGTGTTTTGTAACAGGTTTTGATTTTATATCGCTGTATCGTATTATCGCTGTTATATCACTTGTTCGAGTATACTTGAGAAAATAATAAAATCAAGAGGTCCCACAAAATTATCATAGTTGATGAAGTTAACCAATTGCAATGTTATTCTACCTGTCTGGATTTACCGTGATTGGTACGCTGTAAGCTCGCCGGTGAGTAAAATGCATTTCTTATTAATAAGGAAAGATGCATTTCTTATTAATAACATATATTATATGATATATTATTTTAAAAAAGTCACGATAGCCGAGTTGTTGGGTGGTCGGAATTTCAAGTCGAGAGACCCGAGTTCGATCCCCAGGTGGCAGTACCAATGAGTTTTTCAAAAACTTATGTACGAATTTCATCGTTGGCTTGGACATAAAGGCGGCGACGGGCTCACCACCTGTCACGTTGTCCTGAAAATATCTTCGGTGGAAGGTGGGTCAAAGGGACTTAATTGTCTAGACTTGACCTCTGTCTACCCCTGTATTGGGAATTGCGTGAAGATATTTTTTTTTTTATATATTATTTTAGGACGCGTGAACCTCGCACATCACCGCACTGCCTACACCTGCCACACCGGGGTCCCAACGGAGTTCTCCTGCTCTGATCTCTCAAATATTATTTCTGAGAAGAAGGTGCTCTAATGCCGCTTACATATTGTAATAACTTCCTCTTACGTTTCTCTTCTCCTTAAGTTGCCCTTGTTTTATGATTTTAAATCTTAGGTGACTAGACTTAAGAACTAATCTAAAAAATAAAAGCAAATAACTAAATAATATAACGAAGTAAAATGATGTCTGTGGTCGTCACCTACTTTAACTCATGTAATACAGATGCAATATTTTAGATTATTATTACTAACACAATTATGAAAAAAAAACGCGAGTAAAAATTTTGTATCAACAAAAAAAGTTTCTCTGACAATTTAAAATCAGATTACATTGTTACGGAACTCAAAAAAATCGATAAACTGTTTTAAAATGTTTTGTGTTATCGAATCGTAGGCTCATTTAAATTACATTGCTATGATGTCGAAAGTGTAACTGATAAAAAAAACCTGGTCAAGTGCGAACGCCATTTGTGTGCATAGGGTTCCATATTATTGCGATATTTAGGAATTCTGTCAGTTTTTATTTATTTAGTAAATAAGTTTAAACTATATTGCCATTCACCGTGTGGTAACGGTGTAAGAATATTGCCACTCCTCTCGCTTTTCTTCCCGTGTCGTAAGAGGCGACTAAGGGAAACAGCCAAGAATATCGTTATGGCAACCGATAGATGGCGGTATAACCATCTCTAAAAATATCAGACCAAAATAATCAGAACGAAGATGGGCAGCAGTGTATGAGGTGCGAGTGGTCTGTTACTGCAATCGTCAATCCGTTTGCCAAGCGTGGCGATTGTGGTAAATCCTCCCTATGGGAGAGGCCTATGTCCTGTAGTGGACTTTAACAGGCCAATATGTATGTATGTATGTATGTATGTTGCCATAATATATTACTGTTTACTTGCCTTAATATATTACTGTTTAATACACCCGTAACTATGTTTCGACACACAATTCACCGGAGCCTGTCTTGGAATAACTTGACAGGCGGTGAGTTGAGCCAGCCCCGTCATTTTGTCCAAGCCAATGAGATGTAAAGAATTATTTTTTTCACATATCTTAAGGCAATTTCGGATTCTAGGGAAAGCAGAAGTCGTTTCTACCCAACTTTTACCGAAGACGTTTTTTGGGATAACATAGATGGGGTGCCTGTTGGCGTCTTTATATACAAGCTTTATATAAATCGTATATAAGTTTTATGAAAAACCCCGTTGTTATGAGCCTGGGTATTGCTTGACTGGAATTTCGATGACCCAACTACTATCGTGATAAGTTAATAACAAATAAAATATAAATAAATGCGAGTATTTCACGTAATTCCGAATACAGGGGTAGGCAGAGGTCTAGTCTAGACTATTAAGTCCCTTTGACCCACCTTCCACCGAAGATATTTTCGGGACAACGTGACAGGTGGTGAGCCGGCCGCCGTCTTTATGTCCAAGCCAACGATATAATTCATAAGTAAGTTTTAAAAAAAAAAACATTGGTACGAGCCGCCACCTGGGAATCGGAGTCGGGTGTCTTGAATCGAAATTCCGACCACCCATCCACTCGGCTAACGTGACACATATATTAGTTAATAATATCATAAAAAAGAAATACTCGTAGCAACTTTAAATTCCAAACATTTCTTTTTTACAAGACCCTAAAAACCAACCTGTGGAGATCATTCGAGGAATCCAACGGCGCAATGTATTACTTTCGTTATCTGCGAGAGCATAAATGAATATATTTATATGAGTCTGCAGAACAGTTAGTGCTTCACGGCGCAATATCAAGTGGTCCCTGTTATGTCATGCTAAACATTTTTATTTTTACCAATTTGAACTTTCGGATGATATCAGCATTGAGCGTTTATGAGTGAATGAATGAATTATTGAAAAGTATTATTTTGAGTGTTAGCTGTATCATTTAAAATTGCTAAACTCACGTCCGAATTCTCGTCCGTATTGTCAGTACATACATCCTTTTTTATTTTCACGTATTTTGCCTATGTTGGAGTAAGTACTCCTCTGAGAGTAAGTACTACCTCTAAGTAGAGGTCAACAGATCTTACTTAGGGCAACGTGACTGGTGGTGCGCCGTTACCCAATTAGTGTCCAAGCCAAATAGATGAATTATAAGTAAAGATATATTATATTTTTTTTATGTTTTCACGCAATTCCCAATACAGGGGTAGACAGAGGTCTAGTCTAGACAATTAAGTCCCTTCGACCCACCTTCCACCGAAGATATTTTCGGGACAACGTGACAGGTGGTGAGCCTGTCGCCGCCTTTATGTCCAAGCCAGCGATATAATTCGTACATAAGTTTTTGAAAAACCCATTGGTACGGGCCTGCCACCTGGGGATCGAACTCAGGTCTCTCGACTCGAAATTCCGACCACCCAACCACTCGGCTATCGTGACTTATTATATTGATAAATATTATATATTAATTATGATGTTTATAATTATATAAATTATAAACATCATATACACATTACACAAATGTAATGTGTATATGATGTTTATAAAGCCAAGCAAGATTCGAACCCGCAATCCATGACAGGGTCAATATTAATCGGACATCAGGTCGTCATCAAATACTTACATATAATGAAACATTGAAGAAAAGCGTTAAAAAGGTAAAGGTGAAATATGAGAAAATAAACCAGAGTTATTTAGAATATTATCAGTCTCTGTCTTTTTGAATTCTTATCTGATCCGGCCTACAATGTTTAATGATTCACGTATTACTGTTTGTTGATGAGGAACTTATTTATCAAAAAAATATATATTTATCAAAAGACATTTTTTCATTTAAAAATCAACCCAAAATGAGGAAACAGGACTCAAGTTTTACAATTGAACACGTGTTTAACAATAGAATAGCATGTTTTAAGTGCCCACTTCTTCTTCTTCTTATCTCCAGTGCGAAATTACGAACTTTATAAGCTCTTGATTTTTTTTTATATTTTTTATCTGTATTCATCTTTTCAATATTATAGTAATTAATAGTATTATTTAAATTATTTTAATAGTATAGTAATTACTTTTTGAATAAAGTTATTAATTTTATGTATCAACTCGTTAACTTCCATAACACTTTGCTATAATACTGTTTAGTAAAACCGCAAGAAATTGAAATTGTAAGCAAATTTATGCCTTCATAATCATAGTGGATTAACGCATAAGGGAGAATTTGTGGTCAGCCCATTGCTCAAAGGTACGGCAAAAGTTAATGCCTTCCCGCAGGCTGACGACTGTTCATTGAATATTTACAGTTAGGTCGTATACGGACAAAGTTAAATTACCGTTGGTAATACGAGTATAACATAGCCTTACGTACGAAATTTCCAAATTTAAAGTATTATCATAATTTAAACTTTCACAATATACGAAAATCGTCTTTTTTACATACGACAGTACTTTTATATCATATCTAGATAAAACAGATTTCAAATGAGCAGAAGATCTTATTTTGTGGCTGCTTTGAGCATAAAGAAGCTGATTCCCAATTTTAATAGGATGTCTCTTCTTGGTAATTGTCTAGTTGTAAAGGAACTACCACACTCTTATTTATCTATGTTCAAACCGTTGTGTATTTCAATATGCGTTAGTAAATATAGCTTCATTTTCATCATTCATCATTTCTGTGTTGTTAAGTTCATTATCCTAATCCAAGGAAAAGTTGCTCAGGTTTAATTGATATGATTATTTTACTTATTAATATTAAAACCTGAGTTTCTCCATTCTATATAAAAAATGCGTGAAGAAAAACTAATAATTCTCGTCTAGGTCATCTCCTTTTTATTTACACTATAAAATTAATATAATAAAAATGTTTAGTACTTCTTTCAATTCTCAGTATTCTTTCAAAAGGAACATGGTTATAGAAATAAATATTGTTGTTTTGCAATTACTCCATTATTATGACCACTATGTTATGTAACTCATTTTATATTCCCGCGCTGTGCGGTCCGAAAAGTAGGAAGCTGCGTAACTACTCACTATCCCAAGGCATTAATTCTGTTAGGACTACAAAGCGATGATTTTAGTGGAGATAATACTATACAAGGTTTGGCTTGCGGTCGGTAATATTACATTTTATTTTTATTAATTATTTAAGTCACGATAACCGAGTGGTTCAGTGATCGGAATTCGAGTCAAGAGACCCGAGTTTTTTTTTCAAAAACGTATGTTTGATTTATATCGCTGGCTTGGACATGAAGACCGTGCCGGACTCACCACCAGTCACGTTGTCCCAAAAATATCTTCGGTGGAAGGGCGGTCGAAAGGGCTTTATTGTATAGACCTCTGTGTACCCCTGTTGTATGTTATGTATTTATTTAATATTATTTCTACATCGATATCCGTTCATGTGGTACTTAGTTTTTTATCCATATAAAAATATCAAGATGATATAAGCACTGTCACTACATGGCCTATACTATAAAAGAAAGATTTTTTTTTATAGAAAAGGGAGGCAAACGAGGCTCACGTGATGGTAAGTGATTACCGCCGCCCATCAACCACCCGCAATACCAGAGGCATAGCAGATGCGTTGCCGGCCTTAGAGTGCCCCCCCCCCCTCCGGTGGGCCTCCGGTTACCTGCACTCACCAGACGAAACGCAAAAGTTTGTTAGACTTCTACTTCACGCCGGTATTCCGTGAGGTCGTGGTACTTCCCCGGTCTTGCCGGCCCATTCATGCAACAACAAACGCTGATGCGTGGCTCTACCACTGTTTACCACTGTTACCACATAGAGCGGTCCTGTGCTATCTGCATACATCGACTCCCCGCAATACTATGCAGGTCGTCACTCCATCTTGTGGGGGTCGTCCTACAGTACATTTACCTGTACGAGGTTGCCACTCAAGAACCTATCATCGCCAACGGTCGTCAGGTATGCTATTATCATCGCATACAAATAAGAAAAATGGGGTTTTCGATTCTTACACAGATACAACACGAAAATTGTAGTTGACATGATCCTTTAATTTCTATAATTGTTTTGTCTGTGATACCCACTTTGTACCACAAGTAGATCACAGCAGGATGCAAACTAATTGATAAAAAACGGCACGATACTCTCCGCTGTACATCTTGAATCGTAGTTTACCAGTTTCATCCAATCATTAACATTTTCACAATGGCATGTAAAAGTCCACTAGGTCTGATGGGAGGGTTTGCAATAATCGCTATGAGTGGCAAACGGATAGGCCATTGCAGTACTAGACACCGTGCACCATAGATGCTGCAGCTCATTGCCGAATGGTAAAATGTTGGTCTAACATTTTTTTTATTTATTTTTGCGCCTTTTTTCTGTGGTTTTTTCTATTATTCGTCTCTTACAACACCTACGGGAAGAAAGTAGGTGGTACATTCTTACGGCGTAACAACAAAGCAAGATAATGTTTTTTCAAAAATGTTCCATCTTTCAATTAATATGCATCAACATAGTATTAAAACAGAAATGAAACGCCGACATGTGGATGTCGTGGTTTTCATGTATAGTGACATTTTTAGTAATCTGAAAAAAATGTAAAAGTAAATGGAATTAATTCATTATGTTTAAAAGTCGAAAGAAAGAAGTTTACATTTGTATAATATCGCTATTATCAAGGTCGGTAGGCTAAACTAACCAGAGTGTGAAAATAGTGCGCAAAATACAATAGAAGTAAGTCGTGTGAAATGAAAGTTTTTATTTCATGTATAATTATATATTATTTTAACATGAGAAGATTTAGAGATTTTATCCTCTATTTTAATCCTAATTTCTTCCCCTCGAGTTTTTTCAAATAGTGTCCTGAAATTCACAACAGCGAAAAGAGTCTATGTCCCCTCATCCGGACTCTGGATACAGTACAACAGTTAAGACCTTTAAACATAACTATGATTTATATTTCTTCCACGGGAACCGCTCATTTTTCTGGGATAAAAATAGCATAAGCACATCTTTTGTGGACTGTCCAAATAAACCAAACCTTCGCGATTGTAAAGTGAGATTCTTCAAGATTTTTTTGTCAGGAAAAATATTTTTTTTTTAATTAAACTAAAAATTTAGAATTGTAGTTACAGTAATTAGTAATTGGTATTTAATAATATCACCTTATTACTTTAAGCTACACGTTATTTTTATATACATAGTTCGCACTGAAAGTTTTTAGAACTGACCACTTAGAAACATTGCGACTAAAAACTTCTTTTAAAATTTCTGTTAAAGAACTCTTGAACCTCATGAGATTATTGTATTAATTTCTCATTTGTTTTTTTTTTTTTTTGAGTTAGCAGCAATTCTAAAAGTCTTGTTACTCCACAAAATTTTCAGTTATTACGACATTCGTTTTGGTTTTAATTGATAAGCGAAAGTTGTAGACATATCGCGCTTATGTATGTATGCACTAAAGCATTTATTTGTGGGTTCAGTGAAGATTTGCGTGAGGGATGTTCGTCAACATCGTTATCTGAAAACATACCATGAGTCCTGTTCGACAAATGAAGGAGGTACATAAGACAGTGCTAAATGCGGACAAGTTTAGGCCTTGGTGTGAGTAATGCATGAAAAATGTTACACGATCATTTAGGGATCAGAAAGCTTTGAAGCAGATGGATTCATCCTATGATCGAATACTTAAACGCCTTTGCGTGGACTGTGTGTGGTAATTATATATTTATATAATGTTATATTGAAAACTGCTCTAATGATTTGTTCATTATATTATTAGTTAATGTTGAGTTTCAAGTTTGGTTGAAAAAGGTGTATTTTCTGCGAAGATTTCTCATACATTATTGATAAAGAAATTTACGGGATACTTTATTACTCAGGAAGCGTAGGTGTTCTACACCTATTTTTAATTTAAATGAGTTAATCCAGTCTATGTATAAATGTATACCTATTCAGGAAACTACTGTAACAATGCGCCACAATTTTCTCTTCAAATAGTTTTTTACGTTCCAAATTTATAGAATTGTGTAATCTCTAAAAAGATTAGTCTAGGTACGAAAATAAATTAATCGCTATATATTAAAGAATATACCTTGATATTTCAAGTACTTATTATTAACATAAAGACGTATTTTAATAAAAGTTTTTTTTGAGCACATTCTGTGTGTATTATGATTAAAAATTTCGGAATGTTTAATACAGTTTCCGTGGTGTAGCGGTTATCACATCTGCCTAACACGCAGAAGGCCCCCGGTTCGATCCCGGGCGGAAACACAATTTTTTTACTTTATTTGTTATACGTTTTAAAACAATTGTTAAATGTTTTTCTCTTTAATATAAATAAATATTAAGTGCAGAATTCTCTTCATATTATTATATAATTGAATAAAATTTTAAATTCTTTCTATGACCATTGTAACCATTGGCGATTGAGTAGCAGTAAGACGACTTTTTATATGAATCATTGTCTGTTTATTTTTGTCTTCCTGTGTCGTATATAGCCGCAAGGTAGTTTTGAATTCAAGTCAATTGATTTTAGTGTATGACTCAATGTCTGACTTAAATCTATTTATTTATTTGTTTATTTATTTATACTATATTGTACACATTCCTTGAGGCATTCTGTACCAGTCAGTGAACAACATTGAAAAACATATATTAAATATTTAATTTATAAGTGTAAATATATAATTAAATTTACATACAAAACCATAATATTTAATACATAAATAATTTGTATAAAATAATAAATGTTACTGACATTTTATATATACAAACAAAATTTTACATTACATTATATTAAAAATACATAAATATATATACTGACATATATCGGATCGATACTTAGGTGGAGTTGATCTTCATAAAATACTCTCGAATCTTTCTTTTGAACATGCTTTTATTGGGTGATTTCCTGACATCAAAGGGAAGGTATACAGTGGTAGAGCCACGCATCAGCTTTTGTTGTTGCATGAATGGGCCGGCTCGACCGGGGAAGTACCACGACCTCACAGAATACCGGCGTGAAGTAGAAGTCTAACAAACTTCTGCGTTTCGTCTGGTGAGTGCAGGTAACCGGAGCCCCCCCCCCCCTCCCCAAATGGGGGGGGGGGGGCTCTCTAAGGCGGGAAACGCATCTGTTATGCCTCTGGTGTTGCGGGTGTTCATGGGCGGTGGTAATCACTTACCCTCACGTGAGCCACCTGCTCGTTTGCCCCCCTATTCTATAAAAAAGAAGGGCATTCCAAAGATGCATAGCTTGAACTTTAAATAAAGCACCGAAAAATCCAGTGCTATGCTGGGGAATGCCAATCTTGAGACTATTCAAGTTCGAATTCCCTTTTGAAATCTTATGGACGGATATAACAAAAATAAAAATCAGCCGTATTGTTCGAGCTATCATCAAGTGATGCTTTATATTAGTAATTTTGCGGCTCCAACCTCCTGCTGTCCGCCTGCGTGGAAAAATATAAACGGCAAAAACCTAATTACAAACTCACATATAATGTACAACTTTAAAAATAACGATGATAGATCAAAAAATAGATATTTTGGAGAGGATTTGCTAAAAAGCGTTATTGAGTGTCTACATCGCGAAAAGAGAAACTATGCTTTTCGGGTTTATTACAGTCGGATATTAGAGATCTGGTGATGTCATACATTATGATCCGCCGTGACAAGATAGATAGTATCCGAAGAAGAGGGTGACGGGCTCACCACTTGTTACGTTGGCTCAAAAAATGTCTTCGGTGAAAGGTAGGTCGAAAGGACTTAATTGTCCAGACTGTGTCTACCCCTGTATTGGGAATGGCGTGAAGATTTTTTTATCTTATGAAAAGAAATCCATACCACAAATGAAGGGAAAATACGTTTAAATAAAATGTTGGAAAAAAGTTTCTTTGCATTTTTTTAGAAAATTCAAAACATTTTTTAATACACTTTATTTACATTTAACTAAAGTATGTAGGTACATTGGTCGATAACTTTTTGCCATCTTGTAGGTAGAGACATGATCTCATTTCTATAGAAATTTTGGGGTTTCTGATCAAAATACCGCGAAAATTGGATTTGGTAGTCCTCTTGTAATGGTAACCTGAAACTGCCTACAGAATTCTAAAGAGACCGAAACTGGTGGAAATCCAAAGGTACAAGGTCAGGACTGTACGGCGGATGCATTAACACCTCCCAGTCAAACTCTCTTAATTTTGGCTGAGTGGCTAAATATGTGTGAGACCTAGCGTTATCGTGATGAAAAACCACACCCCTTATGTTGATTCATTCCGCCCACTTTCTTTCAACGTCTTGCTTTAATCTCATCAGTTGTTCACAGTAGAGTTCAGAATCCATGGTCCTGCCTGATGGTAACAGCTCTTCATGAATAATGCCCTTACAATCCCACCACACACACACAGCATCACCTTGTTGTAAGTTAACTCGGATTTCGCCACTGTCTGTGAAGCCAGACCGGCCCTTGACCACGCCCTTTTTCGCACGTTCTTGTCGTACGTGATCCACAAGTCATTTTATCCGTAATAGGGAGACCAGAGCGACGTGCATCTTTGACATCAAAATTTCCGGATTGAAAACGCTTAAACCAAATTTGTGCTACTCTCACAGACACTGCACTAGGTCCATAAACATTGCAAAATTTTTTCGCGGCTTGCGTTGAATTTTGACCTTTTTGTAGTAAAATCTGAAAATGTATCGAATTTCTTCATTAGATTCACTCATTGACAGTACGAAAAATAAATAAAAATCACACATTTACCTAATTTGAATTTGGAATTGCCCAAATTTGAAACCAGCCAGATACAAATAGTATAGCCAAAGAGATTTTATCCAAAGTTCATGCATACTATAAAGCGTAAAGACTTTTTCCCCAACCTATTAAATACATAACATCCCGCTGTTTTATATCTGAGGTGGTTTTGTTTTTAGCGAACAGGTTTAGATTTGTTAGGTTTAGGTTGTCATTCCAAGACATAAATACATTCTAAAGCAGTGCTTTAGAATTTATTTATGCTGTGCTCCGATATGAATTGCTGTAGTGCTTGGTATATTGATTAGTTATGTTATTTACTTAATTCATTATTTTTGTAATTGATTATTAATAATATCTTAACGGATCATAGAACCTTCTTTTCTTGTAGGTGTCATAAGAGATTACCAAGGAAAAAACCTTGCAAACGGCAGCGGATAACCGCTATACTCGTATGGCGAGAATAAATAAAATATCTTCACGCAATTCCCAGTACAGGGGTAGACAGAGGTCAAGTCTAGACAATCCCCTTTTACCCACCTTCCACCGAAGATATTTTCGGGACAACGTGACAGGTGGTGAGCCCGTCGCCGTCTCTATGTCCAAGCCAACGATGAAATTCGTACATAAGTTTTTTGAAAAACTCATTGGTACTGCCACCTGGGGATTGAACTCGGGTCTCTCGACTCGAAATTCTGACCACCCAACAACGCGGCTATCGTGACTTTCTTGAGATAGAATAGAACTTGAGATAGAGATAGAACTAGAGATAGAATAGATATTTCAAAAACTAAGCAGACAAAAATTTAGTTACCCGGTGATGGTCAGAAGCGTCTATACTGTTAGGTATCTGTTATACCGGTCGCCAATCGACTTACCAAGCGTGGCGATTGTTTATGTATTTCGTATTGTATATGTTTCGCAGTGAACTTTAATAGACCGTTAACCAAGCAAGCAAGTAAAACATTTCATGCTGTCCCGCGCAATATTGAAAGTCAAATTGATGTTCACACCTACCATAAACTGAACTAAGTCTAGAGAGTGCATTTTAATCACAATATACCTCAATTACTTTCGGAGATACAAAGTAAAGATAGCTTTGAAATCTTAAGATGTATGGGAAGAAATTACATTGATGTATAACTTAATTGGCGTGCAATTTAAGTGATTATTTAAAAAAAATATAAGTAAATCGGTTGGATAGAACTGCTTGATAAAGTCGTTTTAGGTTTCATAAATTATTTTAACTTGTAGAGTCTGCGTAAATCGTTATAATATTGCCAAAGCAATGTTAGTTTGTAACTCGTTAATCTCAGTAATAAATTAGTATTAGAGTAAGTAAGTTACACCGAAAGGTAATATTAACATATCATTAGGTATATCATATTACTTACATGGTTTATTGGAGACCAGCCATTCATTTAGCCACTATTTTTATAAAAAATACTTATGTGTCACAATGAGAACTCTTCCTAGTAATACCTCAATATAAACCTATTGTAGTTTTAAATGTTTTTTATTACCTCTTTACGGGGCATTTGAGAACTCTTGGCTTTCTCTTCTTCGACAAATTAGCTTTTTATGTTTTACCAACAGTACCAATGTCGGCGTTCTAGTAATGTCAACACTGCATTTAAATTAAGCTTAGTTGTTTCATGCTAAATTGTGTGTTTTTATTAACATGTTATATAATTTTATTTCTTTTTAATTGTCTATTTCGCCGAATAATATCTATGAATATTTTTTATTAGCTTGCGTTATATAATTTTTTACTTTAAAACACAGACAATTAAAATATATTCTAGTTGTTAAACTGCCATAATTTCCTTAGGAAGAAGTGTTTATGGAAAGGTGTTGTAAATTGCAACTATCGCTTTCATTACCCGAGCTAAGAACGTTGTTTAATGATCACTGCGAGCCGCCCATCTAACAACCTCCGTCAATGACTTTATAAAGACTACTCGTACGCGAGTCGAGGCTACTGTGTAGCAATAATAGAACAGTAGCGGACCATATAATGAACCCTTAATGAAAA
The DNA here is from genome assembly GCA_029286605.1 of Sericinus montela. Taxonomy (NCBI): domain Eukaryota; kingdom Metazoa; phylum Arthropoda; class Insecta; order Lepidoptera; family Papilionidae; genus Sericinus; species Sericinus montela. The sequence goes on along the minus strand of JAGSMR010000008.1, from coordinate 12,992,268 downwards.
GCAACCGGTACTTTGTGTGCGGCTTGATTGTGTGCATCTAAGCGTCTCCTAAAGATCAGCTCTTTTAGAATTTAAATTGCCAAAATGTTTTTTTCTTTGTTTTTATCACAATAAAAAAAATATCTCCACGCAATGATTCAATGCAGAGGTCTAGTCTAGACAATTAAGTCCCTTCGACCCACCTTCCACCAAAGATATGTTTGGGACAACATGACAGGTGGTGAGCCCGTCGCCGTCTTTATGTCCAAGCCTACGAATGTGTTACTGTGTACGAATTAACACAGGTTTTTTGAAAAACCCATTGTTACGAGCCTGCCACCTGGAGATCGAACTCGGGTCTCACGACTCGAAATTCTGACCACAAATTACTCGGCTGTCGTGGCGTGTTTTTCTGGTTCTAAACGGCAATTGTGAATGAGGGACAATTTTTCTAATCCCATGAATGTTATCCGGAATGAAAGCCAAATTTCTTCATTATATTAACTCTGCATTGTACACAAATATTATTATTTACCTTTTTGAATAATGTGTAACCAAATTTTGTAAGTGGTACCCGCTCATAAACACGATTTTAAAGATGAAGTAACTATTTGGAAAGGGACTGTTTTTAAAAATGTTTAATTTGAAATCAGAAAGCTTTTGTAAGGTCATTATAGCAGAGGTTGTATGATCGGGCTGTTACATCTCAATGGCTGTCATCTAATAGCCGACACTAAGACTTAGTAAATATAGCCATAAAACTACAATCCTTAATATAGATAAAGGTAAAAATTATTTTAAAATTGATATATTATTAAAAGTTAGTAATGGTTAGGCAAATCAATTGTTGAATCATTGCAATTTTAGTGAAGAACAGACACAGTAATCAATTTAGGTTTCCGTTGTTTCATATGATCATTATTTAACAAACGTTCATCAGCTACTTTAAGTGTATTTAAAATAATATTTTTTCGTTTCGAGATTGATATTGATTCAATGAAAGCATTACCGATCGTGAGGTGCCTTTATAAGCTATAAAAAGTTATTGAATTTTTATCATGTTTGCACGTAAATAAGTAGAAAGTTGTATTGCTAGAGAATTACTAAATCCCTAGGATTTAGTAATTCTCTAGCAATAAACTTTTCTTTATAAATTTCACTTTAAAAATAGACATAAAGCTCTTTACAAGTATTCACCAAACCTTCAAAATTTTATTGAAATCGATGCACCCATTCTTGTACGTTAAATTGTAATTAAAAGATGAACTGACAAATATGATTTTAAAATTTTTGTTAAGAGAATAAAGCACAACATTACTTAGATAGAATACTGTATCATATTAAAATATGATCGCATAAACTGGAAATTTAACGAGGTCTGTAATAATAGTACAATTCCCTCTGCACAATACAATGTATAGGTACAGGCCGTTAAAGCTAAGTCGCGCCATTGTACTTGACAAGGTGAAATATTGCGAAACTGGGTACTATCAAAAACATAACCTGAATTGTTCTCGACGATAATAGCTATTTGTCATGTTTTTTATCAGAGGTTCATGACGATATTGCAACAGATTTATTTAAAAAAAACTCCAGAACATTTTACTGGACCATGAGATATATTATTGTTAGGACTTGATTTTAGTGGGAAAGTTTGTAGAGTTGTATGTACAAGAGCACATTTAAGAATGCCTTTTTTTCAATTTCAGCCTATAATATTTCAATTCTGGGGTGTCGTCCTACACTGTTCATTTTCGTTATATAATTTAGTAGACAGCCAATGATACGGAGCGTTGTATGGGATGTTTTGATGGTACCTCAGTGTTCAAATAGATGGCGCTGAATTAAATTTATTATAGTATACAAATAAGATTTAATTTTTTTTATATAAAAATTTAGTATTAGTCAAGATAGCCGAGTCGAGAGATCGGAATTTCGAGTCGAGATACCCGAGTTCGATCCCAGGTGGCAGGCTCGTACCTATGGGTTTCAAAAAAGTTATGTACTAATTATATCGTCACTTTATCCCAAAAATATCATCGGTGGAAGGTGGGTCTAAGGGACTTTATTTTTTATAAATAAATTATTTTTTAGATAGGGACAACATCACATACATTGTACCGATCCCAATGTAAGATGCTAAAGCACTTGAGGTATGGGAATCGGAAACACCCAGACCCGAGAAATTGTAGAAAAAGGGGTTAGTCTAAAATGGCCCGATCGGGAATCGAACCCGGGACCTCCAGATGGCGACACCTTGAAAACCAGTGTTTACATCACTCGTCCACGGAGGTCGTCAACTTTATTGTCTAGACTAGACCTCTGTCTACCCTAGTATTGGGAATTGCGTGAAGATATTAATATTTTTTATTTTATTTATTTATTTATCTTCACGCACAATCCCTGATGGGGTAGCCAGAGAGAACAGATCGCCAAGTGTCACGATCCCTACATACTTCTTTCAGATTCTTCATCTTCTTCATACATGCACGTCTAGGTATCCTCCCCTATTCGAGCAATTTGCTCACATGGTCTTCGAAAACTAGTCTCGGTCTACCTCGACACCTTTTAATATTAACTTTCGCGCTATATATTTTCTTCACCATTCGGTCTTCACTCATTCGCTCAACGTGCCCAAACCATCGAAGCACGCCCTTATCCATTTTTGAGACAAAAATTTCTCTTCGTTTCGCTTTCGATCGGCCATGGTAAGGCCGCACATTTTACGAAGAGATCGTATCTCCACTGCATTCAACCTGCTTTTATGCTTCTTCTGGAATACCCAGGTTTCGCTGCCATATAACAAAGTCGGTACCAACACTGCGTTATGTATTGCAAGGCGTGCACTTTTCACAACGCCTTGCCTTTTGATTAACGCAGTCAGGGCACCATTGACTTTGTTTTTGACAGCGACACGCCTGTCCACATCTAAATCACATCTTCCATCGCGGCTAAACGCACTCCTCAAGTATACAATTTCATTCACCTGTTCTAGACATTCCTGATTTACCCAAATTGCTCACTTCGTTCTTTCTTCGTCCCTTTCAAATACCAGAACCTTAGTTTTATTAGCATTCAAACGGAGACCAATAGTTTCACATTCTTCTTTCATACACGTGACTAATGCCTGCAGTTCTGCCTCTGATGGTGCAATAAGCACTGCATCATCAGCATATAGCAGACAATCTACTTTTATGTCACCCAATTTCACACCCAAACAGTTATCTTTCAGCTTCTGCAAACAGCTGTCGAGATACAGTATGAACAGCCAGGAAGACATGACACATCGCTGTTTTACGCCCGTTTGGACGCTAAACATGGGTGACACCCTACCCGCACACAGGCTTTACAGTCACAGTAAAGTGACTGCACAGCCCTTAGCAATCGACCATCCACACCATACCCCGGCAACAGTTCCCACATTTTCTTCCTTACAACCTTATCAAATGCTTTCTCAAGATCCACAAAAGCACAGAAAATCTTCTGGTTAGCAGCCAGAAGCTTCTCCGTGATCATGCGGAGAGAAAACATTTGATCCGTGCATCCTCTTCCAGGTCTAAATCCGCATTGTGCCTCCCATAGAAATCTTTCCGATTTATCTTGCATCGTACGTGTCAAAACCTTCGAGTAAACTTTACTTGCTAAACTGTTCAAGCTGATCGCCCGATAGCACCCGCAGTCATAATGTGAACCTTTACAAGACACAATGACCGCGGATCGCCAATCATCTGGAACAGCCCCCGTTCGCCAGCACAAATTGCACAGCAGATGAAAGCTGCCCCAGATGCGTGGCCCACCATACTTGACCATTTCAGCAGTAACTCTGTCTAGTCCCGCAGCCTTACCACATTTCAAACTTCTAATCTCACATTCAATCTCTTTCATACTGATGACCTCAGTGCCATCGAGGTCCGAGTCTGGCGTACCAGTCAGGGCGTCACCCCGGATCCCTCACTAAGATCATCACACGCATACATCTCTCTATAAAATTCGCTCCTTCGCTGCATGACGTCCGATTTTTCTGAGAGGACGTCATTGGTTCCCGAAAGCACTTTATTCATTCTTAAGGCTGTCGCACCACTCCGGGCCTTCCAACCTCTTTCCAGAAGTTTGGAGTTCTCCTTGAAGTTGTGCGACAACCTTTCTTCCGCTTCCATTCTACTCCTTTCACGCACTTCCTCAATCAATGCTTTCGTGTGAACTTTCTGGAGCTTATATCTTTCTTTCCTCTTCTCTCTCATATCCTTATCATTACTAGAGGCCAAGTAGTCTAACCATGCTTTCTTCTTCTTATTTACAGCTTCTTTCACTTCGTCATTCCACCATGAATCACCCTTTTTACTACTACTTCTTTTCACAGTTCCACACACGTCTTCCGCTACACTAACAATTCCATCTCTAAGGCTCTGCCATATTTCTTCCACACATTCTTTCCTGACATCGTTGCTGTCCAGCTTTTCGGCTACCCTTGCTTGATATTTATCCCTAGTGTCCGCTTCCTGAAGCTTCCAGCTTCGGATGCTACCGACCGACTGTGGTTCTGGTATCGCCGTCCGGTGGCGCCAACCCGCGAACAGACCCCTAAATCTAGTAATCACTAGATAGTGATCCGTTCCCAGGTCAGCAACTCGGAACACTCGCATATCCATCACCTGTTTTCGCAGTCGGTCATCCACCAGGAATACATCGATCATACTTCTCTCATTCTCTCTTGTATACATATGGATTTTCTTGTGACTAAACATAGTGTTTGTCACAAGAAGACCCTTTTCCTTGCATACAGCCAGTATAAGCTTGCCAGCATCGTTAACCCTTTTATCGCCAAACATTCCAAGCACCGACTCGTACCCTGGCCGAGCTGTACCAACCCATCCATTCAAATTACCACATACAACAATTCTTTCGTTTCCTCTAACCAAGTTTAGAACTTCTCTTACATTCTCCTAAAACTCCTCCAGCTCAGCTCTGGACGACGAAGCTACCGGCGCATAAACAGCCAAAAGGAATAACTTCGTCAGTCCCAATTTAATGCGAACCCAGAGAAGTCTCGAGTTCACAACCTTACATTCAGTCATCACATCAGTCATCATAACATCGACCAACCGAGACGACAGCAGCAGCCCCACTCCCTGGCAGGCGCTCTCGCTCTTCGGGACTCCGGACCATAGAGCTAACGCCCCGCCAGGGAGCTCTTCAGTACCGCTGCCCTTCCGCTTGGTCTCCGACAAGCACACGACATCTAATTCTCTTTCTTTCATTATTTCAATCAACTCATTCGTCTTATCTCTCATGCCTCCTCTAACATTCCACGTGCCAACTCTGCACTCCGTCCTCCACCTTCCGCCGTGTCGGGCTGTGCGTGACGGGTGGCGGTCCCCATCGCCGCTTTGCTCGCTGCATTCCACACCAACGGGGACGAACTGGTGTGCGTCGCCTTGGGGGGACGCCCTAACCCTCGTTGGCATGGGTGCGCAGCTGTGTAGAATTGCAGCCCTGAAAAGGGCTGGCAGGGGTCGCGACGAGCACGCTTCTACAATGACTATGACTTCTCAATGAATGAGTATTTTTTATTAATTTATTATTTTAATTTAAGACAGGGACAAGTAATAATTATTGTGAACTTTTTCAATTAAGCTCCATTTCTAAGTTCGGTATGGCGGACATAGAAATTTAAAAATATTGTCATGGGTGACGTCAGTAAGAAGAGGTGCATGTATATATATACACTTTCAATAATTATGAAATGAAAAGTTTTAAATCGACGTCTACTTACGGAGAAGAAAATTTGGTGTCTCTGATCTTAATATCCTCCGTATCAACAACCTTAAACTACAGTCGGTAAGTCGCCTATCAGAGCGTGAATGCTACGCTTCACCTTAACCCTTATTTTGAGGGCCCATTTTTTATTACGAACTGATGTGATGAAATATTAATAAAAATAAGTAAAATAAATATCTTTTCGTATATTCCCAAAAATGGAGTAGACAATCAAGTCTTTCCCACCCACCTCTTACGAAAGCTTCTGTGGGACAACGTGGCAGTTGGTGAGCCTGTCGCTTCGCCTTCTGGCAAAAGATACAATATATTTACATACATTAATATTCATACTTATAATAAAAGCCTCAATGACACAAGCAGTAACATATTCATCGCAAACATTTTGCTCTTAATAGAATTCGAAGAACTTAGAACCCTTAGCTTTAAAGGCAGAGTTACTTGCAACTAGGCTATCGAGTCATGAAATAACATTAAAAAATCGTCTAGCTCAGCTAAACTAGCAATATTTTCAAACGTTTTCTGTGGATTTTCCAAAAAATATATTATTCTACTCTGACATTAACGAGCAGAGAGAGAGACAGAAAGACATTTCTTACATTTCTGACATTTTCGGCCTAAAAATCAGCCAAATGCTATTCTAAATTGATGTTTCGTAAGAGGTAATTAATTTTTTATAGTAAAAGGTCACATACGATGAATATTTAAAATCTCAAAATGTCAACACCCACAGCTTCAATGCTCTTCTCATCACAGACAGCTACATTACATGAGACATTATTTTTTTAATTAAACAAAAATTCTCTTTTCTTTGTTTTTATTTTTACACCTTAGCTGCGCTGAACCAAACTGTTTAAACTATAGTATTTCATCGTATACACTCCGATAGCCGTTTAATATAGTCGCTGTTAAATTATCATTCCTTTAGGAACACAACTGCGAAACGTTTAATTTATTGCAGAACTCGCCCTTACACGGGGGCAAGGGCAGGTTTGATATTTCCCCACGTATAAAAGGGACTGTATGTTCTTTCAGAGAATAAAGGCCGGTAAGTTAGAAAGAAGAACATTGCGATAGCTGGCTGTTCCAGTTCCTGTCCCAGCAGCTTCTAATAAAATAAAAAATCAGAATTACTTTTTCTTCTGATAGTAGGAGGCAAGGTCAAATTCTAGAACCTATCGGGCCATTTTTGACTAATGATTATAACTAAGATTTATATTTACTTATTCCGATACTGAATTTTAGGGGTCATTGTAGAAGCGTGCACGTCGCGACCCCTGCCAGCCCTTTTCATGGCGGCAGTTCTACACAGCTGCGCACCCATGCCACTGAGGGTTAGGGCGTCCCCCCAAGGCGACGCACACCAGTTCGTCCCCGTTGGTGTGGAATGCAGTGCGCAAAGCGGCGATGGGGACCGCCACCCGTCACGCACAGCCCGACACGGCGGAAGGTAGAGGACGGAGTGCAGAGTTGGCACGTGGAATTTTAGAAGAGGCATGAGAGATAAGACAGGTTTGAGAGATGACCTTGTCAGAAAAATTGATAAGGGCGTGCTTCGGTGGTTTGGTCACGTTGAGAGAATGAGTGAAGACCGAATGGTGAAGAAAATATATAGCGCGAAAGTTAACATTAAAAGGGGTCGTGGTAGACCGAGACTAACTTTCGAAGACCATGTGAGCAAATTGCTCGAAGAGGGGAGGGTCAAGAGTACTCGGATACCTCGACGTGCATGTATGAAGAAGATGATGAATCTGAAAGAAGCGAAAGAGGTATGTAGAGATCGTGACACTTGGCGATCTGTTCTCTCTGGCTACCCCGTCAGGGATTGTGCGTGAAGATAAGTAAGAATTTTAAAAATAACTAGGACAATAAACCATTTATGTTCGAATTAAATAGATTCACAATGAACTACTGTCCGTAATGTGAATGTGAGGTCAAAATATTTACATTGTTAATGTCTATTTCCATAATTGATTAAAATTTTGTTACGTCGTTGTCGATGTTGTTTCTTTATCTATCTTTATTTTTAAAATGGTTCGATAATTATATTAGGAAAAACACATTACCTTTTTTAATAAAAATTTGGAACTTTGCACAAGAAACATTGGCATTAATTAGGTAATCAATTTCATTAGAACATAAATTATTAACGTACAGAGCAAAAATTAAATGAGCTAATTATTTTATGTTGTTGTTTAGATTCTTTATTCTTTGTTTCTTGAAACTTCTTTATTTAGATTTGACGACCTCCGTGGACGAGTGGCGTAAATAATGGTTTTCAAGGTGTCACCATCTAAAGGCCCCGGGTTCGATTCCCGGTCGAGTCAATGTAGAAAAACCACTTTTTCTATATTTTATCGATTTAGGTGTTTGTGGTATATTCGTTGTTTCCGATTCCCATACCTCAAGTGCCTTGGCATCTTATATTGGGATCGGAGCAATGTATGTGATGTTATCCATATCTATCTACGAGTATATATGTAAATATTTAATGAAGAAAAAATTATTTAATAATGAAGATATCTTTTGACATCTATTGGGCGAATCCATCACAAACCACATCAGAGTTAGCGGCAGTCATCGGCGTGAGTAATAAATTAATTCCTTTGACATAAATTATAAAGGTAGAAAAGCTAGAAAAATGGGTTTCGCGTGAATACAGTGACGCAAACCGAGCAACAAGCGCAGTGTTGCGTTTCACTTATCAACCAGCACAATATTGAAGCGATTGTTACTTGTGATGAAAAATTAATCCTGTATGATAATCGAAAATGCATTGGTTAATCCAAGGAGAACCACACAAATCCTATCCCAAACGAAAGTTGACTCAAAAAAGGTAAGGTGGTAGGTGTTTCCTGAGATCTGGCCCCATAATCACGGCTGTTCTGTATTGTCAACAATTGCAAAGATGATGAAAAAGGACGCTGACGCTGACGCATTTTATTTACTATTGAGATATCAAAAATGGATAGCCTTTTACTTTGATTAAATATTTATACATAGTTTAATACAAAATGTACAAAAAGTCAATTCGTCAATTTCATGTATAAAGACCATTTTTGATAAGCGCTTTAGCACTAGCAAAATAGCATTATAAATTATAATCACTGTTTTTTTTTTTTTTTTAATTTTTTACACTTGAAAATAAAAAGAATTTACGAAATCTTGATTAAATATTATGTTCGTTTATTTCGTAAACATTTTAATTGGAGTTGATTTTTGATATTTCTACACAAAATGTACGTATATTGCATAAGATGATTGTGGACAATTAATGTTCCCTTTCACTAACTTAGATATTACATAAGTATAAATTAAGATTTCAAATTTCGAAAATGTAGTTCCTGTTTTAAAGAGAAAGTGGTTTATATATAAAAAAAACTGTTGGCATGTGACATGTTCAAAAATATCTAACTGTATGTGATATGATATGTAGATACAAATCGGTAACAGAAAATAATGATACGTTATGGAATTATGAAGTTTCAAAAGAAGTAAAGAAGAAAAGAAATGATGATTAGACTACTTGGTGTTGAATGGATGCGGATTAAAAGTTGAGAAGAAAGGTACATAGACACATTGATATGAACAACATCACATACATTGCTCTGATCCCTAATGTAGATCCGAAAAATGTAGAAAAAGTATGTTGTTTTTACATTGACCTGACCTGGAATCTAACCCTGGACCTCAGAACTGCCAAAACCATGAAAACCGGGTAGTATGAATAACGAAACAGAAGTGCCACAGCTTAAAAAAAATAAAAGTGTTCATAATGACAAACATTATATTAACATGTTACAAGAAGTAAACTTAATCACTATTATCTATGATGGAAGAAGATTTATTTACTTGACATGATAGTCCATGATCTCCGTACTAGGCGAGCCTGTATCGTGAGGACCATAACTACGATAAACTACGATATACATTTTTTTAAAACTTCATCTTAATTAACATATAAATTTGTATATAATATGTAAAATAGATAAAATATAATAATAATAATAATAGGTATATTAGTATATGATATTTTCCTCGTAGTTATAAAATAAGTTATAATAGTATGTAAGGAATAACATAGGTCAGGTAAAGTAATGATTAAACATTAGGAATCGTGTGTATATTATACAAGGTATGCATTTCTGATATAGTGTATATTACATACACACACATACACACGCACTTGTATATTTAATATTAATAATGTATAAAGTGCTTCAAGAACCATTGAAGTTATTTCCAAAAAATCGGACAACATGAACAATTCTGATTCATTTGTTCGAAAGACACTGACTCTGAAATTGATGCCATCAGCAGAATGAAACTACGTCCTGTTCGAAGTTTAAAAAAATGTAGGACGGTTTCAAAATTATCTGATCTCTCGTCTCCTCTCCGTGGTTCCCTCCTGTTTGGAACGGTTATTAGAGGATGGAAATGAGTAGTGATCGTGTTCATTGGATCTTTTTATAAAGATAAAAGTCTCGCCTCAAGATCACTGAGATATATATATATATATATATATATATATATATATATATATATATATATATATATATATATATATATATATATATATATATATATATATATATATATATATATATATATATATATATATATATATATATATATATCCCCATCAAATGGGCAAGAAACAGAATATTCGTTTATAAAATCCCTCTTGGTCACTTTTTTTTTCATACTAATGAAGACACGATGTTAATTATATTTGGTACTTTAGTTGTTCTTATACTGCTTTTTGGCGGCAGATATTGGTAAATATGACCAAGCAACTCTTAGGCAGAAAAGAAGTCCACTATTTTTAATAATTGGTGACAGCGTAATAAGTATAAGAATATAATATAAATCTCAGAATCTTTACTGTAACATATGGGTAAAAGTATTCAGAAATAAATGGAAAAAATATGTTACATTTTAGGCTTTCATACAAAATACCAAGAAATAAATTCGAGATTCGAATTTAAAATGTCCGTTGGATATAAAAAAACGTCAATTAAAATGGATATGGATTATGGGGATGATGGACTAATAAGATTGCAGAATGGGGCTACGAGGCGATAAGCGTAAAAAAGGGCGACAAAAGAGAAAAAGGCTAAAAGTGGCTTAAAATATCAGGGAATATTTTTATGTAGTACAGATAGTGCAGTAGCTTTACCATGGTTACATATTACAGATTAAATTATAATTTGCTATACAATTTTGTATTCACAATTATTTCTCGTTATATGCACAGTTAATGGCTTAAAGTAAGGCAAAAGATAAATCAAATTATAATAAATGCAAAATTTACTAACTAACCGGAATCCAATGTCAAATAGTTTCATAGACTACTCGTAAATGACGTGATTTCACAATTTAATCAACAACAAAAGTTGCTTGCGTACTCAGTATTGTGGTGTATGGATCTCTTAATTTGTTTCTTCTAGTCCATTCTGTTGATGGATTAAACAAACCAAACCAAGAACAAATTTGGAAAATCGTTGGTTACTGATCATAAATATAGTATAACTTCTTCTTGTAAAAAGTGTGTCTTGACAATTAAGGCCTTTCGGCCCACCTTCCACCAAAGACATTTTTGAAGACTATGCATGATGTTACTTATTTTCTTATCAGAATCTAAAATGTGCAAGGAAAAATTGGTAATTTTTCTTTTTAAAACCAATTTTTTGTAGATTAATGTGTGAAAATTAAATAATATAATGTCATAGACCATGCAAAATCAACCGTCAATAATATGCACATTACGCCAACTCACTATCGCTGTGGCAAAGGTCACATAAAAAATCTATTCGTTTTAGTCAAGTCACGAACAACAGTTTCCTTATAAGTGACATTTTAACTTAAATTGTGATGGAGTTTAAATATTGCTAAATATGGAACTATTATAAATTATGAATAATGGCCACATTCATATTCTAATGTTACTTTCTAAAACTACTTAATTAACGTCATATTATGGTCTATTTTTGTTTTGTTGTTTTTGGAGATGTAGCTGTTAAGTCCTTTATGCAACAAGCATCGTAAAATGTGTAATTACACATATTTTATCGTATAGTTTCGACGTAGGAATCAACAATGTTTTGTCGTTCTCTTAAGGTAAATTTAACCAACATTCTGACAATAAGTAGATTAAAATTGACAATATATGTAAAATATCATAGACGCCCAGCAACGACATCTAAAAGATAGTAATCCTAAACTCACACACATCTAAATCGACATCTAAAAGATTTAAAACTTTAGGTTTGACTTAATGTTACCCAGGTTACAAGATTTAAAATTGAGTGCAGTACCGAATACTATTCGAATAATTAGTTAACTATTAATTAATTAAATACTTAAAATTAATTATTATAAGTATTTATTATTTATCAATTTCTTGATTACATAAACAAGAGAACTTATTCTTTGTAACAAGAATTTAAGTTACATAGCTCTACTGGATATTACAGATACTTAAAACAAAATCATGATATATAAAACATCACTTATTAAAGTAGAAAACATAGAACTTATTTTATTATAAATCATAAATAAATATTTAATAACTTGATAGCAATGTTAAAAATGATCCTGATTTTGGAGCTAATGGAGTTCGTATTCCGCAAGGGCAAACACATATATCATGAACGAATATTTGTATTTAAATTATCAACTTTTCTATATTTTGTATTCATTAAAATTATAATAAATAAAAAAATATCGTTACGCTATTCTTAAATGTCCAAACGTCCAAACAAACGATATAAATCGATATAAATGTCCAAACCAAAGATATAAATCGGACATAAGTTTTGAAAAATGCATTTGGTACGAGCCCACTGCCTGGGGATCCAGTTCGAGTCTCTAAAATTCCGAATTCCGATCACTCAACCACTTGGATATCATGACTGCTCAAATTAGTTTATTATTTTATTTATTTAATAGTTTAAGAGTCACAAGTGGTGGGGTAGTCGGAATTTGGAGACCCGAGTTCGATACCAAAGGTTCGTACCAATAGCTTATTCAAAAACTTATGTACGAATTATAACGTTGGCTTGGGACAGCGAACATTGAGGCGACGACGGGCTCACCATCTGTCACATTGTCTCAAAAATACCTTCGGAAGAAGGTGGGTACAAACTACTTAATTGTCTAGACCTATCTACCCCTGTATTGGGAATGGTGTGAAGATATTTATTTATTTATTTAATAGTTTATAAATACGCATGGTATACGAAAATTTGTTTAATAATATTTACTGATGTCATGCTGACTGACCGGGTATAGTCGATCCTTTATCCCGAGAACCTCGCGAAAGCCGACACAGACAAGAAGACAAGATATCTGAACATGGATTACGCGGTGTGTGCTGAATAAGTTATTCCTACAGCCATTATGTTATATAATAAGTTACGTTATACAAATATATAATTAAGTCCTTTCGGCCCACCTTCCACCGAAGACATTTTTTGAGACAACGTGACAGGTGGTGAGCCCGTCGACATATTTATGTCCAAGCCAACGATATAAATCATACCTTATGTGCGATTTTTATCGTTGGTACGAGTTACATCATTTTTGAAAACCTATTGGTTTTCTCCGAGCCTTGGGGATCGAACTCGGGCCTCGTGACTCGAATTCCGATCACACAACCACTCGGCTATCGTGACTTTAGAAATAAAAATAAATATTTAATGAAAATGTAAAATATATAAACATTTTTATATATAAGTATAATGTATAACACTGCAGAAAAGTCACGATAGCCGAGTTATTGGGTGGTCGGAATTTCGAGTCGAGAGACCCGAGTTCGATCCCTAGGTGGCAGTACCAATGAGTTTTTCAAAAACTTATGTACGAATTTCATCGTTGGCTTGGACATAAAGGCGGCGACGGGCTCAACACCTGTCACGTTGTCCCGAAAATATCTTCGGTGGAAGGTGGGTCAAAGGGACTTAATTGTCTAGACTTGACCTCTGTCTACTCCTTTATTGGGAATTGCGTGAAGATATTTTTTATAAGACTGCAACAGGATCACACAGTGATGAAAATGTCCCAAATTCGATTAAAATAATAGTGATTATGGTTCCTATTCGGAACTAGGATTTCTGCAGTCAAGAACTAGGAAAGATACTCAATATATTAGGAATTATGAAATCCACTGAATTGATCTATTATTCAGAGAAATAATTAATCGTAATAGATAGGACAACATGATTATGCTATAAAACAAATTAATTGAAAAAGCAATTACGTACTCTATCTAATATGGCATACCGATTATCGGGCATACGTTTATAATATACGTTTAAACATGTCTTTATTGTTATTCTTACTATTTATAGTCCTGTAACATAACCATAAAAGATTTATGAAATCTTTGGGCATAGCACAATTCTGTTTATCTATTGTCGGCCCGAATGTTGCAAGTGTTGTTAGATTCGTGACCGAACTTGAATGCCCGGAAGCAATCGGCCTATTTACAACCTATTTTCGTGGTCACAGTTGTTTTAATCTTTTCAATTCATTACAACATTCCTGTTTAATGTTAGGAAATTGAATTAAGAAGTACTATATGAAAATGTTTCTATCAGAATTGAGAATATCTTCGCGCAGTCGGATTACGCACTTGAGAATTATTTTAAGTTCTTATAATTCATACTGTAAAATTTGTGTTTAAATAAAGCAGTATAAAATACCAAAGAAAAATTTTGAAATGTATTGCTCGTACCAAACTTTTCGGTATGACCATCAGCGTCCAGTTGGCCAAATGGAAAGGCTTGCTGGCGTAGGCAGGAGCACCGAAGAATGTAATAGTCTGGCGTTCTACATGTAGAGAGAGTATATATCATTACACTGAGCATAGGATTTATTTTTTTTTAAATTACATTTTATTTATTTAATAAAAATTACATTAAAATAAACATTGTAAGTTTTATTTTATATTCTATAACCAGTGTTCATTCGAGATCAAGCAGCCAATAAAGACGTTAGAAAAGTGTATCCCGCTACTTGTTAATTTAAATGAGGAATTAATTTACTTTGAAAAGTCACGATAGTCGAGTAGTTGGGTAGTCAGAATTTCGAGTCGTGAGATCCGAGTTACATCCCCAGGTGGCAGGCTTGTACCAATGGGTTTTTCAAAAACTAATGTATGAATTACATCGTTGGCTTGGACATAAAGACGACGACGGGCTCACCACCTGTCACGTTGTCCCGAAAATATATTCGATGGAAGGTGGGTCGAAGGGACTTAATTGTCTAGACTAGACTACTGTCTACCCCTGTATTGGGAATTGCGTGAAGATATTTATTTATTCATTATTTATTTATAATTTAATTTGAATGTGGTGTCTGTATTGTTTTATTATTATTATTATTATATATTCACGCGTAGTCCAAATACGCATTAGTAAAACCATTATTTCCTTCATCACTCTCACTCTTCTTTACACTACGTCTAGCAATCAGAGTCGGAGGCCACTCCGCTCTTTTAAAAGGATGTTATTAATATAACATGATTAATACACTTAACATGACGTTATTAATATACGTCAATAATTAATAATTATAAGACATAAAATACGAATGTGTTGACAGTTCTGTTAATAGCATTAGACTTGAATCACTTTATTATTTCCTGTTGTAGCAAAATAGCACTATAAGGTAATATTTTTTTTCTCACGACTCATTTAAATACGGTGTCCATCGATCAAAAGCTTTGCGATTATGCAAGTGAGCTAGTGAATGGTGCGACACGTGACAAGGGAAATTGATTTATTTAATTGCGAGATAACTCGTTTCGTCAAGCTCTTAAAATAATAAAACATTTGTAATAGTAAGTTTTAAGCTCTAGCAAGTAAAAGAACATACTGAGAATGTTTTAGACATCATCCACCATATTTTAAGTTCCGTCATTTTAGTTTTTCGTAATTTTTCCGACAGAATTGTAAATTTTTGCAACATTTAAAAAGGTTACAAAAATGTAATGCCAGAACATGTTCCTCTGAGGTGATAGGTGATCAAAGGTCTACACAGTTCACCAGAGCTTATCTATTTAACGTATTCTCACCAATGATATATTTAAATACTGGAAATGATAGAAAATACTTAATAGTACCAAATATTCCAGTTATTTGAGCTTGAAATAATTTTGTCTGGAGCGGTTCATAACAATAATCGAATAACGAAACTACGACGAGAATAAATACTACTTTAATATAGAAACTACTTTAAAGTAGTACTCTGCTAATATGCCATCTGGGGTTAAAATATAAATATAAATATCTTCACGCAATTCCCAATACATAGACAAAGGACTAGCCTAGGTCTAGACAATTAAGTCCCTTTATGGGTTAAAGGGACTTAATTGTCTAGAACTCTGTAGTTCCCTTTCCACGAAGACCTTTTTTGGGACAATATGACAGATGGGTGAGCCTGTCGCCATCTGTATGTCCAAGCCAACGACATAAATCGTACATAAGTTTTGAAAAACCCATTGGAACTGGCCTACCACCTGAGGATCGAACTCGGGTCTCTTAACTCGATTTCCGATCACCCACTTGTTATAATACATTATTTCATTTTAGTTTGATTACGAGTACTATTACTACCTCATAGGAATGTACCTCTCTCGTGTGTACTTCTTTCCATAATTTCCACGCTTGGCAAGTGGAGTTCTGTATATATAATTCAACTCACATTTTAAAAGAAAATTAGGCTCTCGCTCGAAATGCCGATTACTTAATAATGCAATATTTCCCAACTGTTGATAAAACTTTGGCAGAATGGCGATATTCGGACAAAACACTTTTAGGCATTGCCTTGCATGCCTTTTACTTTGGTCGCTATTTCTACAGCCACGGGAATAAAGGGGATTCTTAAAAGTTAAAAAAAAAATATCAAAAAAATATTTATGTTTTTGAAAGTTGATATTTATCAATCTGTGATCGAAACAATCGATAACCAGTCAACTATTAAACTTCATTAGTTAGTTGCTCAATTAATACAAATTTATCTACAGAAATTAACGAAAGTGTCCCATCGCAATTGCATAGCGAATGTAAGAAATTGGCATAAAATTACACAGAAACCGACAAAGAATTGCGCATTAATTATAATTGAGAAATCATCTTATTGAGAAATCTTAAATGTACGATTAAATCAGAGTGAATAACCAATATAAAGCGGTCCGGTCCTTATATCAGTATATTGTATTTTGTGGCTGTGATTATTATTACTAATTTCAAGACTACGTGACTACTAAGTCACGATAGCCGAGTGGTTGGGTGGTCGGGATTTCGAGTCGAGAGACCCGAGTTCGATCCCCAGGTGGCAGGCTCGTACCAATGGGTTTTTCAAAAACTTATGTACGAATTATATCGTTGGCTTGGACATAAAGACGGCGACGGGCTAACCACCTGTCACGTTGTCCCGAAAATATCTTCGGTGGAGGGTAGGTCAAAGATACTTAATTGTCTAGACTAGACCTCTGTCTACCCCTGTGTCGGGAATCGCGTGAAGATATTTATTTATTTATTATAAGACTAGCAGTACTAACAAATTGGGGTAGACATAGGTCAATGATTTAAACCTTTCGACCCACATTTCTCTGGACTTTAGTTTCGAACAATGTCAGGTGGTGATCTTGTTCTCGTCGTAGTGTCCAGCCTAAAGATACAATATACAAATAAAGATTAACATTCATATTCATGACACAAATGTCTACCCCAAGCGGGATTCGAATCATTTTCCCTTAACTTCTAAAGCATAATCACTATCAACTAGGCTATCGTATGGTCAAGATTAGTTTAGCATTTCAATAAACTTTACATAGATGCTTAAAAGTCTGTCACTTCGTTTCGTAAATCTTCACTCTTGCTTTTTTGCAGAAAGGGTCTTGTGAAGCAGTATCACACAGGTTCAAGAAATCATACACTGCACATTGATTCCAAGAGGGTCAAAAACGAAAATGCAGTTCTTCTGATAAACAGATGAATTCTTGGTCGTGTTGATCATCGCCTATGAATGTACATCCTCCTTTTATCCTGTGGGTGTTCAAGTTTAACTAAGATCGACGTTATTATTTCCTATATTTAGTCAGTGCCGATAGTCGAGTGGGCGATGGGAATTTGAGTCAAGAGATCCGATCCCCAGGTGGCAGACTCGTACCAATAGGTTTTTCAGAAACTTATATACGAATTATATCGTTAGCTTGGACATAAAGACGGCGACGGTGCACCACCTGTCACATTGTCCCGAAAATATCTTCGGTTGAAGGTGGGTCAAAGGGACTTAATTGTCTAAACTAGACCTCTGTCTACCCCTGCATTGGAAATTGAGTGCAGATATTTATTTATTTTTACTACAGCTAATTTGAGTTTCCTCAAAGCTCTTTTTACCTGCAGTGAAGAACCACATATCTGGACCATAAGTTATCACTACCAATATTTTTTTTTGAGATACAATCGAAGAAAACACATTTTATTAAAAGATTTTTATAAAAGGAATTTTATAAAAAATTAAATAACGTGTTTCGGTTTTGTGTAGGCAGCCGTTTGTGTATAGCGTACAAAATTTTCAATAAACACCGAAAGCACACTACTTGAGTTTCAACTGTATCAAACCAAATTCGCCCCGAGAATATAGTAATGTTGAAGCAATAACAATGTTTTGCAATTTGCAGCTAAAAGCAGGACAGTTCGGAAATGCAAATACGCTTTCTGTTTACAGTTCTCCCACATAGATAACATGGTTATATTCTGATACATAGACAAGAAACAGAAATATTAAAAAAAAAAAATTAAAATGTCATGGTTTGTACCTTCTATATTTACAAAACCGAAAGATTCTCATACCCTAACTAATAAATTAACCTTTTAAACTAGATAAAATTTTGAAATTTCAACTAAGAGGTTTTAAGGGGCTATAGGGGTGAAAGTTTGTAAAAAACTGTATCATTCCCGGAGTAAAATGATTAAAAATTGGTGTTAAGGCTACAGATCACAAACTACACATTTGTACTTACTATCTTATCAAATGCTTTCTAAAGATCCCCAAAAGCACAGTTTTTCCGGAATCATGCGAACGTTAGATATGTGCATCTTTTTCAAGATGTAAATCCACATTGTGTCTCCCATAATTTTACATTTTAATGAAATGTACATTTAAATAGTATATAAACACTGTAACGATATAAGCGTTACAAACGCTAGACGCTGCTGCATATCATAGGTCTCCTTGATTTTGTCTGATATGTTTTCAAGGTGGTTATCCTGCAATCAGACGGTCACTATTACGATATTTAAGACCTACCCTTAATCACCTGTTACGATGCTCACGGCCAGAAAAGGGATGGAAAATGTTTCCGCTACCAAACAGCGCACATAGTTCTTTAATTTAAATCCTTTTATTTTCCCAGAATTTATTAGGTGAGAGGTAGTGAGCCTGCCATCGTGGCCATCTTCTAGCTAACTATACAGATTTAGGAAAACATAGTTTAATATTACACTCAAGTGCGATCCCCATGTGCAAGACTAGACTAGGATGAAACTTAAACATTTGAATTCAGATAACCAAAGTAATTACCTATTTTGACTCTTATAAATAAAATGCTATGCATTTTGAATATAATTGTATAAACATTATAATCGATTATTATTATCCTACTTTCCTTTAGTCGGTAGCTTCCGACGTTCTTTTAACACATGTTACGAGCAAGTTAACATTATCTAAGAATCATAGAGTTTATTGACAGATTTATTTTGTTTAAAATAAAAAGACAAAAAAGTTCCGAATAGAGATTTAATTAACGTTCTGCCACTAATTTATTTATTGTGGATTGGCGATCGCACTGCCAGCCACTCATATCGACCTTAGACGCTGCTGCCCTTCACAGTTCCATAGAGTATAGCCTGGTAAATTTTGAGGTGGTTATCCCGCCATCTGTCTGAAGCCAATAATTTTTACTATGCCTTTCCCTTAGTAGAATATTACGACACCAAAGAAAGAACAGGGGTGGTATATTCTGATATCACGCGGCAAGGAAGAAAGAACGAAGTGTGAAATATGGGTAAATCAGGAATGTCTAGAACAGGTGAATGAAATTGTATACTTGGGAAGTGCGTTTAGCCGGGATGGAAGATGTGATTTAGATGTGGACAAGCGTGTCGCTGCCGGGAACAAAGTCAATGGTGCCCTGACTGCGTAAATTAAAAGTCAAGGCGTAGTGAAAAGTGCACGCCTTGCCATATACAACGCAGTGTTGGTACCGACTTTGTTATATAGCAGCGAAACCTGGGTATGCCAGAAGAAGCATAAAAGAATGCAGTGGAGATGCGATCTCTTCGTAAAATGTGCGGCCTTACCATGGCCGACCGAGCGAAACGAAGAGGTTCGCAATATGGCAGGTTTGAAAGATGACCTTGTCACAAAAATTGATAAGGGCGTGCTTCGATGGTTTGGGCACGTGGAGCGAATGAGTGAAGACCGAATGGTGAAGAAAATATACAGCGCGAAAGTTAACATTAAAAGAGGTAGAGGTAGACCGAGACTAACTTTCGAAGACCATGTGAGCAAATTGCTCGAAGAGGGGAGGGTCAAGAGTGCTCGGATACCTCGACGTGCATGTATGAAGAAGATGATGAATCTGAAAGAAGCGAAAGAGGTATGTAGGGATCGTGACACTTGGCGATCTGTTCTCTCTGGCTACCCCGTTAGGGATTGTGCCTGAAGATAAATAAAATAAATAAATAATTACGCGGCCAGCGTAAATATCAGTGAATAAATAAAAATAATTAATTATCTAATGTAATAGACTAAATTTATTGATTTCTTTTTAAATATCTTTAATAGCAAATTACATAAATTAAAAGACTTCGTTAAAATACTTCGACGTGACTTTATGATTCCCGATAGCAATAATTGCTAGTTCTGAATGTTTAGAGATTGCTGTAACAGCTTCCGCGATATTGCGACTAAAGTGAACGCTATTTATTCGTTTGATCTATTAATTACCCGCACTAAATATAGGTGATAATTTAAATACTTCTAGTTTCGTAAAAACATCGTTAAGTACTCTTGTAGTGTGCAAATGCATCCATTTTTCTTTTTAATAACCGTTTCGGACAGTAAACTTCCTTGTTGATACCATATGCCCGTTGCACATGACTTGACAAGGAATGTAAAAGACACGTTTGCAATTAGTTTGTTTCATCAGTCTTTGATAAAAGTGTCGTGCCGTCCGATACAGCCTGCCTTCCTAGACCTGGCCCATGAGTAAAATTTAATTTTTATATTTTTTGTTAAAAAATAAAGAGTATCCATAACTATCCATGCATAAAGTATATTACTTGTATTTATAAACTGTAGAAGCAATAAAGTTGGTCTGGAGTAGTAGCTTGTGTTTTAACCCAATTCATTTAAAATTGGTTAAACGTAGCTGATAATTATAAAAAATATAATTTATAAAATTATAATATCTAATAAATGTTGCAATTATTTTTGAATAATAATGTCGAATATGATCAATGAATGTAATATAGTGATTAGAACAAGGTATAAAATAAATCAATATCACAAAGATATAAACATGCATTTTTACAAACATTTGATTCAGTAGAAGGCGTTTCTGTTCGCGATAGATTCAGCAACTAGGGAAATTATTTTTTTTTATAATAAATAAACGAATAATTAAATAAATACATATATAGATAGGGACAACATCACGTACATTGATCCGATCCCAATGTAAGATGCTAAAGCACTTGAGGTATGGAAATACGGAAACACCCAGACCAAATGTACAAAAAGTGGTTCGACATTGACCCGACCGGGAATCGAACCCGGGACCTCGAGATGGCGAACCCTTGAAAACCAGTGTTTACGCCGCTCTTCCACGGAGGTCATCGAATATAAACATATTGATCAATAAGCTGAAGTTATTCTAAAATAACATTTTGATTTAGAATAACACCCACAAAATGGAGTGAAAATATGTGTGTTATGCAGAATGTAACATGTTGCATATTTCTGATGATCGTATTTTGCAGCTATTTGAGGGAGTCTATTGACCAGTTGTCAATTAAAATGATGATTGAAAAGCTATTTTTAATGAAATGAAAAAATATAAAACGCTTAAAATATGATTTTTTAGAAGAAGATAAGTTGTAAACTGTTGAATATCAGGGTGGTGAGGATTATATTTCTTTACTCAGCGCAATTGCCCATACAGGGTAGGTAGATGTCTAGACGACAAAATTGTTTATTCATTAATCCTGCATAATTCTCCGTTACAAATCTACATCCACATAGCTTCGTTTCGTGTAAAATTTCATGTTTATAGCAAGTGTAGTGATGGTGTACCCGGTTTTCTCAAATATATTTCTAAAATGATATTTGAGGAAATTTATCTCCTTGCCATTTACATGCTGATGCAATAAAAGCTCAAAGTATCTGGGCTGGACTAATTTATTAGCAGTTTCTTTATGTATCGTAGTAATATTAGTATTAGTGTAGAATTAACTTTATTGGATATGCTTTGCAGCAAGCAAGTGAAAAGTATCTATTCAGTAGTAAGTAAGTATTAATTTTCATAGAAATGTATAAATGTTTTAAATTTAACCCTGATTATGATATACACTGACTTAAATTCAAAAACCAAGTATGGTAAGAAATGTTGAGTACAGTGAATTCTTGTCGCGATTTCGCCGTTACGTAGCAAAACCTTGCCGAGCGTCAAACGAATTTTAGTAATTAAAAAAAAACTGTGCCAATCGTAGAACTTTTGAAATATTTTATTGCGTATATTTATGAAGATTGTTATAAGTAATGGGATTAACATAATTACCCTTATTAAGAAAATGAAGGCAAATTGATGTATGCCTGTAAAAGTGCACTAATCCAAAAGAGTTGGTCATGATTATCACGCTTAGCAAACGAAATGGATCTCATTACATCATGTCTATTAAAGATGGTTGTACCTGGCACCGAAGTATTTAATTTTAGTCTAGACTTTTTCAACTTTGCTATCCCGCTTTCCCGTAATCTTCTGTTACAACACACACAGGAAGAATAAGGATTGTCGATTTGTTCGCTAACACCACATGGCCGGGTACGTTCAGTACGTACATAAAATACCTTCTGAGATGGTATCTTTTTAAAATATCTTCACGCCATTCCCCATACATGGGTAGACAGAGGTCTAGACAATTAAATTCTTTAGACCCACACATTTTATGGGACAACGAGACAGGTGGTAAGCTCGTTCGCGTATTTATCTCCAAACCAACGATTTGAATCGTACAAAAGTTTTGAAAAAAAAAACCATCGGTACGAGCCTGCCACCCATTGGTAATATAGAACTAATAGCTGTAGATAGTTAATAATTCTTTTAGTCGCCTTTTATGAAACCATAAGAAAAAAAGTCGCAAATATTTAAAAGATATATTAGTCATTTTTTGTCTATATATTTAAAGTAAACAACATACTCGTGCATTATAAAAAAAATGGTTTGATACACGAAAAAACCTAATCAGGCTTATCTTTAAAACGGTTGTCATTCACATACATAACTTTCAATTTAGTTTCAAGTCTGTAAATTTATTGTTTCAGATAAGTAATGATAAGTTTCATTAAGTGTAATCTTAACAAAATAAAATAATTATGACAAAAAATAACTACTGCTTACCAAATTACACAACTACTTAGTAAAATAATTTTAGTATCAATGGGCGAGCGAGCAGCCAGCGAACGTAATTACATAAACGAGCAATCATCACATTTGAAAATTATCACATTTATTAAAGCTGCTACCGCAAAGACCCACAATGTTCAGGTCAGTTGCGATTAGTTCCGCTTCACTGAAATTCAACGCGAAAATGATCCGGCTGTAACTAATGTAGTCTGTATTCAGTCTGAGAGCAAGTTTTTATAACACTGCAGAGTTAACTGTTTCGTTATTGACCTAATGAAAATAAAAATTTAAATTGATCTATTGTAATCGATCTTTGCAATAAAAATGTGCACTTGCTTTCATTTTTCTACGCAAATTAATTAATTTTGATGGAATTTTTTATAAATTAATTTTTTGCAGACATGCCAGCCGGAACTTTTATGAGTAGTGGCAGTGTAGTGGCAGTGCAGTAAAAGTCTCTAAAGTTTGTTATTGTTATTATCTTTGGGAATATAGATAATAGATTAGATAGTAAAACATGTCATGGTAGGCTGAGAGTAAATTTCAAAGACCACCATATCAGCAAGTCGCTAGAAAAGGATAGGGTTAAGACTACTCCTACAAGATACCTAGACGTGCTTGTAAGAAAAAATAATAAATTTTAAAGATGCGAAAGAGGTATGTGATGACCGTTACACAAGGCTTCATCTCCGGTTACTTCTAGGAATTATGCGTGAAGATATTATACTGATGATAATATTAATAACATTAATAATAACATTCTCACAAAGAGAAAACCGTAATTTATAATGCTGTACATGTAGAAGTTGGAAGTTGGAAGAATTAAAAAAAGTAATTTATAGTAACACGCCGACGGAGCCGCAATCGGAAGGCTATATACGAGTATAGGCCAATGAAGCATATAACCAGGTCGATGATAGGCAGCTTGGCTTCTTCCTACGGTCTCGGCATATCTATTATAGATGATGGTAGAAGTACTGTCATCGATAATTGTAAAGTTACGTGATAATGTAAGTTATTAAGGTAATTCACTAGATCGGCATTTAATCAAATATGTATTACATATTTTTATTGTTCCTTTAAAAGGAACAATAAAAATGTTCTTTAAATGGTTACTAACTCGCATTGAATTAGAAAGGCGTTAAAGACTAATAAACCTTGCCAAACATTTTTGTTAGCTATTATTCAACATAACATTGTAAATGTTCATATCAATGTTTGCTTCAAATGCAGGTATATAAGCAATTTAATATAAACGCAGTTAAAACAAGGTAAGAATACGGAAGGCGTTAACATACTTACGCTTTTAACTGAAATAAGTTAATTTAAATTTGACACGCCTCAAATACCCTGCATTAGTAACCTTTCTTGTATGTGCATACCGGAATGCATTTGAATGAGTAAAACGCATTTTTTTAATATTTAGTTTATAAATAACAAGTTATTTTGATTTTAATTGCCATTTAGCGTTATAAGTCATACCATCACTAGTGTAAACTAATAAAAATGACCACAACTTCAAGTTAAATGTCACAGACATAGAAATTAGTGACATTACACTCTCTGAGATATTTACAAACAAACATAACTTTATATTAACTAAGCACGTAAAAAATTACTCTCCATTGTAATGAGATAAAATATCTACAGAAAACTTATGCTATCCAGCAATCATACGTAAGATTGTATAGGCATAATAATGGACGGCCCATGGTAACGACATATCTGGAAGGTCGAATGCAAAAGTAATAGAAATCAAAAGAAGCCAATAGAAATGAAGAAACAAAATGTAAAAAAAGAAACTAAAACATTATATTACTTCGTACAAATAGTAAATTAAAATAACTAAATGCCATGAAACGTAATATTAGATTGATACAACCAAAATCCAACCGTCCGGAAAGCATTCGAAATGTTGTCAAAAAAATAACACCTTCATAGCAAATGAAAGTAGCAAAAATTCGTTCCGATCTAGTTTACTGCAAACCTGTCTAGTCAAGTAGTTATTTTTCAACAGGTTACATCGTATCAAAAATAAAAAAGTGCGTTATCTAAATCTATTACTAATCTAGCCTACGCATAAATGGGCTACAGGCCACGCATCCTTGAACTCGTTAACTACTTAATATTAGCGTAACAAATTTTGTTTTTGGAAATTTAGATTACTTTGCATTTAACATTTAAATTGTTTTTATTATCAGAAATAATTACCTCCCGCAGTGTATTGTTACCATTTACAAAATGCTTTCATGTAAGTGCTTTTAAATAAAACATAAGGTTCGTGTTACCTAAAGTGGTAAAATAATATATTCTCTGGTATATTTAAATATATTAAAGTTTGCCGTGTCGTATCATATTAAAAATATACAACCCTTTCTTTGCATGGTTTTAGTTAGAGAAAACCAAGGCCTTAAACCTTACGAATACCTGTTCTTGTTGGCAGAATGATATTGAACCTATAACCTTGGTCTAAGGTATTCGTATTTGCATTTACATTCAGCAGATGATTATGGTCGTATGGCAGCGGCTTAAGAAAATCTACGATCCCATCTCATTCCATGGATGTCGTAGAAGTCGACAGAGGGACCTCATAATATCAGGAGATGGGCAGTAGCATCTTCCTACACACCATCATAAAAAAAACTGCGGTTGCCAATACGCGCGCCAAGCGTGGCAACTATGGCAAATCCCTCTATGAAGAGTACACAGAAATGGCCCCCTGTGCCCGGCGGCTCCACTAGACTTGGCCAAGGTGGCGGAAATGGTAACGGCGGGGCAGGGGGTGCGAAGAATCTCCGGAAAGATCGCGCTACCAACCCCGACTACTGGTCCTGGCAACATATAACAAACGTACACTGAGGACCGAAGAGAAGTTTTTGGAGCTGTAGGAAGAGGTGAGCAGGCTACACTGGAGCATTATAGGGTAAAGACAGGAAGAGGACTCGATGATCCTCAGTTCCGGTAACTTACTCTACCACCGGGAAGGCGACCATCTGTCCCAAGGAGGTGTAGGGTTTAGCGTCCACAGGTCTCTTATCAATAACGAGGTCAAAGTCGAGAGTGTGTCGAGAAAGTAGGTACCTTATACTCAGAATAATCAAGCGGTATTCGCAGAAGGTTATACAGGTTCCGATGAAGAAGTGGAAGCAGTGTATAAGGATATGTCACGAGCTATGCATTGCTCTAAAATTCACTACACGGTGTTGATGGGGGACTTTAAAACAAAACTAGGCACGAAAAAAGGCGAAGAGTTGGTTGTGGGAAATTTTGGAGTAGGGCACCGGAACCTAAGGGGCCAACAGCTGGCCGACTTTATGGAGAAGGAGGGACTCTTTATGATGAATTTCTTTTTCCAGAAGAGGCCCCACAGAAAGTGGTTACCTGGATGAACCCGGATGGTTCCATTAAAAATGAGATTTACTTCATTATTACTACTAGGCAGCAGCTGTTCAGTAGTGTTTCTATCATCACTAAGGTGAAAACTGGCAGTGATCATCGAATAGTAAGAGGCACACTGAACCGAAATATTAAGCTGGAGAGGTCTCGTCTGATGAAGTCAACACTCCGTCCATCACGTGCCCTTATTCAAAATCCCGAAAGCTTTCAGCTTGAATTGCGAAATAGCTTTGAGTGCCTAGATGATTTCGCTACAGTGGACGATAAATTGGCAGGCTGGTGGAAACTGCCATGCGGTAGGGGCAAAATTCTACAGGATCCACCGCACAACAAAAACTCAAAAGCTCTCTGATCTCACTCTTAAGCTTATGAAAGCTAGGCACGAAATACGGCTGCACTCTACAACTGATGCGTCAACATATCGGCAACAGAATAGACAGATCTCAAAGTATAGTATATATAGGATATAGTAAGTAGAGGTGAGACATACGCAAATTCAATACGACACGTATTGAAGAAGCGATAGAGCGAAACCAGGGCTCCAAAGCTTTCGCCAAAGATCTGTCTATCCGGAAGAGCCAACTGACCAGGTTGAAGACCAAAACTGGTGCAGTTATTTCTGCTAGGGCTGAGATTTTGAGTGAGATCGAAATATTTTATGGACAGCTGTACACATCGTCGCTGAAACCAAACTCTAGTATGAGTAGCGACCCAAGAGCCGAGCTTACCCAAAACAACTCCGATGACATCCCGGACGTCAGTCTGAGCCAGATCAGGATGGCTTTAAAAAGCTTAAAAACGGCAAGGCACTGGGTGAAGACGGAATTACGGCTGAGCTTCTGAAAGCGGGTGGAACACCGGTACTTGTAGTCCTTCAGAAGTCCTTCTATTCTGTCATCCGTGACGTCGCTACGCCGAAGGAGTGGAGTACAAAAGTGGTTGTCCTGTTCTTCAAGAAAGGGGATAACTGCCTATTGAAGAACTATAGACCTAGAACACTTCTAAACCGCATCTATGTACTGTTTTCGAGAGTCATCACGTATCGTCTAGCAAGCATACTTGACGACTTCCAGCCGGTTTCCCAAGAGGCTATAGTACCATAGACCACATACATACTCTTCGCCAGATTGTACAAAAGAGAGTACAATTTACAATTGTGTCCGGCGTAAGTGGACTATGAGAAAGCCTTCGATTCAGTCGAAATTTGGGCGGTGCTACAGTCTCTTCAGTGGTGCCAGATAGACTCTCGGTATATCGAGGTGTTGAGATGTCTTGATATGATGCAGCTACGATGTGTATCTGAGTACAGAACCAGAGCACAAAACCTATCCAATTGCAGAAAGGTTTAAGACAGGGTGACGTTATATCCCCGAAACTCTTCACCACTGCATTGGAAGATATCTTCAAACTACTGACCTGGAAAGGATACAGTTTTAACATCAATGGCGAATTCATCACTCACCTTCGGATTCACGACGTCATACGACGTCCCGACGACAAGATCGCTAGAGGAGCTCAGCACCATGCTCAATAGCCTCAATAGTGTCTCTCAACAGGTTGGTCTCAAGATGAACATGGAAAAGACGAAAATCATGTCTAACGTCCATGTCAGACCAATGCCGGTTGTCGTTGGGAACACAACACTCGAATTTGTTGACGAATACGTATACCTGGGTCACATTGTCAGACTAGGTAAGTCCAACTTCGACCCAGAGGTCAATCGACGATTTCAACTCGCCTGGGCAGCGTTCGGAAAACTACGCCCTATCTTCTCGTCTAAAATACCTCAAAATCTAAAGACCAAAGTTTACAACAAGTGAGTGTTGCCAGTGATGACATATGGATCTAAGATGTGGTCTTTCACTGCCGGCCGTATGAGGAAGCTCAAAGTTCCGTTACAGGGACGAGCTTCCGAGATTTGACTACATACATAGCATGCGCGAATATACATTGAGAATACATACAATTTCTCGAAATTTATGAGGAGATAATGATTGAAGCAATTTCCTATATACGATAATGTATGCAAATCTGACAAGGCTATACCTACCGGCCGATGGCGAATCATTCAACAAAATGGATAGTAGAATTTGACTGCATTACAAACAAACATACATACATAACTTGGCAAGCGGATTGGTGATCGCACTAACAGACTCTTTCAATGCCGGCTGTATGAGGAAGCTCAAAGTTGCGCAACGTGCTACGGAAAGGGCTATGCTTGATGTTTCTCTGTGTGATAGAATACGTAATGAAGACATCGGCTGCAGCAGAACCAGAGTAAACGACATAGCCGTAAGGATCAGCACGTTGAAGTGGCTATGGGCCGGCTACATAGCTCGTAGAACTGACAAATGACGCAATCAAAAAAGTCATTTTTAATATGGCAAATAGTTTTTAGTATGTTTTTTAATATAAAAACTCTTTCTTCAAAACTGGATCTTCATTTTCGAAATTTTAAATGTTAATTTATTCTAATGTAATATCGTTAACGTTACCCGGACGAGCTTCCGAGATATAGCAAACCCACTTTTTCTACATTATCTCAGGTCTGGGTCCTTGTGTTAACTTCATTGTGTCTGACTTCATTTGTCCCTATACATATATGAATATATACGGCGACAGACTCAAAATCTTTCACGTTGTTCGAAACAATGTCGTCGGCAGGACTTAGTTGTATAGACCTCAATCTGCCCTCGTATTATGAATACCGTGAAAATATTTATTAGTGTCTTACACAATGATGTAAATTGTACATAAGTTTTAAAAACTCATTGGTACGAGCCTAACACCTGGGGTTCGAACTCGGGTCTCCAGACTCGATTTCCAACACCCAAACCCGGCTACCGTGACTTGGTATAGGAAACTTTTGCTGCGTCCAGGAGTTTTCTAGGTTAGTACCAGTACTACACAATTAATTATTCCAATTTATCACAAATTTTAAGTCAATGTACTCACGAGCTACGTAGCATGCCGTCTTGGCTATCGGGGATTATTTTACATCATTAATTTCTGCTTTTGATATGGTAGGTGGATGCTATTTTCAACAATCTTCCATAAGAAAAAGGCTAAGTTCTATTCAAGCAGAAGACTTCTGCAATATAAACTTATAATTTTAATCCTAATGTACATTAGGGTTAAAATCATAAGTTTATGTTGCTACAAGATTTGACATAATTGCTATAATAATAATCACACATAGTCACTATTATAATAATACAAAAAGCTTAAGAACAAGGTATCTTTAATTATTTATACTATCAGCATTAAATATTTTTATTAATGGCCGTGGGATTTTAAAAGATTAAAAGAGGAATGAAATGGTTAAACTAGATTGTTTATTTAAACTGCACTTTTCCTGTGCACAGTTTTTCAGCAAACAAATCATAATGGCAACCTTGCACCATCCGGATTTTAGTATTTACACAGAAGTTAAGCATTTTGCATTTAATCGCTTGTAATAAGGTAATTTGACTACATACCTTAGACTTAGCATGCGCGAATATACATTGAGAATACATATAATTTCTCGAAATTTATGAGGAGATAATGATTGAAGCAATTTCCTATATACGATAATGTATGCAAATCTGACAAGGCTTTACCTACCGAATGGCGAATATCATTCAACAAAATGGATAGTAGAATTTGACTGCATTACATACAAACATACATACATACATACATAACTCGGCAAGCGGATCGGCGATCGCAGTAGCAGACCACTCGCACCTCTGATGCTCCTGGTCATCTTGGTCTGATTATTTTGGTCTGATATTGTTAGAGATGGTTATCCCGCCATCTATCAGTTGTCATAACATTATTCAAGGCTGTTTCCCTTAGTTGCCTCTTACGATACCCACGGGAAGAAAGGGAGTGGCAATATTCTTATATTCCCTATATCACTCCCAAAATTAAGACGTCATAAGAATATCTGAAAAATTGGTCAAATTATAAAAACTTAAAATACGTTGAAACAATTCACTTGAAAACAATAACTATCCCTAAAAGTGATTTAAAATTAGCCGAATTCTAAAAAGATAAATTCAACTCAAAAGAAACAAAGAAAATCAATGTTACTCTCGACTCCATAATTCGTTCAACAATACGCTAATATAATCAAAAAGTTAAACAAAGATAATAAATAAACATGAAACGTAAAACCAACATTTGTGCACCTTACAAAATTGTGTATATAAGAGCTTTTTACGTAACAAAAGTAGTAAAGTAGACCAAAATTTTGAGGTTGACATATTCATACTATTTACTATATATGTTTTTGAATATTACCTAATGACTGACGCAAATTTTGTATTTATATAATGTTTTTATTAGATTATAAATATTTTAAGAAACAATTTATTTTACTTTAATAATAAAGTATTTTTTCATAAAATGTATTTATCTTTGATATATTTTTAAATGAAGCGCTTACACAATAAGTGTAAAAATTGAAAGTTTATATTAAAGTATTTCCTTTTAAAAATATGTACATATTTTCAAAAAAATTATAAAACAGACTAATGCATGTTACATATGTAACAAAATGAAATAATAAGCAGTAATATGCTAATTATGCATGACTTTATCAAAACCATTCTATATTAAAATCTGTTAATACAGTTATCATGTCATCCGTTATAAAAAGATTACACGAATACGAAAGACATAAAAAAACAACATTTGTTTAGTAAATAAATAAATAAATATCTTCACGCAATTCCCAATGCAGGGGTAGACAGAGGTCTAGTCTAGACAATTAAGTCCTTAGACCCACCTTCCACAGAAGAAAT
The DNA here is from genome assembly GCA_029286605.1 of Sericinus montela. Classification (NCBI taxonomy): domain Eukaryota; kingdom Metazoa; phylum Arthropoda; class Insecta; order Lepidoptera; family Papilionidae; genus Sericinus; species Sericinus montela. The sequence goes on along the minus strand of JAGSMR010000008.1, from coordinate 12,960,627 downwards.
TTTCGGGACAAAGTGACAGGTGGTGAGACCGTCGCCGTCTTTATGTCCAAGTCAACGATATAGTTCGTACATAAGTTTTCGAACAACCCATTGGTACGAGCCTACCACCTGGGGATCGAACTCTGGTCTCTTGACTCGAAATTCCGAGCACTCAACCACTCGGCTATCGTGACTTTTTTGTTTTTTAAGTATTTATTTAGTAAGATTTAGAAAATAATAAATAAATACATAATCTGTAAATACCTCACACTATTTTATACGTCGTGTTCTTTAACGTAATGATAATTAGTTCTCACATTGTATACATCAAAGCTAAATGATTTATTTTAATAAGAAAATCTATCTGGATGGGACTAATTGAATACTTGATTGATGTCTTATGATACTTTACGTAACAAAGGAGATGGTTTATTCTTACACTGATGCCATATGACGTTTAACCGGGGTTCGATACCTAAATGAATACATACTTAGGTGCTAAGATGCGGACAGCATCACATATCTTGCTCAGACCCCCAAAGTAAGTAGCTCAAGAACTCGTGTTATGGATTTGGTACAATGATGGTGCCACAAATGCCCAAACCCGACAATATAGAAAAAATCGATACTGAAGAATAACCATGAGAACAATAATGTATGTAAGTGGTTTGAATGCTTCAGTTTTGAGAAAAATCCTTGTATATGTCTTTCCCTTCCATCAAATTTTACTATCATATATAGTTTACTATCATTTCTGGACTCCATTTCTGTACTCTGGAGCCTCCATTTTTCAAGCTATTTGCTCGCATAGTCTTTTAAATTTAGTCTGGGACTAACTGCATAGGATATCTGTTACTGTTAACTTTCGCGTTGGATATTATCTTAGTTATTCCTACTTTTCTCCTTGACATAATCGTGCTTATAACTAATTAACTAATAGTAATATTATAACTAATTACAAAAAACTTAATAACATAAGTTTAGGCTAAAATAAAGTTAATGAACTCTCTGTTTGTCAGAAACATATTACGCAAAATATTGTCCAAATAAATCCATTACTAAGTATCATCTCAATTTCTATTATTTGCCCTAGAACTATCATGTTGTCATTCAATTATCTTTAATCATAACGCAATATGTGAGGAATGGCTTTGATTCTCGTGACTGAAACAATTACTTAATACGCTCGGAATTAGTGAGACGCCGCCCACGAGATTTTACCAAACCCATGTTAAGTAAAATAAATTTTTAAGGAGCATGACTTCTTCTTATAATTTTGATTCTTAATTAATTAAAAAATTCCTATATATTTTCAAAAAATATTTAAAAAAACATACATATTTACATATTTCAATCCCACCTTTTTTTTTTATTTTACCATAAAACTAAAAACTAATTTCTGATGAATAATTTATTTTAATCTTTAAAGCTCTATTCTGAAGGAAAATAGGAAAGGATCCACCTTCTTGATAAAATTTGAAAATTAGTGTATATTTTATTAATTTTCCTCATATTTTTCAGTAAATATTTTAAATATATTCCATGACAGCTAGCTATTTAATCTATTACGTTATTTGTCTTTGAGTTGAATTTATCTTTTTAGAATTCGGCTAATTTTAAATCACTTTTAGGGATAATTATTGTTTTCAAGTGAATTGTTTCGACGTATTTTAAGTTTTAATAATTTGACCAATTTTTCAGATATTCTTATGACGTCTTAATTTTGGGAGTGATATAGGGAATATAAGAATATTGCCACTCCCTTTACTCCCGTGGGTGTTGTAAGAGACGACTAAAGGAAACAGCCGTGAATATCGTTATGGCTACCGATAGATGGTGGGATAACCATCTCTAAAAATATCAGACCAAAATTATCACATCGAAGATGGACAGCAGCGTCTGAAGTGCGAGTGGTCTGCTACTCCGATCGCCAATCCGCTTGCCAAGTGTGACGATTATAGCAAATCCTCCCTGTGGGAGAGACCTTTGTCCTGCAGTGTATTAATGTACACTGGCCGTTATGTATGTAATGTACACTGGCCGTTATGTATAAATGTAAACTACATGCGATTAGCTGTTGTAGCCAACATTGTACGTTTTATTCTATTTGTAGTTGTTATATAGACATATTCTAAGGTTTGTAAACTGTGATATAATTATAGCGAAAATATCATACATAACTAATATTTTAAACAAATTTTACATCCGGCCTTGATTACATACTTTTTTGCCACCAACAACATTTTGGACATAATACTCTTTGTTGACAACATCACGTAACATTGTGAGTTGGTTACATACTTTGTCGATTTTCTTTTAATACAAGTCAATTCTTTTATTTTAATACTCTTTTATACTATTATTGAACGAAATAATTGATGTGCTTATGTTGCCTTAAATTTTGTACAGTGAATTTTAATTTGATATCAGTTTGTTGGAGTTTTTAAACATAGGCTGGTGCAATCTAACCTGCTTTTGCTCTACTTATTGTGCACAGTCAGTATATATTTTGTTTATGTAATCTCACCACAATCGCAATGTGAACGGTAACCAATGTTTGTCATTTGAATTTGCTTACTTAACGGCTTGTAAAAGTTCATTGCAGGACAAAGGCCCCTTAGCACGATATGCCATTATTACTACGCTCGGCAAGCAGATTGTCGAACGTAGTCTCTGAAACCTTGCTCTTTAGATGATACTGAAATATAGACTGATGCTCAGCATGCAGTTGCCCAATTTTTTGGGTAATGGGTAGTTGGTTGGAAAGAAGAAAGAAAAAGGGTGTATTTTGACAATCGATTAGTTGCGAAATAACAGCCTTTATTAAACTAAAATGTTATTATTATGATATTAAAATCCTTTTATAAGCTTCATTTTATCTTTGTGTTATATTAACATTGAACCAAAAGTATTATCTAAAAACACTTAAGATTTTTTGTTTCCTCGATCGCTGATATTATTGTAGATTTCAAAGACTCTGCGCCGGCGTAACATATTATTGTCATTGTTGAAGTTATAACATATAACATATATGTTTTACTTTACAGAATTAGTGTCTTTTTCCCTCTATCACTTGTAAATATAACATTATTACCCACTATTTTTTGTAGGTGCACCAAGTCGTAATAAATTACATTAGTCTAGTTTTATGCGAGAATGTTTTGATATACGTGTAATACTAACTGATTTTCCTTATAGCAATTTGTTCGTTGCTTTATTAACTCACTAAAACGTTTGCATCTTTTGTAACCGAAGTATCTATGAAGGCAATATTTATACTGCAAAATAAACGTAATGTTAATGTTAATTAGGCAAAAAGTAGAGTAAACATAAATCTTGAAAATAATTTTACAATAGTTGCTCGTAAAATAATATTGTTTATTATTTTAAAATAGTTAAAAATTAGTAGTTAAAAATTTATTCTAATATCTTATGTAATGTAAGGGTTATTTTTATTTCTTGAAAGAAAAAGTTTCATGTTCAGATACAATGAACATTTTAAATTTGAGTAACACTTTTAAACTATTTCTAATTAAATTTGCGTTTTTGAGAGAACAAACTGGATTAATAGCCACCATAGCCGAGTCACCGAGTGATCGGCTTTTTTCATGTTTTATTTATTTTGATAATCGAACGGAGTATCACGAAGTATATACAGGTGTTTATTTTGTTAACAGTAAGGCCAATAAACATTACGCAATCGCTCGGCTCGAATCAGGAGTATTTATTAAACTATACGATTTATATCGTTCATTTGGACACTATCATGGCGACAGGCTCACCACCTGTAAGGTTGTCCTAAATAGATACCGATGGTTGTTTAAGGGGACGAAACTGGCTCCATCAGTATCGGGAATCACTCGTAAATAAAAAATATATGCCGTATGTAAATAAATAATATTAACTACTTGATAATTATCATCATCATACCGGCCTGCAATAGTCCACTGCAGGACTTAGGTCTTTCCGACATCATCCTGTTTTACCTCATATGACTTCCATGAAAACAGAAGAGGTAGTATTATTCTTACACCGATACAAAAGGACTCGTTTAAGTCAAAAGTACTTGTCTTATTATTATAATGCAACTACAACAAAAAACTCAAATTTCTATAAAATAATTGAATGTTGTTTATTCTGTTATTTATTTATATAAATAATTAAATATTGTTTTACAAAACGTATAATTTTTTAACATAGTCTGATGATAGTACTGAAATGAGATGGTCCGATGGTAATTTAGTTTTAGTAAAGTCACGTAATTGTAGAAAAAGTGTGACATATTACGTGTATGTACGTAATATATCGCACTTTTTCTACAGTTAACAACGATAACGAAGTAACAACCTATTTTACATAAAATTTTAGTAAAATTTATTTTTGCAGATATGTGCACATACACATACTCACACACACAGCCACCGTTCGGACTAAATGACGAAAATACATAAATGTCATAAATACCTGGCCACAAGCCAAGCGGGTTTCGTTCAAACAAAAAAGAATGTGCCTTATTATATTCAATACGGGAATTTTCATGCAATCCTGCCTGACAATTGAAATGTTATAATTCATTGGCGAAGCTAAATTGCTCCACTGCGGCCAAACTGGCACGAATTTGATAATATCTCGTACATTTCTAAACCGTTTTCCACTGTATTCCATTTGTACACTGGCTATTTTAGTAAATCTAGATAAAGCTTTAAAGCGACAACTAAGTAGCTATCATATCACAAAAAGTAAAAAAAGATGTATCATTAGAACGTAATATGACATCCAAATGATGAAAGTTAATTCAAAACAAATGACCTAAAAATTCATATAACTTAGTTAACTTGATCGTTGCGAGAGGTTGTGGAGTCTGTACAGAATATAATTAATCGTATCATTAAACAGGCATTAACTCAAAGTAGAATCGACAGTGATTCGTTGGATAACACATTAAGTAATACGATCTTTGTAAATAAACTTTGCATGTCTAGTATAATACTTTATTTTAATGTGATTAATAGACGTTCAAGTTATATCTCCGTTACTTGGTATTGCCATTTCTAGATTTTCTGAAGATACGCCTATAATTTCTTAATGCGAATGTTGTTGATTATATGTACAATAAAAATAAATTACACAAAATATTTAAAAAAAAATTCTTATCCGATACAGAGGCATTATTTATTTACCTAGTAAAGTTCACTGCAGGAAAAGAAGATTTAATCTAAACTATGGAAAAGAGGATATCATCCACTCGACAAGCGGATTGGCGATTAAAGATACATCTCTACTGGCCCGGTCGGTTACATTTGGCCTGATATTTTACTGTATCCTGCCATCTATCGGTTGTCGCAGCGAATTTAAGGCACTTAATTGGCAATAAGCTATTCGTCAATGATATATTAATAAATGATAAAACTCAGTTCTATCTATATAAAAAGTTTAATCTTTTGGAAGAAGACCTTAATTGTCTACTAACAAATTGCGAGATAACCTCAAACATTTCTCATAGAATAGGTGGCACAAAATTCAGAAAACCTGTGAATGGCAGCAGCGTCTGAACATATCCATAACTGCGTTCGCCAATCTGCTTGCAAAGCTATTTCAGCATACTGTCCCGTGCAGAAGTGGCACAGTTCATGCAGTGGTCTTTCACAAGCCGTTATTATAACATTAAAACTGATGATATGTTCATATCAAAACATATAATAAAAATTGATTAATTATTCAATAATTATCGAGATTTAATTTAACACTATTTAAATGTTTATCAATCAAATAAGCTCAATCGAATATTTCATATCTAGTTGATGGAACGAAATACTGTACGTTAATTAACTACATATGCTTTACTGTAAATTATATTAAAAGATAGAAACTATTATAGTATTTACAAGAATGAATGTCAAAATGAAAATGAACTGAGTTTGAAAGATTTGAATGCTGAATAAAATGCATACTGCATTTATATATTGTGCTGATTATACTTTCTTAAGTACCTGTGAAGTTAATTGTAGGGACATCTCTCTGAAAGACGGTTTCCCATAATCGCATTTTTTGGTACAACGGGAAAGGTCGAGAGCCAATCGTCGTCTTTATGTCCAAGCTAAAGCTATAACTGGTACTTTAGTGTTTGAAAAAAAATACGATTGGTTCGAGCCTGTCATCTGGGGATCGAACTCGGGTTTTTTGACTCGAATACCGATCATACAATCACTCTGCTATCGTGACTTTTTACAAATAAAAGATTTGTTATTAATCAATATAATAACAAAATCAATACAATAACAAAAATAAAACAACTACCGATACCGACCCGATAGTAAATGGTGACCCTGCCTTCGAGACTGGAGGTCGCGAGTTGAAATTCCGCTCATATACGCTCCAAACACATGTTTATTAAATAAAAGATTTGTTATTAATCAATATAATAACAAAATCAATACAATAACAAAAATAAAACAACTACCGATACCGACCCGATAGTAAATGGTGACCCTGCCTTCGAGACTGGAGGTCGCGAGTTGAAATTCCGCTCATATACGCTCCAAACACATGTTTGATGAATATAAAACTTTTTACTCTAGCCATCGAAACACATTTATGCATGATTTATTTATTTTTATTATTTAAGGACTTTATTGTTTCAACTTAAAAATAAGGTAGCAAAATAAGGTTCGGACTTAATGCATATTATCATTCTCTACCAGTTAACCCGTGGCGTGGCAAAATATTGTAGCAGGTGCATGAATAAAAAAAATAAAGGCACTAAAACGATTTTCGGATTTTATCGCGTTTTTAATTAGTTTTTACAAACTATTTTTATTTCTATTTAATAAAGGTACTATTTATAATAAACTGTAAATAAACTAAAATAAATATTATAATATAAAAATATATATCACATGAAATACAATAAATATAATACATATATAAATATACCATAAACATACAAATATGTAACTTAGATTTAACATACATACGAGTATACGTATATTGTCATCAATTTGTGATTAAGACACGTGGTTTTGAGATTTGGTACTGAATGCTGTTCCGTTATAAAAAATTCTGAAAACATGAACAGATAAGATTAAATGAATTGAAATAGAGAAACAGAGTGGAATAAATTAATGGATAAGAAAATCTAAGTATCCGAGGCCTGTCGATCACGAAACCAAGCAATGAGGCAACGAAACTGCACCTGTATCCCAGTGCGCTATCTAGCACTATGCTATGTATAATGACCGCGTAATAGCAGTGTACGGACCAATTAGTGATTTAGAAGCGTTTACACTCAACGCATTAGCCGGAACGGTATTAACATATTACACAAATTATATGAGGAACGTTATATCAGGTAGACAGATTGTATTGCCATATTAAGGTGTAAGTACCTTAATATGGCAATAGAATCTGTCTACCTGATATATTTTGAATTATAGTAATAATAATATCTTCACGCCATTCCCAATACAGTGGTAGACAGATGTCTAGACAATTAAGTGCTTTCGACTCACCTGCCACCAAAACATTTTTGGGACATTTTGACAGGCGGTCAGCTCATCGCCGTCGTTATGTCCAAGCCAACGATATAAATCGTACATAAGTTAAGAAAAAAATTATTGGTATATGCCTTCGTGATCAAACTCGGGTCTTTTGACTCGAATTCCGATTACCCAACCACTCGGCTGTCGTGACTATGCTTTGAATTTTCTTTGTTACTGTTTTAAACTATACTTATAGATGCGTGGTAACAAACATTAGAATATGCCTTCTTACTTCCCGTAGTGTGTCTAATAGGTGGGTAAGGGAAGCCTAGCCTAGAAATTACCATTGAACACCAAAAAATGGCTAAATATATATGTATACTTATAATATACTCAAAGATTTGACTGAGTAAACATGTTAGAGTATGTAGGAGAATAAGTTTATACTTGACCGTATTCTTTAATACTAGATGGTATGATACAATACTAGAGAACTGTATCGTTTCTACACACACTTCACATATCCCCGGAGCTTATTCTGGACAAGATTATGAGTTTATCGCCGTATTTTAGAAACTATTACATAAAATATATTAATAAAATTCTCATACGAAAACCTATTTTTAAACACTGGTGATAGTTGTACTCCCTCTCACTTTGTCCCAAATAAGCTTCGGTGAAAGGCGAGTCAAAAGTTCTTTGTGACCAATATCAACCCCAGTGTTAGCAAAATGCGTGAAAATTTTTATTTATTATTTTATTTATCTTTTAGGTATGATGAAGTGTAATTTAAAATTAACATTGTTCTAGATGATTTCTTTCTAAGCAAGTGAGGTGGATGCCGCATACATAAAAACCTTATTTTACTGAAATAACATATCGATAACTTAAAGACGAAGTTATATTAATTTTCAAAATGTACATTTGCAATTATAGAATAAAATCGACGGCACATTCTCCTATAATGGTAATATGATGATTATGGTCGAGTGGCGTACACCGGTTTTAAATTGTCTCAAGTGCCGAGGTCCCGGGTTTGACTCACAGACTTATAGAAACTAAGTTTATGTGGCACCTTCATTGTTTCTGGCTTCATAGCAACATTAGCTACTTATTTTGGATTAAAGCAATATATGTGGTATTGTCGCTATCTATTTATTTACAGTTATTAATTAATTCAGAAAAGTAGTATTTCTGACAGAACCTATTATTAATAGTTTCATATAAATAATGCTAAAACATTACAAAATATAAAAGCAAAATTAACAGATACGCGCGATACACAAACCTTTCAAGTTACTCTCAAAGGGACTAATAATCTTAAATAGCTACGATAACGAGTGATTTGAGTGATCTGAGTTCGAATCCGCTTGTGAAAGTCGAGTACCAATGAGTTTTTCGCAATTTATATTTGAATTGTATCGTTGGCTTGGCCATTAACTTAATGACAGTTTACCGTGCGTCATATTGTCACGAATCGACTTTGTCTTATCGACAGTACTGGATTTAAAATTACGAAATTTTTTTCTTGTAGCATGTTACCGATTTACTGACCAAGTCAACAGCACAAGCCGTGTAAAATTACTTAGGGATCGAGTTTCCTATCTTGAACTCCGATCGAAAAAAATATATTATACTAAGGTAGACAATTAAGTCCTTACGACCAACTTTTCACTGATGAAATTTTTGGGACAACGTGGCAGTGTTTTATGCACGTTTATTGTTTATTACGTATATTGCAGGCTAAAGCCTGCTGGCTTTAGCCTTAGGGAGTTCTTGCAAAAGTGCGGCGTTACTTTACTCCGGGACAGCTTCTGACCCTATATAAAGCTCAGGTCCGGTTGGCTGTAGAGTGCTGCTGCCACATATGGGCTGGAGCTCCTAAATATCAACTGGCAGCCTTGGCAGCCTTGGACTCGGTGGAGAGACGGGCCAAGCGGCTAATCGATGATCCTGACTTGGTTACTATCAATTTGTCCAGTCTCGAACACAGACGTCGGGTGGCCAGTCTCTCGGTGTCCTACAGGTTACATTTTGGAGAGTGTGCGAAGGAATTACATGAGTTAATTCCCCCTTACCCTTTCCATCATCGGACGACAAGACTCACGGCGGATTTCCATCCTTTTGTTGTCGATATACTCTGCATTCGGACGAAGCGTTTTGCTTCGTCGTTCATAATGCGTACATTAAAGGACTGGAATAATTTGCCTGCATCAGTCTTTCCGTCCGATTACAATGTGGGTGTCTTCAAGAGAAGAATGAATAGGCTTTTTCTAAGCTAGTGTGCCTACCAACAAAAACTACATCGCCACTTACCATCAGGTGGGACTGTAGTTAAACGCTAGCTTATAATGTTAAAAAAAATTTGTTTCGATGGCAAAAAGAATAAAATGGCGAGAGACTCCCTACCTGTCTCATTGTATCTAATAAGCTTCAGCGGATTGTTAATTAATTGTCTTAACCTCTGATCATCTCAGCTTTGGGAATACTGAGCTTATGTGTATAATTAAAAATAGAATTCGAATAAATTCTATAAAAACGATACTCCCGATAGGCTAGTGATTGGGTGATCCGAATTCGAGACACGAGACCCGAGTTTTATCCCCAAGTCTCGTACAAATGGGCTCTTTCAAAACTTATGTACGATTTATATCCTTGGCATGGACAAAAAGATGGCGACGAGCTCACCACCTGTATCGTTGTCCCAGAAAGTCTTCGGTGGAAGGTGAACTGAAAGGACTTAATTGTCGAGACCGATATTTACCTCTGTATTGAGACTGGCGTGAAGATATTTTTTATAAAAAACTAAATTCAAAACAAAAAAGCTTACACTAAACCGGGGAGGCTGTAAAGCCGACATTAGATCTTTTTGATACAACAGGATACGCATTGAACCTATCGTTGTCTCAAGGTCTATTACTTGAGACACTAAGACAATGCCAATAAGAAAATTTCTAGATTTTAACTAACGTGACATAATAGAAGTAAAATCGATTAATTTTATTTTGTAATCACGATATTGCAAATAACTAACATTCAATTGACAAGCAGTGGCTAAGTTACTCTGCAACTCACGTCGGGAAGTTGTTCTGATCAATCTGTACTTATAATTATAACCCTGCAGGCCTCATACGCTGTACACCTATCGAAATGCGTTGGCGTTACCTTCCAATTTATGTATACTTAATATAATTTACAAAGAAGCCTAATAAGAAACTTTCGAATAAGTTGCATTAAGTAAACGGTTCACAGTTTTGCAATCGTAAAAATAGATAAATATTTTAGATTAATAACTTTTGACGAGATATTTTTCGAGATAATCATTCCGACATCTATCAAAAGTCATTGCTATATTCAAGGCTTTAGTAAACAGATTTATACAACTGTAATGAAGTCGCTTTGTTTCAAAAATTAATAATACAATGTACGTATAGTTATTAACCTTTCGCGTATCGTAACTTTGAATTCTGTTCATTATTGATATCATTTAAAACGTATTCACTAAATCAATTAGTATGTTGTATGTCGGTAGTAAATTTAGATATTTTAGCACTGGTATGTTTCCGTTATTACAGCGACGTGTAACAGGCGAAACGTTTGACTTGTATTAAAATAATAAAAGTCGACCGAGTAATAGCCTAGTTGGTAGTTACCGTACCAATGAAGATAAGGGTTGCGAGTTGTAATCCCGCTAGGTTCTTCATCTGTGTGACGAATATAAATATATGATTCAAGTCGTGGACGTTTATACATATTTCAAAACATTTATCTATGTAAACCACGATATGCAATTTACGATAGCCGAATGGTTGGGTGGTCGTAACTCAAGATAAGAGACCCGAGTTTCATCCCCATGTGGCAGACTATTACCAATGAGTTTTTTCAGACACTTATGTACGAATTATGTCGTTAATGTCCAATTAAAACGGCGACGTCGTTGATAGATCTAGCAATCTTTTTGTCGTGATTGAATAGTTTTTTCTGTTTAAAAAGCTTCTTATATCTCTCGCAACATCCAGACCAAAACTCAGTGGACCGGAACGGACAGAAGCGTTTAAGGTACTGATAAGGTGGTAAGCAGGTAGTTTGTCAATGCTAAATATTGCAAATAACTAACATTCAATTGACAAGCAGTGGCTAAGTTACTCTGCAACTCACGTCGGGAAGTTGTTCTGATCATTCTGTACTTATAATTATAACCCTGCAGGCCTCATACGCTGTACTCCTATCGAAATGCGTTGGCGTTACCTTCCAATTTATGTATACTTAATATAATTTACAAAGAAGCCTAGTAAGAAACTTTCGAATAAGTTGCATTAAGTAAACGGTTCACAGTTTTGCAATCGTAAAAATAGATAAATATTTTAGATTAATAACTTTTGACGAGATATTTTTCGAGATAATCATTCCGACATCTATCAAAAGTCATTGCTATATTCAAGGCTTTAGTAAACAGATTTATACAACTGTAATGAAGTCGCTTTGTTTCAAAAATTAATAATACAATGTACGTATAGTTATTAACCTTTCGCGTATCGTAACTTTGAATTCTGTTCATTATTGATATCATTTAAAACGTATTCACTAAATCAATTAGTATGTTGTATGTCGGTAGTAAATTTAGGTATTTTAGCACTGGTATGTTTCCGTTATTACAGCGACGTGTAACAGGCGAAACGTTTGACTTGTATTGAAATAATAAAAGTCGACCGAGTAATAGCCTAGTTGGTAGTTACCGTACCAATGAAGATAAGGGTTGCGAGTTGGAATCCCGCTAGGTTCTTCATCTGTGTGACGAATATAAATATATGATTCAAGTCGTGGACGTTTATACATATTTCAAAACATTTATCTATGTAAACCACAATATGTAATTTACGATAGCCGAATGGTTGGGTGGTCGGAACTCAAGTTAAGAGACCCGAGTTTCATCCCCATGTGGCAGGCTATTACCAATGAGTTTTTTCAGACACTTACTTATATCTTTAATGTCCAATTAAAACGGCGACGGCGTTGATAGATCTAGCAATCTTTTTGTCGTGATTGAATAGTTTTTTCTGTTTAAAAAGCTTCTTCTTATATCTCCCGCAAAATCCAGACCAAAACTCAGTGGACCGGAACGGACAGAAGCGTTTAAGGTACTGATAAGGTGGTAAGCAGGTAGTTTGTCAATGCTAAATGATTATTGCAAAATTTCTTGTATAAGAGAGATCCATGTCTTGCATTGAATTTTTACAGGCTGTAATAATGATGATCAAATATATACAAGTATATACAGATAATTTAAGATTTTTAGTAAGTACATAAATGATACAGTAGTACAGTAATATAAGTAAGTATGTATATGAGATAGAGAAGCTGTCTCATTTATTTTAAAGATTCAATAATTTTGAAATAATATTTTTTTGTATCACAATTATTAATTCAGTAAAATCCAATTGTTCAAAAGAAAATTACAATAGGCGTGAACAAGACTAATATTTCAATACATAAATGAGTTGCTCGATAGAAATTAATCAAACTTAACCTATAAAGGTCACGAAATTTAACAAGTTCAATGACATTGTTCTGCTTACTAACCTCCATTCATTGTTTAGAAGGTCAAACTAACAAAAGTCAATTTTTTTATTACTCGTTGCTACTAATCTCGTTTTATTTTGTGTGAACATTTCACACTATTCTTAAAAATTTATAATAAAACTTAGCTTTGCCCACGCAAACTACAACAAAGTGTACATTTGTACTAAAACCGTAATAACTACAATAACCGTAAAATGTCAGTGTATTGTTAAGGCATACCTAATGTACAATTTTTCTTAAAACCTAAAACTTATGTTGTATTTAATAATCAGATAGCTTGTAGGTCGCAGAGATAAGGTAGCTTCTTTAAAAATTGGATTTTAGATTCTCACATGTTATTTTATATTTTAAAATAAAAATAAATATCTTTACGCAATTCCCAATACAGGGGTAGACAGAGATCAAGTCTAGACAATTAAGTCCCTTTGACCCACCTTCCACCGAAGATATTTTCGGGACAACATGACAGGTGGTGAGCCCGTCGCCGCCTTTATGTCCAAGCCAACGATGAAATTCGTATATAAGTTTTTTGAAAAACTCATTGGTACTGCCACCTGGGGATCGAACTCGGGTCTCTCGACTCGAAATTCCGAGCACCCAACAACTCGGCTATCGTGACTTTTTTTAGAACATATATTTTCGTTTTATATTTTGAGAACATATATTAAATAATGTCAGTAATCATAACTTAATCACATCATAAACCTTTATTTGTCTATAATAACAATTTAAATAGAAGAGACACGACTTCGATCCACAGACGGATGTAATTTTGTTTTATCAAACCTTATGTACTATTTATATCATCAGCTTCGATCCAAGTTATCCCAAAATATGCTCCGGAAAAATATGACTCGAATGGAGAAAATTTTCTACAACTCTGGCTAATGTGTTTGGTGAAGATAAAAAAAATATTTCACTACACCAACATCGCTTTTCATCCTACTTTCACAACATAAAGCGAAGGAGCTTCGATAGCTCGATGTAGGGTGTTGTTACGTCTCTTCAATTGCCAAGACTAGCGAGATTCTACAGTAGAGAGAGATGTTGTCATTCACTCCCCCGTTGAGGTTGGAAGTCATAAGAGAGGAGATTACTTCACGCGACGAAGAGATGTTTGACGATGCGGAGAGATGTAGTGTTCACAATTAGTTGGAAGTATATGAGTACAGTGACGATGCCACAGAAAAAGGGCACATTGCTTTTGATTCTATGATCTAGGTAGGAATGATGCTCTATGAAGTACACGTTGTGGCGACGGTAGTCAGGTACTGTAACTACGTTAACGATTATGGTTCCGTTCAAGTTCCCGAAGTTGTTTTCCAGTCTTCTCCGTCTCGGTCAGGCGTGTTAATAAAGACCTGAGCTTGTCTTCGAACATCTGACATACATGAGCAGTGTCAGGTTTTTGTGGCCTGAAGAGGAAGTTTATTTTACCGGTTAGCTATCGATAGCCTGATGTAGGGTGTAATTATGTTTGCTGATATCACCACGTTAGTATATGAAAATATTTATGTGTACTTTATTATTCTTGATTTAATCATTATGCTATTGCCGGAGTGTTACAGTGTAAGAATATACTTCCTTTCATCCCATAGGTGGCCTAATAGAGGACAAGGGAAAACAAAGCATTAAAAAAGGCATTTTATATCAACAGATTGCGGGATAACCATCTCTTAAACTTATAGACTGAAAGAAAAAAGACCTGCACGGATAGCAGTGACAGTCGTGCGATGTATCTGATTCTACAATCGCCAATCCGCTTGCCAAGCGTGGCGATTATGGCAATTACTTCGTATGGAGAGGCCTGTGTTCTGCAGTGGACTTTAATATGCCGCTATGCCATTTGATTATAAAAACTATTCCACAAGCGACTTATACTGCGTAATGTAGTGTTCAACAATAAAATTAATTGAAAGGTGGTAACCGTTCTGAGTAAATCACATCACAAACACCTATATCATTGGCCGCAACCACAAGAAATACACTCTCGTACTCTAAGACGCTAGTATCGTATAAATTTCTTCTATGTTAATCTGATAATATGCTTTACTACTAGCAACAAGAAATTTCTTATGATATCGCCATAGGCATACAATAGATGCAAAATCAAGATCAAAATTTGTATGCTCTCATGTTCGAGAAACTTACACGCCGGTTTTCAAGGTGCCGCCAGCTCTGAGGTCTGTGGTTCTATTACCGGATGAATTTAATTGGCAAACCACTTTTTCTTTATTGTGTCCGGTTGTGCTTGGTATTTACTAAACCTTCTATCTTTCTGGTTCCATAACACAAGTGTTTTAACTGCTTACTTTGTTATCAGTTCAATGTATTTGATGATTTGCCTGTATTTATTTACTATTTTATTTACAAAAAAAAATTAAAAAGATAGAATATATTGTATAGAATATATTACATTTTTTTTGAGTGGAGAAAATTCATTTTAAAATTTGGTTTTAAACAAATAATTAAATAAATATTAGGTATATTACACTGAAATCTGAGTCTGAATGAGAGTTGTGTTCTAGTTTTTGCAACGGTTTGCATGAGTTTAGAGTAAGGCCGCTAACTATTCCATTAATATAAAATACAAGTCACGCAACGTGGAATAATTTAAATAAATATTAATTGACTTCAACATAGTGAGTAGAAGAAAATTTAGTCAAGTATTTGTAAATTCATGCAAATCACACTCTAAGTTAGAAAGTTGTAAGTGATAAGGCGCGTTGCGATTACAAACGTCCTTGTTTATTTTAAAACTAATCTGGTTTTCGTAGGAAAACAATAAATAAAAGTAATATCATTAAATTCAATTAAATTGGTAACTATTACTGAATATTTAAACAAGAATACTTATAAATACATAAATAAATATTTTCACGCCATTCCCAATACAGGGATAGACAGAGTTCAGAAAAAAAATAAAGTACTTTCGACCCACTTTCCACCGAAGATATTTTCGGGACAACGTGAGAGGTGGTGAGCCAGTCGCCGTCATTTTTAAACTTTGTTTACTAATTTTTTACAAAATCTGAAAAAAGGCATTAGTTGAAAATAAACTCAATTGAAGGTAGTTACTTATGCGTAGTACTTTAGAGGATGAATGTAGACTGGCTTTCAATACCATTTGAGACATGACGTAACAAAATACGTTACACTAATATATGATGTGTGTACATATTACATAAACGCTTTAGTTGATACAATAACTAATATATCACGCAATCGTTAGCTCTAATCTGAATGTCAGAATTGCTGATGAAGCTGTTTTAAATTTATATCACTGTATGTGAATACGTAAAAGAAGAAGTGGTAATAAAAAATCAGGACATGCCAGTCGTATACTGTACCAATTAGAGTATCAATTTGACTTCATGAATCTTAATTAAATATATGACCAAATAAACAACATGTCTATCCCACAATTAAAACATTTATATGCGTTTATTCAACGAGATATACGAATAGATGCAGTATAAAGGCGAACATTTTTATGATGTAGATAAATTACCCGTGAACATTTTAATTTACTAAGTCACATTGGCCAACCTAAGCATTAAATACATTAATTTTCGTAAGTATTTCGGTCACAGTTTAACGACGGCCACTTAGTACGTACGTACAAAAGTAAACTTTTGTAGATTACTACTTACTTCCTTATTTTTGAAGATTTTTAAATACTGCGTAACTACCTTAAAAACAACCCCTACAATTTTTTTATTAATTAATTTTAATCAATAACTAGATCGTCTAAGAATTTAAAATAGCTTCAAGAAAGCACACTAAATATAAAATTATGACTGAATATGAGCAGGGTACCATGATTTACAAATAATTACTTATCAATAGGTAAATAAATAAATAAATATCTTCACGCAATTCCCAATACAGGGGTAGACAGAGGTCTAGTCTAGACGATTAAGTCTCTTCGACCCACCTTCCACCGAAGATATTTTCGGGACAACGTGACAGGTGGTGAGCCCGTCGCCGTCTTTATATCCAAGTCGATACAAGACGATACATAAGTACGTACATAAGTTTTTAAAAAACCCATTGGTACGTGCCTGCCACCTGGGGATCGAACTCGGGTCTCTCGACTCGAAATTCCGACCAACCCAACCACTCGGCTATCGTGACTTATATCAATAGGTGAATATTAAATAAGATTCTTCCATATATACTATATGTAGGATGTATAAATGAGTGAGAGAAAGGATAAGTGAGACTAAGAAGGAAGATATGACATAATGATTGATTGAGATGAATGAGATGAGATAGAATGATGTGTGGGAGGGAGAGAGGAGACGAATGGCGTACGTGAAAGGAAGAAGAAAGTGATAAGACGAAATTAATATTCTAAAATAGTAAAAGTGAAAATAAAAGACTGAAGTGAGTTGAAAACCAATTATTTCATTTAATCAGGATAATCCCTACAAATTTTGGGGGCTCGTCCGGGATTATCCCAAAATTTTTACGACGTGACCGGCGTGGTTTTTTCATAACCTCAAAGACGAAAAGACGAATAAACCAAAGAAGACGATACAATCACAATGACGACGGAATCAGAAAAGACGACTGATAAGACGGAAAAACCGGAGAAGTTGTTTGCAACCTATTTAGACGGATTCTACAACATAACCAAATTCAACGGCGATGACGATACCTATTCTGCTGTGAAGTGGGCAGAAGACATTGAGGACAACGCAGAAATATTCAATTGGACACCTCAGCAGCAGCTCATTATTGCAAGAAGATCACTAGAAGGTACAGCAGCACTATGGTTAAAGACGGAGAAGGTGTTCAAAGGCTTCAAAGAACTGAAAGCGGCATTGTTACAAGAGTTCCCTGAAAAGATCAACAGCATAGAGATGCATGAGCTGATGGCAGCTAGGAAGAAGGAACCTGGTGAAACCAACATGCAGTACATGCTAAAGATGAAGGAGATGGGCAAGCGCGCTAGGTTCAATGACAATTTGGCAATACAGTACATTGTTGAGGGCATTCAAGATAGTGAAGTAAACAAGACTATACTTTATGGCGCTGTTACATACTCAGTACTTAAAGATAGATTAAAGCTGTATGAACAAATGAAGGAGAGGTCAGAGGCTAAAAGAAGCTCTGCACCAAAGGAGACCAGCGAGCGACAAGGTTCGAGACGACCAAAGACGAGTGGCAAACAGCAGACAGGTGGTCAGCAGCGGAGACGGTGCTACAACTGTGGGGAGAATGACCATATGGCGAGCGACTGTCCCACAGGAATCAAGTGTTTTCGCTGTAATGCATTCGGACATTTGAGTAAGCATTGCAAAGTCGAGGTTCCACAATCCTCCGCTAGACGTGATGGCGCTGTTGGCAGCGGAAGCGGCGGAATTGCATTCAAATTTGGCGGCGCCGGAGTGCCAGCCAATAAGACGACGCCTCGAAGATTCGACCAACCAAACATGAAGCCGAGGGCGGCCATGTTTGCAAGTGATTGTCAAAACACGACAACAGCCAATGAGGAGCGAGAGTTCACGTTTGACAATGAAAACGGAGAACATGGCGGAATGTTTCACATTCAAAACAATAACAAAGACGAGTTTAAGTTGAAAGTGCAGAAAACCCATGAAAATGATGGAAATGTGTGGTTTTCAAGTCAAGACATTACTAGACACAGGATCATGTGGTGAATCTAGTGGCCGACGACCAGTTTATGGCGTTTAACATCGAGAAATACGACGACAACTTGGTGATATCTGGACTTGGCCAAACAAAGGTGAAATCGAGCGGACAGTTTCGTGCTAACGTGACGATCGACGGAGAGCTCTACGAAGACGTGACATTCCATGTAGTGCCTAGAGACTGTATGCCGTTTACGGTTATTTTAGGGCAAGAATTTCTGAGTGAATTAGTGATGGTATTATGTGATGGAGAGGCGAAGTTGTACCCGAAAGATGATGAATGGTGGAAGAGAGTTGATTGTTTTGCTAACCAAATTGAGTTAACAGGTTGTGCAGCAGGTGTAAACACTCGAGAGCAGGTGGAGCAAATGGTATTGGATTACAAACCGTGCCAAACTAAAGAAGCACCAGTACAATTGAAGATTGTGTTGAAGGACGACATCCCAGTTGCCCAACGCCCACGACGGCTGGCGTTGACGGAGCAAAAGTTAGTGGAAGACCAGGTAGAGGAGTGGATAGAGAAAGGCATTGCGCGGGTAAGTTTTTCTGAATATGCTAGTCCCCTGGTGTTGGTCAAGAAGAAAGATGACACTACTAGAGTCTGTGTCGACTACAGGCTACTAAACAAGAAGATTCTTAAAGATGAATTCCTTTGCCAATCATAGATGACGTGATTGACAAACTGAAAGACGGCAAGATATTTAGCGTATTAGATCTCAAAACGGATTTTTTCATTTGAAGGTGAGCGAGGAGTCAGTGCCATACACATCATTTGTGACGCATCATGGGCAGTTCGAATTTCTGAGGGCACCATTTGGATTGACTTCATCGCCTAAGTGTTTCATGAGATTTATAACGATTATATTCAGAGATCTAATAGCAAAGAATGTGATGATGATATTTATAGACGATATTATTATTCCAGCAATCAGCGAGGTCGAAGCCGTGGAAAGACTACAGCAAGTTCTGAATGTGGCAGCTGATTATGGTCTAGAGATAAATTGGAAGAAGGCAAGGCTTTTAAATGAAGAGATTGAGTTCCTAGGACATCGTATCAAAGACGGAGAAGTACGACCCAGCCGTGAGAAGATAGACGCTGTGGTGAGATTCCCAGAACCAAAGAACACAAAACAGGTGATGAGTTTTATTGGATTAACTTCATACTTCAGAAAGTATATCAAAGACTACGCAAAGATTGCAAAACCATTGACGGATTTACTCAGAAAGGATGACAGATTTAATTTTGGTGGAGAACAAAGATGTGCGTTCAATGAATTGAAGCAGAAGTTGAGGACAGATCCAGTGTTGAAGATCTATAATCCCAGACTACCTACGGAGTTGCACACAGACGCATCTAGCCAAGCTTTAGCCGCAATACTATTGCAAAGACATGCCGATGGTGACCTACATCCAGTACACTACATGAGTCATAAAACAAGTGATGCAGAGAGCCGGTATAGCAGCTATGAGCTAGAAGCATTAGCTGTTATTCAAGGAGTGAAGAAGTTTAGACAATACCTGTACGGAGTACACTTCAAGATAGTGACAGACTGCAAGGCATTCGAAATGACACTGAGAAAGAAAGATTTAGCTCCAAAAGTGGCAAGATGGGCTTTGTTTTTAGACGAGTATGATTTCGAAATAGAGCACAGAGCAGGAACGAAGATGAAGCATGCTGATGCACTGAGCAGAAACCCATGCGTGCTAGCTATAACAAGCTTACATGATGAGATGAGACACAATCAAGAATCAGACGATGAGCTGAATGCTATCAGAACGATTATACTACAGGACGGACAATACTCAACGACTACTGGATGGACAATGGAATTATTTACAAAGGAGATCAGAAGCAGATGGTGGTACCAAGATCTATGGAAAAGGAAATAATCAAAAAGATTCATGAGAATGGGCATTTTGCAACAAGAAAGATGAAAGAAGCCATAAATAAAGACTATTACATAAAGAACCTTGACAAGAGAATTGAAGAAGTCATACATAGTTGTATCCCATGCCTATTGGCTACAAGAAAGGCCGGCAAAGCAGAAGGATTTTTAAATCCAATCAATAAAGAAGGAACACCCTGCATACCCTTCATTTAGATCACATAGGACCACTCACGGAGACGAGGAAGCAGTACAATCATATTTTGACAGTGATTGATGCCTTTACGAAGTTTGTGTGGCTTTACCCCACGAGGTCGACAACATCCGCAGAAGTACTGACGAAGATGCAAGCACACCAGCAGATATTTGGCAACCCTACCAGAATCATAACTGATAGAGGAACAGCATTCACGAGTGGCGACTTCACGAAATACTGTCTAGATGAAAACATAGAGCATGCGAAGATCACGACGGGAGTACCACGAGGAAACGGTCAGGTGGAGAGGGTTCACCGCATACTCACTCCAATGTTTACGAAGCTGTGTATAGAGGACAAATCGTTATGGTACAAACATGTGAGCAGAGTACAGAGAGCGCTGAACAACACATACCAGAGGAGTACAGATACCACACCTTTTGAGTTGATGGTGGGCTCAAAGATGAAATGTAAAGATGACCTACAAATTGTTGAACTACTGCAACAAGAGCTAGCAGAACAACACAACGAACAGAGAGAAGAACTGAGGCAGAAGGCCAAAGAACAAATCTAGAAAGTACAGGAAGAAAACAGAAAGACCTATGATAAGAAAAGGAAGGACAGCAACAAGTACGAGCTAGATGAGCTAGTTGCTATCAAGAGAACGCAGTTTGGACCAGGGTTGAAACTGAAACCGAAGTTTTTGGACCTTACAAAGTAGTGAAGATAAAACGAAATGACCGCTATGATGTGGAGAAGGTGTACGACACTACAGAAGGGCCGAACAAGACATCAAGCTCAGCTGATTTGATGAAGAGGTGGCCTGGAGATGATGATTAATGTGTCTTAATATTTTTGTATGTTTCAGGTGAACACTAATTTTGATAGTTTTTCAGCAGTATGTGTAAGAGTGGATGAAGAATGAATGTTAAAGTAGGATATTTTTATTGTTGTTTTTGTGTTATAAAGTAACAACGTGTTACACCATAAGGTGTTATTTTCTTTTAAAAGTTTAGTTTATTTAAGTTTTCTAAAGATGTCTAGTTTATTTAAGTACTAATTAAGTTAGTGATGATGTAATCTATGTTCCTACTAGATTAAAAATAAAGTTTATTAAAATGTAAACCATATCTGAGGACAGATATGAAAGCAGGATGGCCGAGTGTAGGATGTGTAAATGAGTGAGAGAAAGGATAAGTGAGACTAAGAGGGAAGATATGACATAATGATTGATTGAGATGAATGAGATGAGATAGAATGATGTGTGAGGGAGAGAGGAGACGAATGGCGTACGTGAAAGGAAGAAGAAAGTGATAAGACGAAATTAATATTCTAAAATAGTAAAAGTGAAAATAAAAGACTGAAGTGAGTTGAAAACCAATTATTTCATTTAATCAGGATAATCCCTACATATATTTATATTATTCCTATATTTACCTACAGAATCACTATGCAAAGTATGGTGGTATCCTTCGTTCTGCTAGGGCTTACATCTCAATTGTTGTGTCCCTTGATGGACGTGGCTGTACGACCTTCCTAATTTTTATTTCACAACATAATTAAAACTCTCAGCAAATATTTATACATTATGCAATAAATACGTTTACATTTATGAAGGATTGCTGTAGTGTCAGACATACTCAAGCGAAGTATATTATATTTAATATCTATTACATGATCCTGATCCTATCTGATGAAAAATTATAATTTTAACAACTATGGCTAAATTGCATAAAGTTTGCAATGGTTGGATTACTTCATGCGGGCGTACAGCACAACCCTTTGGTAGTGCTGTACACTCGCAACGCATTTTGCGATGGAATAAAAAAAATAAGTGGTAACCATGTGACTGGTGGTAATGTCAAAACAAGCGCCGCAGCTGTATGCGCAATGTTTACGCTTTCAGCCGCGGCGGTTAGCCTAAGTGGTTTTTATTACCTGGGGCTTATTTAAGGGCCAGTGTGCCCAATTTTATTGAAGATTTGCCCAAACTGTGTGATATATATACACAGAAGCTGGATTTGTAGTCGAAATTTCTGCTTATGCACTTATAAGGAACCAAGCCTACTTTAAGCTGGTACGCCAGTTTTGCAGTGTACTAAGACTCTCACGTCCCTCTTCGGGTGCAGCGCTTGGTATTGGTTGGCGCACACCACACACGAGTTGTTGTCGTTGAAGCCGGGTGCCTTCATCATAATGTTTTAAAAGTCTGCGCGGGCGAAGCTCTTGTATCGACCTTTACAAGACCAACCCTTTATAAGACGAAAGTAAGTATACTATACTTCGAGCCTTCTCACCGTCTACGGCTTACAAAACTAGCAACAATTTATTAATCTAGGAAGCACGTAAACTGCTTATTAGAGAAACACAAGGAAAAATGATACTGCGTAATATGTACACATTACTGTAACATATGACTCATATATTAACCTTAAAAAGGCTAGTTCTTTTCTTCACGCAATTTCACACCACCGAGGTAAACATAGGTCTGGATAATTAAGTGTATTAGACCCTCCATTCACCGTCTTAGTGCCTAAACTAACGGTGCAATATACTAACATACGTGTATATTTACATAAATAAAAATTCATATATACTTATACACATCCTTGACTCGAGTACAAAAATTTTTTTGTGTTCAATTATTTTTCTTTTTTTTTCCTAATTCAAATTCCTCATCATTATCATCACCATCATCGCGTATATAGTAGCAGTAATTGCACTGCAAAACATTTTTTTATAGAATAGGGAGGCAAACGATATTCTTTATTACTCGATATTGCTAAATGATTAATGAATATTACTAAATGTCCAGTGCGTGCATAATTTACATTTTTTTTTTACATCTTCCTGTTCAAATAACACATTTGTGTTATATTCTTAAGTCTATTTATAGGATAGTAAAATTTTATACTTGCATTAAAATTCATTGCTAAACACTTGTACATAGGATAGTGAAAACTTCAAGTTTCACAAATAGTGCTACTTATTTTATACCTAAAATTACAAGTGTACAGTAATGCCTCTCTTTGCTCCAATAACGGCGTCAAAACGTAGAGGCATGGATTCTATACAGATTTTTGCATAAAACTTGATATTTAAAATGCAATATTCGTAAAAATAAGTAAATGTCGGTGGTAATTAAGTGCCACCTATGGTATATACTTCTTTACAACCTGTCAAACGTCCACTACTGAAACCCTTCCCAAATATTTCCACAAAGAACGGTCCGGAGCAACCTGTATCCATCGATTCCCCGCAACGTTATGCATATCGTCAGTCCACCTTGTAAGGATCTTCCTAGACTATACTTGCCAGAACGAGGCTTGAGAACCTTATGTCCCCTATGGTGGTCAGTTCTGCGAGCTATGTAGCCGGCCCGTTGCCACTTTAGCGTGCTGATCCTAAAGATGAAGATATTTACCCTACATACTTACTTAATCTTATTGTTAAAGACGCGTTGATGGCGTCTATACCAAATTACTTGCCCAACGAGACATAGTTTTTAAACCATTTAGATTTGTTCGAATTCTCTTATTTTATCTCTTATATTATTCAAGAATTTCCATGTTGGGTGAAACATAAAGATATATTGATTTTTGGTGAAAAATGGACCAAACTTATAATTCTTATTAACCCACGTACATATTTCGTTAACAGTAAGAGTAAGAGTGTACTAAAAAAGACCTCAATGTTTAATTTTTTTTAATTTATAAATGTGGAATTTGATAAAAATTTCCTAGATGATTTTTATTCAACCTAATGTTAAAGGGTGAAGTAATTATAATTTTATAAAAATAGTATTATCAAACAGATTTTGTGGAGGCCTATGTTCAGTATGGAATCCTGATTGGCTGTAAAGAAGAAGTATTAACTACTATAAGAAGTAGTAACTTTGACATCTCCTAAGATTTTTTATAAATATTATCACCTTAGACTGTTAAAATATTTCAAAAACCAAATATTAATTTTATAAATATTATACAAAAAAATTTCCGGTGACCTCGTCATATCTTACGCATAAACTAATTATTTATTATCATTGAGTTCCGCTAAACATCATCGTCCTTAAATTAATTGTTATATTTAAACATTAACTTCTCGCTAATTACCCGAAAGTGACTGGATTGAGTTACAGACAGGGGCGTTGTCACAGACCTTGATTTAACTGAAGCAATGTCAATAAAATATTTTACTGTGTTGTAACTTGTAACAGTAACCGGTATGGACATTTCATGCTTGACAATAACGTTTTATACGTAGTTAAAATTCCCACGCACTGATATAGATATGCGAGTAATATTTCATAGTGTACTTTAGTGCTTACCTTAAGTGGACAAACAAAGTGACGGCGAATGGAGAGAATGTAGGATAACCAGGCGATTACAGAAACTTTATCTAATTTTCGCCTACACTATGAAGATATTATTACATAATGTGTTCGTAGTGTAGGCTTGCGTAAATTAATACTTGCGTAAATTAATTAGTTAAACTAATATAAAGAAAGTGTGTAATAAATTATGTGACATTTCTTGTTATGTGCCGTTGAAAAATTAACTCGCCTTTGATCGCCATTTGATTGAATAATAAAAATATGTACAAGCTACTAATAGGTATTGTGAAGAAAAAAAACACTACGGGGACAGACAAACAGAAGAAAAAGGCATACATAAACTCTTAAACAATATACGTTCTAAAACTTACAAAGAACCTTCAAAGCAAATTTTCAATGCTGCTATTTAATATAATATAAATAATTAAAAGGGCACAAAAAAGAACCGTCGCCTTCGACTTTCAAAATTTTATGTACTTTGGTATAATGGATTTATAATGAAATTGAAAATAGTTTATTTTGCAACAAAATAATTTTACACAACTGAAAATACACAGGGGTTGGGATAATTCCATTGCATATTATAATACACTTCTGTCACCAGAGACCACATTCTTCTAAAACAAATAAAGTCACAATAGCCTAGTGGATGGGAGGTTGGAATTCGAGTCCTCTTGACTCGAGTTTGATCCGTAACTGAAAGGTTATGGAATAAGATTTCTTCTTCTTCCCTTGGGTGTCGTAAGTGGTGACTAAGGGAAAAGTCTGGAAAATCCCATGGGTGTCGACAAAATGTAAAGATAATAATCTCTTAAAATTCCAAAACAAAAAACCAAAACCAATATTCCTTATATCGACTACGGGCAGCACCATCAATGTGCAGCATGTGTAGCCCTGCCATCGCAAAATCGTTGTGATTATAACAAATCCTTTCTTACGATAGAGGCCTATGTCATGCAGTGAACTTTAATAGGTAATTTTTAAGCATATATGTATATAAAGTCACCATAGCCTAGTGGTTGGGTGGTCGGAATTTCGAGTGAAGAGACCCGAGTTCAATCTCTAGGTGGCAGGCTCGTACCAATGGGGTTTTCAAA
This sequence comes from Sericinus montela, assembly GCA_029286605.1. Classification (NCBI taxonomy): domain Eukaryota; kingdom Metazoa; phylum Arthropoda; class Insecta; order Lepidoptera; family Papilionidae; genus Sericinus; species Sericinus montela. Next base: position 12,934,418 of record JAGSMR010000008.1, on the reverse strand, counting down.
AACTTATGTACGAATGACATCGTTAGCTTGGACAAAAAGATGGCGAAGGTTTCACCACCTGTCCCGTTGTCCTGAAAATATTGTCGGTGGAAAGTGGGTCAAAGGGACTTAACAGTTTAGAATAGACCTCAGTCTACCCTGCAATTGGGAATTGTGGGAGAGCTAGAGTAATTACGTAGTATAAGACAGGCAGTAGGAGCTTCATTACTTATAACTTCCTCCGTACGACTAAAGGACAGTTAAAAAGCACTGTGCGTATTCTTCTACTGTAAGGAGGTTTCGTCCACGTGGACGTAATATCCTCGCTTATTAATTATGAATTTACAAAAAAATTTAATTAATTGTGCTTTAATATATTCTTTATGATTATGATAAAGTAATGAGTCACGATTGCCGAGTGGTTGGGTGGTCGGAATTTTAAGTCAAGAGACCCAAATTCACCACCTGTCACGGTGTTCCGAAAATATCATCGGTGGAAGGTGGGTCAAAGGGACTTAATTGTCTAGACTAGACCTCTGTCTACCCGTGTATTGGGAATTGCGTGAAGATATTTATTTATTTATTTATTTATTTATTTATTTATTTATTTATTCATTCATTCATTCATTCATTCATTTATTTATTTGTTCATTTATTTATTTATTTATTTATTTACTCATTCATTCATTCATACATTCATTCATTCATTCATTCATTCATTCATTCATTCATTCATTCATTCATTCATTCATTCATTCATTCATTTATTTATTTATTTATTTATTTATTTATTTATTTATTTATTTATTTATTTATTTATTTATTTATTTATTTATTTATTTATTTATTTATTTATTTATTTATTTGTGATAAAGTTAATTTTGTTTACAGTTGCCCGTATTTCTAAGGGCTATCTATTGTAGTCTATTATAGTTCTTAGATTCTGTTGTTTGTATTACAATAAACTTTCTTTTTACTACGGTACGATGTATGTTTCTCAAACCTTAACACGGAGGCCGCCGAACAGACGTGCATAAAATTTGGCAAATAAATACTTTGTAATAGCAGAGAGACCCTTTTTAAGCTCTAAAAGAGGAATACAGATATAATAATTCTTTAAGACTAGACGAATTAAAGAATCTCGCCAAAGTTTTGAGATAACGCATGAACGAAATCATGAGCAGAAACTAGTGAAGAAATAAAACTCTGTTTCTAAATCACCTTTACTAGAAGGAATTCCAAAAAATACACTGACGTATGTTGATAACGGATGTAGATACATATTCAACACGACAGCATAGTTGAAGTATCTGATTTTAAACGCATGTTGTTATGTCAATATTTTAAATCAATAATCAATATTTTTCTCACGTCATTTACATTAATATGTACGGTAATTTAAGTATCATTCAATTTATTTTTTAACAAAGTTCAATTAAATAAAACGATTTTCGGATTTTAACGCGTTTTTTAATTAGTTTTTAACAAAACTAACTAAAAATCGACCAAAACTAATGGGGGGCTGTACCCCCGTGACCACGGATGCTGTAAACCATCCGAAACGTCGGAAGTAAAAATAGTTTTGTAAAAACTATTTAAAAAACGCGATAGAATCCGAAAATCGTTATATTTAAGATGTGTAGCATTCGCACAAATAAAAGAAATATTTAAAATAAATAAATAAATAAATATCTTCACAAATTCCCAATACAGGTGTAGACAGAGGTCTAGTCTAGACAATTAAGTCCCTTCGACCCACCTTCCACCGAAGATATTTTCAGGACAACGTGACAGGTGGTGAGCCCGTCGCCGCCTTTATGTCCAAGCCAACGATATAATTCGTAAATAAGTTTTTAAAAAACCCATTGGTACGAGCCAGCCACCAGGGGATCGAACTCGGGTCTCTCGACTCCAAATTCCGACCACCCAACCACTCGGCTATTGTGACTACACAACAGAACAGACAGACAAAGAAATGTTTAAGTAATAGTTTTCATAAAAAAGTTCAATTAAATAAAACGATTTTCGGATTTTAACGCGTTTTTTAATTAGTTTTTAACAAAACTAACTAAAAATCGACCAAAACTAATGGGGGGCTGTACCCCCGTGAACACGGATGCTGTAAAGCATCCGAAACGTCGGAAGTAAAAATAGTTTTGTAAAAACTATTTAAAAAACGCGATAGAATCCGAAAATCGTTTTATTTAAGATGTGTAGCATTCGCACAAATAAAAGAAATATTTAAAATAAATAAATAAATAAATATCTTCACAAATTCCCAATACAGGTGTAGACAGAGGTCTAGTCTAGACAATTAAGTCCCTTCGACCCACCTTCCACCGAAGATATCTTCAGGACAACGTGACAGGTGGTGAGCCCGTCGCCGCCTTTATGTCCAAGCCAACGATATAATTCGTAAATAAGTTTTTAAAAAACCCATTGGTACGAGCCAGCCACCAGGGGATCGAACTCGGGTCTCTCGACTCCAAATTCCGACCACCCAACCACTCGGCTATTGTGACTACAGAACAGAACAAACAGACAAAGAAATGTTTAAGTAATAGTTTTCATAAAAAAAGTTCAATTAAGTTACAATAGCTGAATGGTTGGGTGTTTGGAATACGAAGCAGATACAAGTTTCGATCCCCAACAGAAAGGATCGTACTAATGGAATTTTTTTATGTGTAATCTGTCTTAAGTATCTAAGACAACAATAGGCTTACTACCTGTTACGTTGTTCCAATTGTCTCATTTCGCAATATTGTTTAACATAGAGGTTTTGACTACTTAGTGCTTTCGAACGTTTCACCGAAGCTTATTTGGGGCAACATGACAGGAATTGAGCTTGTCCCAACTTAGTGGCCAATTCAAGAAAACATTCAATAACGTAGCAAATATCAGACAAATATTTTTATAAACATCAGTATACGGTTCCTTGCATACGTTTTCATAGATTTGTTTCACTCATTACACAAATGTTTATCGCTTTAGCGGCATTCAGCAACACTGGATCACTACCACCTGGGATCATTAGCTCGTGACTCTATTCCTGAATAATATAGATTATTTATATAATCGGATACTTTTCTTTATTGTAGTTGAAATGTGTGAAGATAAAATCTTTAATAAGTTTGTCACGATGCTCGTTCACATTTATCTCCAAACAATAAGGCCCATTTTAATTAAATTATGCCGTATGTATACCGAAGTTTGGTATCCCAGTAATCAGTGCGCTTGTTTTATTATCCTAATGACCCAGATTGGATTCAGTATATTTGTAATAATATTTTTACAGTTAAATATTCTTCGTGCGCACATAAATAAACAAAAAGTTTTGGTAATTTGTTGTTCGACAATGTGTATTGAAGTAACGGGTGGCTCTGTTCTTGGCAATTCTTAGCTATAATCTCTCGAATTTTAGAGATAAGAGCTTTGAGCAGCAGTTTTATGGTTGCAATATTACACTGTTTTAATATTTTACTTTTCATAACATCGCGGTCTGTTGTGAAAAGTTATGTTATGAAAAGTTCTTAGTTGTATCTTCTTAATTTCTTCTTAATTGTTCTTGATAAATAATTATAAAATATAAAATAAAGGTTCTAATGAATTTAAAATGCGTATATGTTAGAAAATAGCGTATATTTAGATATATATATATATACATATACACAAACACAAACACATACTCATACACTTACATACAAGGTGCTACAAATCTCCAGCGACCGAGCAGTCGTCGGTAAATAAGGCACAATTACTCTATACATTACTTTGGAAAAATTTTTGTCGTCCTTACTAAGTAATTATGCTTATACTTCTATACGTAACGTAATAAACTGTGATTTATAGGTTATTGACATAATTTACCGTTACAACGGTAAATGACATCGTTAGCTAACCTGATTAAGGAAAATTGCGAAATAAACAGTGGTACAAATTAATAGTAGTACTAAGCTCGTATCTATGATTTTGAAAATGAGTCAAGCGATCGATTTAAAATGTTCATGTTGAAATTATTTAAACACACATGTTTCAAAACGAATTCTTTATACTTGTTCTTAAGCAATGCGTACTTAATACGATTTGAATGTTAGGCAATCTTCTATGGTTATGCCAGTAAACGACATACTGTTTTGGTAGCTATGATAATACGAATATAATTACAAATGCTGAACTATAATTTTCTATTAACATTTCGTCAGTTTGGTTGGCGGTACAGTGTAGAACGGCTTGAATATTTGGACTACAGTTTCAATTGCGAAAAATGTCAAATTTAGGAAGGAATATTTGTACCTTCGCCTGATAGAACCAGGAAAAAAATATATTTAGTTACACACGAATAACATATACGAGTACATATACATAGCATATATGTGTTTCCGAGTAGAAATACAGAAAGAAGTAAAAGTTTTATGTGCATACACTCATAAATACAGACAACCGTAACATATATATTCATTAAAAGGAATGATGTTATTAAAAAGGGGTCGAACTCAGCGAAATGCTCTAGTGAGACTGCATCGCTGGTGTTCAATTGGGACTTAAGGTGGCTCTATATTCAAGCCCGTGCATGATCATTTATCTACTGCTAACAGACGTAACAAAATATTTGAATGAAAAAAAAACACTTAAAAGTAAGAAAAAAATTAAAATTAATGAAGAATTAAAACAATCAGCAGTCATCAACTAAAAGACAGAAACTTATATATTTGTACATGCATACTAGCTACTCTACTTAGTACTGAGGTCTGTCAGCATATTAAAAATATAAAGTAGCTTAAGAATATAGCATATAGCAACCCCCTTTCTTTCATTGGATGAAGAAATAAATCCCGTCAGGACTAGCACCGTCTGTGGTGCGAGTAATCTATTCGTTTGCTAGAAGAAAAGACGGAAGAAAGAAAATTTTTTAATACACCGCATCTTGATCAAACAGTATAAACATTTTGAGTTTTGTATATTTTACAAAAATCAACAAAGATAAAAATAAAAGACAAACGTAGACAACTGTTGTGAAACACACACAGGTCGAGTATCGAGTAAGTTGGTATGCTGTGTGGCGTACATGGCAAACAGACCATACTCAGCTAAATGCTATAGCCCATACGAGACTATAGCGCTGGTATTCAGTAGGCCTGTGCTGAGCATGTTAATTATGGTACATCCTCCATGAGAAGAGATCTATGTCCTGCAATGACCCAAAGGGACACAAATACATAAATATGACTAAGCAAATTTTTCAGACTACCAGACTACTTTTTCAACATTATTAAAATGAATAGATACTAAGACCGCGACGGGTTTACCACCTGTCACGTTGTCCTTATCGTAATAGACTTCGGTGAACAAAGGTCCAAAGTACTTGTCTAGACACCTTCGACTATCCCGGTATTGGGAATATGCTTAAAGATATTTATTATTTTTATTTTATTATCAAGATTGTTTGGTTAGCGTGTGATGTAATCGACGAATAATTCTGTATCATTGAAAGAAAATTCACTGTATTTACAAATTATGCAATACGCGTGCCTCTCAAATGGTATGCATTATCGAAATTGTCAGACAGGTGCTGCTGCCACTTTGCTACTGCCTATTAAATACAGAAATTTCATACACAAACTGGTTTATGAGGTGTAAAGTACTAACAAATTTGAGTGGCCTTGTCCTCGAGCTTTTATCCTTACACTCACTTCATAAATAATGGCATATAATTAAACATAATAATAAATCAACAGGAAATATAAAACAATTACGACATATAAAATAAGTGAAATAAATTGAAATTTATTTTGAAAACTTTTCAAATATTAAACGAATAGGAACTTGCGCAACTGCAGAAATGAAAAGCGGCTTTGAAAGTCTATTGGGTAGCAAAGATATTTAAATTAGTTAGTCGCAGTGCAAACATTTGCCAGTGTGACTTGAATTATTTGCGTCTGAACAGTATCGAATATCTTTGTAAAGATAACTTTAACAAACTGTACAAATTTGATATACTCATTTATGTAAATATCTTTTGAATACGTTACAAAATTTTACAATAATTTAATATATAACAACTGCTATAAATGACATATGACGCTAATCTTTTCAGAGAATCTATATAAATTATCATATCTACACATAAATTATATTCTCGATGGTTAATATCTATGCTATCATTATGTGGTACATAAATGTCTCAAATAAATCATTCATTACCTTGATAATCTAATCCAAGAAGAAGATTAGTTACCCTTGAAGTTATCCTGTTGAACAATTTTTTTCTTTCTCTTTCTAAGCCTACGGTCCTTCTTCCGTTTAGACGTGTACATGTTACCAATCAAATGAGCAAAACCTCCTATTTATAGAGAGTTGTTTATGGTAACTCAGAATTTATTCATGTGATTCGGGTAAAAATGTAAGGAAGTAAGTAATAAAGTTAGTAAGTAAGTAATGATTTATTTGATACTATTACAAATTTTCATGCAAAACATAGTCCTGAGAAGAAAACAACGATACTACAAATATTACAAAAAAATGTCCAAAAAATAATATGTCTATGTCAATAGTTAGTGGCTAAAAATTAAACTTGACCCAGACGACTTCTTGGTAGACAAGTTTTGGCCACATTTTAAGGTTTTAGTTGGTTTCTTGTTACGTCATTCATTGCTATTGGTCATGCATTTATAGCTGGACGTATTTTGATTAAGGAAGTCTGAATAGTACAAAAATATACGTCATTCGAATTTGTATAATTGGAATAAAGGAATTGGAATAATTTATAATTGGAATAAATACGATTCAATCATAATTGCATGTCAATATTAAAAATTAATTGTTTGTTGACCGCTATTTTAGCGAATTCAACCATTAAGGTTACATTATTATTATATTTTCTTATCAAAATGCAAACTTATCTGTTGATTGTATACTCTATATCACACGCATAAATCTATAGCAAAATATCCTATAACATTATACAATAAAAGTAATTAATATAAGCAATTCTGTTTTTATATAACTCAGATATTTTATTTCGCTAACAGTATTAATTCTGAAACTTAATTTACTTGCTGATTTAGATACAGGACTGTCCCATAGAAGCTTTGCAGGGGTAAACTCGAGGTCTAGACAATTCCTTTCGACCCAACTTCCGCCGAAGAGATTTTTGATGGCACATGTGACACGTGGTCCGCCTAACCACCACACACAACCCCGATGCCGCTTTTATATAAGAACCAACGATATAATTCGTCCTAAGCTTTTGAAGAAACCTATTGGTACAAGCCTGATATTGAATTCCGATCACCCACCAAGTATATCACATATAGCATTATTTACCTTGTCAAGTTTAGTGTAAGAAGATGTCACTGTAACCTATTTACATATTTACGTAGTTTCGCAATATATTATATTCGGGTAGACAGAGTCTACAGAGTCACGCCTACTTGGGATCAAATGTAAATAAGATATAGAAATTGACGCTAACAACCGAAACCAGTAGAATACCCATTGCTATCGCCACCCCAAAATTTCATTTTACTCCTTATATAGTATTCCTTATGTCAATTATGTAAAAAGTTTTAAATTTTAGGTGTTAATTTTATATCGAGTTATCATGATTCCGAAATCAAAACCATTAAAGAAATTGCTAACGACAACTAGTGTTATGTGAATTCCCCTAAACTTCAACGAATATGTGCTTAATACACTCGATACTATCTTTGATCCTTCAAAACATTGATTGATTTTTGTTTTGTTTGCTTTCGTCCTCTTTTCTCTCTTGGTCTGGTTTGATTGTTTTGGTTCTTATATAGAGTCTTTGCAGATATATAATTTTATGAAATTATGGATGCTTATAAGCGAACGACAAGAGATTCAAAAATGATCAACTTCTCTTCAACTTTTAAGTGACTATAAGGTTATTTGACGGTAAAACAAATGAGTAACGTTATGGCAATATGTCAAAGGTGTGTCGCAAGGGCCGGAACAAATGCCAAATGATACAATAATGTAACAAATAACCAAGACCGGGTAACAAAGCACGGAACAGCGCCGCCTAACGATATCGCATAATTTATTACAGTCCAATATAAACACTTAATCGATAAGCAATCGAATGGTTTTCCGTCACAATTAGCTCAAGGACTGTCCCTTTTAAGCGGTGACTTGTTCTTATAAATTCTTTGTAAGAATTCATAAACCATTTTTACATAACAGGGAAAAGAATTTGAACAGAAACGCGAAACATTTGAAACTTCAAGTGTCGGCATAAAATTGCTGTTATTATTTTATAAAGACTGTGTTGATTTATTCAATTAAAAACTGTTTTTTTTTGTATAAAATTTCTTCCGGTCTATTTTAAACAAGGCGGTATATTGCACTAAATAATATATTTTTAAAAAAGAATTTAAATCATTCAAATACAAGGTAACCTAAATTATTTATCAAGTCAGGATTTCATAATGAAATCTCAAACAAATCAAAGGTATTCCCAAATTACAGATGAATATTAAATGTTAGAGCCTTTTTTGTGATCATATTATAGTTGTGCAGATTTATATGGGCTTTTTTCACCTCTTTTCATCTTCATAAGTTAAGTGGTTGAGAATTGTAAATAGTTGACCTTTCGCTTTTAAATTTATAAATTGGATGATTAGACACCGATTGTAACTTTATGTTTTCCATCAACTGGTTAGGTATTGCAAATCGTACTTACTTATTATCATCATCATTAACTGGATCACTGATTATACCTACTATATATAGTTTTACTTAGTTCCTACCTTTTTTTTTCATTCGGCGACATAATAATGACAATGAGCCGTTAAGAAATGCAAAAAGTACGTATAAGGAATGCGTTAAGTTCTCCTTAATAACCTTTGGTGGATTGTGTGTTCTCAAATTTATTTTTTCATTCGGCGACATATGGCGAAGAGCCGTTAAGAAATGGAAAAAGTATGTATTGAGAATCTGTTAATTTCTCCTAAATAATATTTGGTGAATTGTGGGTTTACGTATTTGAAAAATATATAAAAATATAATAAAATAACGAGATTTCGACGAGAGAAAGGAAAATTAAAATAAAATAAATTTCTTCCGGTCTATTTTAAACAAGGCGGTATATTGCACTAAATAATATATTTTTAAAAAAGAATTTAAATCATTCAAATACAAGGTAACCTAAATTATTTATCAAGTCAGGATTTCATAATGAAATCTCAAACAAATCAAAGGTATTCCCAAATTACAGATGAATATTAAATGTTAGAGCCTTTTTTGTGATCATATTATAGTTGTGCAGATTTATATGGGCTTTTTCACCTCTTTTCATCTTCATAAGTTAAGTGGTTGAGAATTGTAAATAGTTGACCTTCGCTTTTAAATTTATAAATTGGATGATTAGACACCGATTGTAACTTTATGTTTTCCATCAACTGGTTAGGTATTGCAAATCGTACTTACTTATTATCATCATCATTAACTGGATCACTGATTATACCTACTATATATAGTTTTACTTAGTTCCTACCTTTTTTTTCATTCGGCGACATAATAATGACAATGAGCCGTTAAGAAATGCAAAAGTACGTATAAGGAATGCGTTAAGTTCTCCTTAATAACCTTTGGTGGATTGTGTGTTCTCAAATTTATTTTTTCATTCGGCGACATATGGCGAAGAGCCGTTAAGAAATGGAAAAAGTATGTATTGAGAATCTGTTAATTTCTCCTAAATAATATTTGGTGAATTGTGGGTTTACGTATTTGAAAAATATATAAAAATATAATAAAATAACGAGATTTCGACGAGAGAAAGGAAAATTAAAATAAAAATAAATTTCTTCGCTTTTTTTTTTTTTTTTTTGATAACCATGGAGGAAATGTTTTATGCACGAACGTTCCTTGGCCGGGAGGCCACCGAAACGAACAGTGTCGGGCTCGAATCTCAGAAGGAGAAGCATACCGACTAAAACCATCCACGGGATGCTGTTGGCCCGGAGGCCTTTACAGCTTAGTCTAAGGAGACTTGCGAGGAGAGGCTCGCCAATAAGACAATAATGGCTGCTGCTGCGAAGCGCTGCGTCCCCTGGAACGAAAGAGATGACTTCCGACATGGGGGAGGGGCCATGCGATCCGAGGGCCCCAGTTGGTTTGGAGGAAAATCTCCTCTCGGATCGCCTTGTGATAACCTTTTAATGACGACTACGACCACGAGAAAGTCTCGTGCCAGTCGTGAAATTAACGCCGATGGCGAGGTTGTGTAAGCCGCAGAACGCGGCTTGTGTCTGTATGTGTGCGAAAGTACGAAGGGGCGGGGCCTCATACGCATTGTTGACACGGGTGATTGCGTCATCATCGTCTATGATGACGCATTTCGGGCGCCTCAATTGAGGTGGAGTATCGCGCGCGGGTGTGTAATTCCCTAACGCTGCCACTAGCGGATTTGTATGTAAGTTCGTCCTATCGAAGTAGTCCATGGAGAACTTTTTAAATAGCGCTGCCATTGTAGGCAGTTTGAGATCGCGATGCAGATCTACATTCCGCATATATGCGGGAGCGCCGGTTGCGCGGCGCATAAATCGATTTTGAATCACTTGGAGTGAGTTCAAACGTACTTTGGGGACGTGCGCGAATACTATACTGGCGTATGACACGACGGGTCGTACGCAAGTTGTGTATAGGCGTATTTTGTGTTTTAGCAGCATTTTGCTGCGGCTATTTGTAAGGTTAAAGAGGCGGCCGGATATGAAGGCCACTCTATCCCTGACAATTTTAATATGTTTCTTGAAGTTCAGTCTACGGTCTAAGGTGACTCAAGATATTTTACTTCTGACACCCAGGGAATGGGTTTGTCGAAGAGGGTTATTTTACTGAATCTGTTAGGGCGATTCGAGTTTTTGTGATTCCTGCTGAACAAGACCGCGTTGCTCTTTTCAGGATTTATGTCGATCCTCCATTTCCTAAACCACTCGCTTAAGGCGGTGGCCGCGGCTTGGAGGCGAATGTAGATTCTCGATGCGTTATGATCCGCAGAGTATAGAGTGGTATCGTCGGCGAATAAGGCCAATTCTACCTTTTATTTGGGTCTTTGGGATATCGCTCGTATAAAGCATGTACAGTGTGGGCGAGAGGACCGAGCCTTGCGGAACGCCGGCTTTTAAGTTCTGCTGGAGGACAGAGTGTCCTCGACTTTGTAGCGGAAGGTGCGATTCGACAAGTAGGCTTGTATGATGTGCACAAGCTCGTCTGACATACCGTAGTTGTATAGCTTGTATATCAAGCCATTGTGCCAGACTTTGTCGAACGCTTTCGCGACATCGAAGAAGAGTGCTCCTACCTTATATTTGGGGCTATCATTTAGGCGCTCGAGTATGTGCTCCGTGAGGCGGTGCACTTGCTGAACGCATGAGTGCTTAGCTCTAAAGCCAAACTGCTCATCAGGAATGACATTTAGTGACTGAGCGCTGTCCTTGAGGCGGATCAGAATTATGCGCTCGTAGATTTTCCCCAGTGCGCTGAGGAGACTAATGGGCCTATAGCTAGTGGCCTGTTTATTCGGTTTCCCGGGTTTATGGATCCCTATTACGTGGGCTTCTTTCCAGGAGTCTGGAAAGGTGCAACTTGTGAGAAGGGCATTGAAGATTGCTACTAATAGTAATAGCAATGAATTTGGGAGAGTTTTAACTAACCTATTTGAGATGCCGTCGGCTCCTGGAGCCTTACGTACCCTAAGGTTTTTAATTATACCCTTAACCTCTTCGAGTGAGGTAGGCGGGAGAGGTTCACCCGTTAGTGGCTGCGTCATTTTCCGCGATACGAAGTCGAATTTCTTCGCTAAACTTAATGCTGCTTAAGGCATAAAATATACCGCCCCCTTTCTTCCCCTTTGTTAAGAGGCGATTAAGAATAAAGTGAAGCTACCGACCGATACCCAAATAACAATCGAGAAACTAGAAAAAACCAGAAGACCGTTGATGGACAGCAGTGTCTAAAAGTGCGAAGTGTCTTGTACTGTGATCGCCAATCAGCTTGCCAGACCTGGCGATTATTTTTTTTTAAATACTAGCAATTCCGAATAACATTACTAGTATTCCTGTTAACCACTCCAACTAAGCTGCAATGCTTGTGCCTGGAGTTGGTTTACGTCAATAGTCGAATGGCGGTGCCCGAACCTGCGACATCATGTTTCGCAGTCCACACCCTAAATCATTAGGCTATTGCCGCTTTTAATTATAATTTAAATAAAATGTCATAAATTACTCTACCTACTGTTGAGTAAAAGGCGGTGTCAAGCTGTGATAATCTTTTTGTTATCTTTGAAGGCGGTTTAAGTAAAAAAAAATTAAGTTAGGCGGTTCACATATTTTATTTTCCAGTATTGACTTACCCAACTAGTTCTCTTTCGTGACAATTTGAAGGAATTATATTGATACTGATTGATATTGCACAATCAAAGTCACGAAAACACAAAAATGATTGTTTGAAAGACAAGGCATAATTTATGCCAATACAGGTTTCGATACAGCTATTGTTCAAACATCGATGATTGATTGCAAATAAACATTTATGAGATTTCTTGGTGATAAACGCTGTCATTGTCGTGATGTCGTTGTATTGACAGAGCTTAAGCTCTGTCAATACCCTGATGATGCCGGAAGGCGAAACCGGTCGGTTAATTGAATTTTAATGCAATGCAATTTCACCAAGTGACAACAATCGCAAGTATAAATTATACATATTTATAGATTTGTAATTTTATTAACGACAACTAATATATCCGTCACTAGTCTGTCCTGTTAAAGTCCACTGCAGGACATAGGCCTATCCCATGAGGAGGGTTTGCCATAATCACCACGCTTGGCAGGCGGATTGGCGATCGCAGTACTAGACCAATCGCACCTCAGACGCTGCTGCCCATCTTCGGTCTGATTATTTTGATGTAATATTTTTAGAGATGGTTATCCCGCCATCAATCGGTTTCTATAACGATATTCAAGAATGTTTCCCTTAGTCGCCTCTTACGACACCCACGAGAAGAAAGGGAATGGCTATATTCTTACATCGTTATCACTCGGCACTAGTCATGTATGAGTATTATATTTACTGGGACTGGGAAAAAAGGAGGAAAAAATTAAAGAAATACAAAATGGTATTTTTTTATAGAAAAGGGAGGCAAACGAGCAGGTGGCTCACGTGATGGTAAGTGATAACCGCCACCCATGAACACCCGCAATACCAGAAGCATAGCAGATGCGTTGCCTCCCTAAGAGTGCCTCCCCCACCTGCACTCACCAGACGAACGCAGAAGTTTGTTAGACTTCTACTTCACGCCGGTATTCTGTGAGGTCGTGGTACTTCCCCGGTCGAGCCGGTCCATTCATGCATCAACAAAAGCTGATGCGTGGCTCTACCACTGTAAAAAACATTGCAAAAATTTATATTATTCTTCGAAATCACCTTCTATCTAAATCTCTCGTCTTGGTTCAAGACACAAGATTAATATGCATAATAAATCTACGGTTATAATGCTTTTCGATATTGATGTTCTATTACTGACCACTGACACACATTAGCTAAATATAAGCGACAACAATTATGGTAGCGTATAAGAAATTCAAAAATTTTTTTTCTTGTAGCAGTAAAAGACTGTGTTCATATTATTAAAATTAGTTCCGTGATCGTTTTGCAACGTATAATAAACTAGAGCATGGTATGTAGAACGTCTATTACACGCAAGTTAAGTGAAATGCAAATAAAACAGAAGAGCTCGCTTCAATACAAATGCGGATCTTATCATCGGCAAGACACAAATTAAACACATTTTACGTAAGGAAGCATAGAATATTGATAACAATGTATATTTTATGTAATTAATATCGTCTTAAAGGAGTTTATAAAAGCATAATAATTTGATTGAACCTTTATTTAATTAGGTATATCAAACATTTAAAGATTAGTAGTAGATAGTAGTCAGTTATCTCGTTTTTGAATGAAATAATGAATGAATGAAATGAAATGAAATAATATAGTCGAAATATATAGTGATATTATACCTTAAATATATTTAAGCCATCATCTACGCTCCTCTCCCTTTTTTATACTTTTGGTACAGTTTAGAGTCAATGGTGATAAAATTAAAAAAATTAAAAATAAAATATAATAAAATATCTTCACGCTATTCCCAATGCAGGATTAGTGAGAGGTCTAGACAATTAAGTCCTTCCGAACCACCTTCTACCAAAGACATTCTAGGAGACAGCGTAACAGGTGGTGAACAAGTAAGCGTCTTTATATCCAAGCCAACGATATAAAAAGTACATAAGATTTTGAAAAAAACTATTGGTACATGCCAACCTGGGGATCTAATTCCTATAATCCAACCCCTCGGCTATCGTGATTTACATTAACTTCAAAAATAAATATAACGATATTTTTTTAACTTTACTACAGTTATCTAACTTCCAACTGTTTATATGAATCATATATGTAATATAGTTATAAAATAATAAAAAATTTTAAATGTTTTCTTCACGCTAGTTGCATGAAGATAAAATGTTATTGGCCTCCTTCATATGGAAGGAATTGACATCGGCACGCATACCAAGCAAATTGGCGATTGCAGTTTCAGTCATCTTGTCACCTTGCATCTTAAACTGCTGCCCATCACCAATCTCCTGAGTTTTGGTATAGTTAATTTTAGATCAATTAGAAGCTATTTCGAAAACTTTTTAATAACCTCTTCCTACAAAGGGGGTGGAATTTTACCACAAAAGCGCTACACAAGTAGTTCAAATAGTTCTTCAGATAATGTAATGGTAATAACCACTCTAGTGTAGTATAAGTACACAAATGTTAAACTCTTATTTGGCTCACTCTCCTATAAGAGAAAGCTGTAATTTAATGTAATTGCGTAACAATCACAATAAAGTAATAATAAAAATACAACAAAAACAGAACAGACAGTGTATTAATACTTTATCCAACGATCGTGATGAACACGAGGAACTTTAAATGAGTGTTATAAAATGGGAAGATGTCTTATATTTCTTCTTTTATATCGTAAAAAGATAGTTTTAAATCTCACAGTTCATTACAATGCTGTTTGCAAAGCGATCGCGTTTGATATCTAGATCCGCTAGCACTTTCGATTATTACACGATTCAATTTCGCTCACGTTTGGCTATTGATTAGAAATTGCCACTTCGTCTCAGAGTAACGTGTGCTGATGTCACCGATTAGCGATGCGTTGTGATAATGCTTCTTACAGTCATACATAACTAAGAATGAAAATATATCAACTTTTCGTTTACGCAACACGCGACCATCTTACACTTTATTTCACACCAATTACTTACGCTATTTAATCTACTTCCAACGCCGAAATTTTATGTGAAACAAATTATAAAGTACTTCAAAACGAATGCTTTGATTGTGAAAAGACAACTTAAGTGGAATTTTTACTATTACGCAGTTATTTGCTTCATATTAATTATAAGTAAACAATACGAAGGCCAACTTTAATGACCAAATTACATAAACAGTACCTTAATTTCAAAAACAGTACAAGGCTTCAGACATTAGTGCTCTTGGTACCCAAAGAAGTCAGATATTAATTCAGAAGGAATACGAGAAATAATAGATTGGCTTAATGTCTCATCAAAGCAGTTTGTGGTCAAAAGGGATGATGTTCATGATTATTTGACATACTATTATAGACAAAAAGAGTATTAAATGAACGACCTGAAAGTAGTGGCTATCAGGTCGTTCATTTAATACGACAGGTTAGCAACAAACTATTGTTGCTACCCTGTCGTCGAAGAAAAGAATTACAGGTTGTAAGCATGATAAAGGCGAACATGTTATGAATATGGCACATTATGAATATGAATGTTTGAAGGCTATATGAACACATGTTCATATAAATATTTATATAAAACTATATATTGACGAACTCCGTGGACGATTGGAGTACGCACCGGTTTTCATGGTATCGCCATCTCAAAGGTCCCGGGTTCGATTCCCGGTCGGTTCAATGTTCACTTTTTCAACATTTTATCGGGTCTAGGTGTTTGTGCTACCTTCATTGTTTCTGATTCCAAACTACAAGTGATCATGATGAAGATAAATGTATGTGATGTTGTTTTTGTTCTTGTCTATGTATATATCTGTATGTAAATATTTATACAACTATATGAACACATCTTTTGCCACGTTATAAATACCAAATATTTTTTTTGT
Organism: Sericinus montela; assembly: GCA_029286605.1. NCBI lineage: Eukaryota > Metazoa > Arthropoda > Insecta > Lepidoptera > Papilionidae > Sericinus > Sericinus montela. The sequence continues at coordinate 12,918,218 of JAGSMR010000008.1, read as the reverse complement.
GAAAAGTGGTAAAAGATATAAAGTAAATAGAAATTAACGTAAGTTTTAATTCCAATGCTTTAATTAGCTCGCAGCGGCAAACCCGGCGGTGTGTATTTGAAATACAACTAGTGTGTTTAAAATATGCGAAAATAGAAATACATTATTGGCTCACCTAAAACCTTGAACTAAAATCGATTTTGGTAATTGATTAAACGCAACAGGCCAATTTGGAATGCCTTCAAAATCAGGTCCTTTAAATAAGCTTTACTGACCGACTTTAAGTAGTGTTTTTAAAAAAACTACAATAAGTTAAAATCAATAAAAGGCAATGAAATGAAAAACTTGATATTTTTGACCCCAAGTACATTTTTTAATTTAAATGATCAAAAAATATGAAAGTATGTTTTTCATAAAGTTTTAAACAATATAAAAAAAATCGCTAGGTGTAGGCAATGGCAAGAAATCTCAAAGAAAAAGGAAAACACATACCATTAGACAAATAGAGTATTCACATGTTTATTAAATGATTCTATATCCATTTATACAAATCAATTTTAAACAAATTTTAACCAAAAGATCGCCTAGTAACACGATCCTTACATACCTCTTTTGCTTCTTTCAGATTCAACATTTTCTTCATACATGCACGTCTAGGTATCCGAGTTTCTTGACCCTCCCCTCTTCGAACAGTTTCCTCACATGGTCTTCGAAAGTTAGCCTCGGCCTACGTACTGCTTTTAATATTAACTTTATATTTTCTTAACCATTTGGTCCTCGCTCATACGCTCTACGTGCCAAAACCATCGAAGCACGCCCTTATCAATTTTAGTGATAAGGTCATCTTTCAAACCTACCATATTGCGAATCTTTTCGTTTCGCTTTCGGTCTGCCAAGGTAACGCCGCACATTTTACGAAGTGGTCGAATCTCCACTGCATTCAACCTGCTTTTATGCTTCTTCTGGCATACCCAGGTTTCACTGCCATATAGCAAAGTCGATACCAGCACTGCGTTATGTATCGCAAAGGCGGGCACTTTTCTCTACACGTCGCTTTTTGACTAAAGAAGTCAAGGCACCATTCACATTGTTCTCGGTAGCTACATGCCTGTCCACATCTAAATCACATTTTACATACTGGCTAAAAGCACTTCCCAAGTATACAGTTTCATTCACCTGTTTGAGATATTCCTGGTTTACCTATATGTCACACTTCATTCTCTATTCGTCGCTTTCAAATATCAGAACATTAGTTTTATTAGCATTCAAACTCTTATTGCTTCTCTGAATAATATGTTCTTCTAATGTTTAAAGATATATGTATATACATAGTCAATGCCGAGTTTAACAGATATCTTTATGCCATTCCCTATACTGGGGAAAACGTGACAAGTTGTGAGCCTAGCGCTTGGCGTCTTTTTTGACTTTTGACAAGTTTTGAAAAAACCCATTAGTACGAGACCTGAGTTAACTAGAAGTCCGATCGCCCAACCACTCGGCTATCGTGACTCGGCTATAATTACTTAGTGCAACAAATATCGTGGTTAAATGATGTAATCATTAAATATAGTCGCTAACAACTTAGGCACTATAAAATCATACAACTCTATTTTCTCTCTGAAAATATCTGTCTGTTCGAAGTGCGAAAATAAGTAAAGGCATATTTAAGATAATATTGAAATAACGTTTGTTAATTTATTCAAATAATTTCAATTATTTAAAAATGCAGTTTTGAGATAAGGAGCATGATACGCCGCCTTATTATTAACGCCTACGTTATTTATTAAATCGTAAATACTTTTTAGTAAATCTGGATTCTTCCATAAAGAACTCCGTGTTTTGTCCTAAGATAAATAAAATATCAGACAAGTGTCAGTAATAAAGTTACAGTCTCACGTGAAAAAACATAATCACATTACATATTATTTAACACAAGCCCTTTCACATTTATTTAAGTATTCAGGGCATAGTATTGCGATCAACATGTGATGTGCGGCAAAGAAAATTTTATTTGCATTTACCATTCATTGGTAATAATTTATTGGTTCACACAGGAAAGAATTTCAATTTTTAATGGAAAATCATTGAAAATTGCTTAAGTCATTTCTCTCTTATTGTTTTTTTATTACACATCTATGCCTTTTTTCTTTTATGTTAATATAATAAAAAAAATATCTTCACGCACTTCCCAATACAGGGGTAGACAGAGGTCGAGTCTAGACAATTAAGTCCCTTCGACCCACCTTCCACCGAAGATATTTTCGGGACAACGAGAGGTGGTGAGCCCGTCGCCGTCTTTATGTCCAAGCCAACGATATTCGTACATAAGTTTTTGAAAAACCCATTGGTACGAGCCTACCAACTGGGGATCGAACTCGGGTATAATGACTCGAAATTCCGACCACCCAACCACTCGGCTATCGTGACTTATCGATAATGTTAATATATATTTATTTATTTTATTTATTTAAGCTTGAATGCTCATAGTTGTACATATGATGGGCTTAATACCATACGGCATTCTCTACCAGTCAATCAAGGTGTCAATGGATGTGATTATTAACACAACAACATTTGTACCATAAAATAAGTTATTGTGTTCGCCAAATTGTTAAAATATATTTAAATGTATATTAATAATACACTTTACAGAATAAGCGTTGTATGAATCGGTACTAAACAAGCTGTATTATATTCGAGTATATGTTATTACTTCTTTAGGTAACAAGCTCGGGGGTCCATTATCCACGTGGGTTTTAAGAGGGGCTACCTATGGCGGCCAACACTTGTGAGGGCGCGCATGAGTGCGAAAGTCTGTGACCCCTACCAAGATGCGACGATAGTAGAATATCGTGGAATCTTAGTCGTTGTGAACCAGAGTTCACAATGTCTGCTGCTGCTTTCTTTGCCTTTACTAATGTATACATATACGTTTGATATTTCGCGAGAGAAAAAAAAAGTTTATCCTTTACATAAACATAATAATAGTTTATAAGTAATTTAATATTTTTCATAATCTTTCTTCTTGGATGGGGAATATTACACGATGCTGTCCATCATTTGCCTAATTAATTTCGCCCAGATAAGTTTTGATAGGATTTGGTCTCATCCATCGGGTCAGTTACGGTATTCAATGCTTTCGTTAATGGCCTTTTAAAACACCTAAGGGAAGAAAGGGCGTCGTATTCTGCCACGATTACCACGCGGTGTAAAAGATATTTATGGTGTCTCGTTCTTAGGTGAGAGTCAGCAAATTTGGATAATATACGAATGATATATTTATATAGTTTTATAAATTCAATATATAATTTATACTTGTAGTATTTACTGAACCGGAGAGGTTGCAACGAACACGTCGATCAACATTGTGCAGATTGATACTTCATTTTGTTAAATTTTAACCTTAAAGCTTGATTTATAAACAATGACAACAAAGATATTTCACAATTACCTTATTATTATTGACATACTTGTATATACTTCGTATATACAAGTATGTCAATAATTATATTTGTATGCTTTGAATAAATTATGTCACTTAAGAAGGAGTTGTAGATTCTTTTGTGTGAATTCATTCATAAAAATGTATTTGGCATTACAAGTTCATTAATTTTATTTACATAGTGAAGTAGTCTTTCCTGAAAAATAAACACTTAAGTTGTTTCTGTGTTCACTTCAGGTGTTCTACTCACTTCTACTTCTTTATAGGGCAATAAAAATTAAGTAATTCTTAAAAGTCTATTATAAGGCTATATTGATTTCTGTTTTTACAAATAAAGGGCTTTAAAAATAGCAGAAAATTAAATATGAATTAAAGCACAATACTTACATTTTTCGATTACGTAAGAACATTTTATTAAACTTGTTATAGATAGGGTCCTGGTGCAAGTCTGCAGAGTTTGTAAACGTGTAACTTTTTTTTTCGCAAAATTAACGAACATATTAATAACTTTTAATATTTTTTTTTTGATATTTTTATTTATTTTGATATTTTTATTTGATATTTTATTATTTTTGATAGCATACCGGAAACTTCCCAGTGACATTCTCCAACGACAACAAAATTATTATAAGTTGCCGCAGCTATCGACACTGCACCTGCTTCATTGTTGACTGTTCACTGCATCTCCAAGAAATGGACAGAATCGCGTCTTTTAAACTTCTCTTTAGGTTGTCAGATCGGCGCAGTCTACTGAAAAGTAGTTGTCATTTCAGTGAGCAACGTCGTCGGTCCATTTTCCCTTCCGCATGCTGAAACTGGGAGAATTTAGGTTACGCTTGTTGTGCTGCGGATACTTTCATTGCAAATTCTTTTCCGAAAACAGAATACGGTTTTTAAGTACCGAACCTGAAGATGCCGAGTCGAGAAGTGCGTATATCATCAAACACTCAAATATATTTTAATGAAAGAGGATTTTGAAAATAAAGGTCTCCTTTTGTATGGTAATAAAACCAAGGTTCAGATAAAGTGAGGTCACAGGACGTTAAAAGGGACGAATAGAGAAAGTGTGAAGTAAGGATAAATCAGGTGAATGAGATTGTATACTTGGCAAGCGCTTTTAGCCGGGATGGAAGATGTGATATAGATGTGGACAGAAATGTGGCTGCCGATAACAGAGTCTACGGTGCCTTCACTGCACCTTGCCTTTTGACTATCGAGTCAAAAGGCAAGGTGCAGTGAAAATTGCTCGCCCTGCGATACATATCGCAGTGTTGGTACAGACTTGTTATAGTAGAGCAAAATCTGGGTCTGCCAGAAGAAACATAAAAGCAAGTTGCAGTGGAGATGCAATCTCTTCGTAAAATGTGCGGCGTTATCTCTGCTGAAAACGAAACAAAGAGATTCGGAATATTGGATATCTGAAAGATAATCTCATCACTAAAATTGATATGAGGATGATCTGATGGTTTGGGCACGTTGAGCAAATAAGTGATGACCGAATGGTGAAGAAAATATATCGCACGAAAGTTAACTTCAAAAGATGTCGAGGCAGGCCGAGACTAACTTTCGTCCACCTTTTCAAGATCATATGAGCAAATTGCTCAAAGAAGGGCGGTTCAAGGGTACTCGGATACCGAGACTTACGTGTATGAAGTAAATGATGAATTTGAAAGAAGCAAAATAATCGTAACACAGGGCGATCTTTTCGCTCTGGTTACCCTGGACTTTGCGTGAAGAGAAGTAAGTAAGAAACAAGAAATATCTTACTAAAAAAGAAAGAATATTATCATTTGTATTTTAAAATAGGCAAATTTGGAAATAAAAACCTCAATACCCCAACCAAATAACCGAAGCATAAAAACCCAATAAATAAACTGAAAGAAATATCTTCAATTTTATTTAATTTACATTATATAAAATTAAGCATAACTTATTTTATTCATTCATTTTTATTTATAAATATTAAAATGTTCATTTTCTTATATTAATAAAAGTGGATAAACCACAAACGGGAAAGATAAGATTTGTTGCATTTCGCTGGCATACCTAATTGATATTTAAACAGAGTTCACACGAACCTATTTCAAAGAATAATTAAAAAATTTGTCCCCAAAATCGTTTTCGGTGGAAATTGGGTCGAAAAGACTTAATTGTCTTTACCTCTGTCTACTTCTCTTTTGGCAATAGCATGATAATATTTTTTAAATATTTTTTTATATTAAGATTTTTATTATGCAATTTTATTGATTTTTGAAGCATATTTATGCTGAACTTTTATGTTATTAAATTAAAGAGAAAAAAGATAACCCGCGACCTTCGCCGATCTGTGGCGACGCTCTTACCTCGAGCGAGGTAAGAGCGTCACCACAGCGAGCGAATCCCGTACGTGTCAGTTGAAATTTTAACTTTTTTCTCTTTAATTTAATAATATGAAGATGTTAGTTTAATTTTTTTTGACTAACATAAAGGATTTAGTCCTTTATTTGGATCTGGATGTTTTGTGCTCCAAGAAGTAAAAGGTTATTTATGTCACATGCATTAAAATTTCACGTTATACATTAGTTAACAATTATTATTTATATCTTTTAAATAAATGAAAGATAATTTACGTATGGAAACCTACTATGCAACCTTGTACACTTATAACAGCAAATTTAAAATAAGAACAGTATTCAGTTTTTTGAATATTTAAAAAGGTGTGACGAAAAAGTACGGTTTACGAGTCGAAATACACCCTGGGAAGGTCGACTACAAGTATCGAATGCATTTTTGTCGCTATTTATATTTAATTACATTAAAAAAATTAAACCCAAAAAAGATTAGCAGTATTTATAAAAAGAAAATGATTAAAATATTTATATATACGAAATATACTAGAGCCAAATAAAAACGGATATCAGATAAAAACTATATATTTAATTTAACTAAATTATCAACAAAGGTTAAAAGGAATATAAATTAATATATTAATGTTAATTATTAACAAGCCTAGTCCCTACCTGGAGAAAAAAAAACACCTTTCAGGCTCAAAACTATAATACAATCTGGTTCAACTACTGTTAAAAGTAAATGGTGCCATGAAATGTCAATATGTGATATAGTCAAACTTTCTCGTACTCTACTGAATTGACAACATTGTAACTCATTCTCATACAAACAAAAATAATTTGAGTTGAGTTAAAAGAATTATTTGCCTTTTAACTACAATTACTCACATTGTTGTAAATAATATATAATTAATTCATTAAATATTATAACTAATAATAGCAAAGTCGTCATTTTATGACATACGGTCGTGTATATATAATTTGCAACACGGTGTCGTTTATATAATTTCTCCATTTTATTTGTGTATAAACAATATAAAAAATCATGTTACAAAGTGATGTTTGCCATCATCATCATCGTAATGGTTTTCTCAAATTTCACAGTAGGTTATAGGCCTCTCTCTTACGGGAGGATTCGCTATAACACTATGACGAACGGATACGCGATCGTAGAATTAAACATGTTTGATATTTTAGACGCTGGATTATAGCAGATGTATTTTGAAATAATTATCCCGCCATCGGTTTGCCAATTACACTTCAAAGCTTTTCCTATGGTCACCTCTTACGATACCCACGAGAAAAATAGTAATAACACGGTAGTGATTTTTTTTTAAAAGTCACGATAGCCGAGTGGTTGCGCGGTCGGAATTTCGAGTCGAGAGACCTGAATTCGATCGAGGCTCGTACCAATGGGTTTTTCAAAAACTTATGTACGAATTATATCGTTGGCTTGGACATAAAGACGGTGACAGGCTCACCACCTGTCACGTTATCCCGAAAATATCTTCGGTGGAAGGTGGGTCAAAGGGACTTAATTGTCTAGAATAAACCTCAGTCTACCCCTGTAGTGGGAATTGCGTAGTGATTTTCAATAAGTTAAAATTAAAAATAAAACTTTAAAATATATAAATGATGCAATCTTATTGATTTTTAAAGCATATTTACGCTGAACTTTTATGTTCTTAGATTAAAGAGAAAAAACAGAGAAAAATATCTAAATGAGTTACGTGATATGGTTGTATGAAGTCGATGATTATTTGAAATTTGCAACAACTTTGACCCACATATTTTTTACGGCAAAGTAAATAAAAAAATAAGCTGAAAAAGATGATATATTTTAAAGAGGAGACTGATCCTTTAAAGCTAATTTCTATAGACATTTAAAAATATTTTTTTTAATATGAAGGACTGGTATACGACATGGTCTATGCTTTTAGTCAGAAGTCTAAAAGGGACATATTTTCTTTTTTAATTTAATAATATAACTAGCAATTTAAAATTTCAAAATCAATGGTAAACCTTAACGGAATCACATAGAACAGGTAATTAAAATATGACCTTAAAGGCGATCAACTTCCTACACTTTCAAATTTTCTGTAACCTCAAGTCTTACGCAAATACACGACTGCCATATAAATATAATGTTGGAAAACGTCATTTGCATAATCTGCGTTATCTGTAACATTATAAATCTTTGTTAACGCCTTCTGACGGATATTAACTATTCTAGACAAAAGCGGACACTTTTTCAATATAATATATCACTACTTAACCTTATAACTCAAAGACAAGGATCTAATCATACTTGCCTAAAACCAACCCAAGGTCAAATTTTTGCTTTCGCGGCCATATCCGGCGCATATGTGTGTTAAGCGGAGTAATTTATGTTCTGGCTCCAAAAATTACAGCCTTTCAAATGTTTATAATAATATATTCATACAATTAGTGTTTGACAAAAACTTTAAAGATAGATAACTATTATTTTGAAATAAAATTTATCTATGAATTTCAAAATTTTGACCGAAGCTATTAAAATAAGATAAAATTTATATCTATCACTTTTTGAAATGAATACACATTAGCATTTTTTAAAAGGAAGAAATAAATTCTTTCAAAAATGCTAATGAATCGCCTGGTAAATGCATAGCCGTAATAATGTTTTTAATTATATTACATTGAACTTTACGCGTTTTCCAATACTTGAGTAGTCATAAATATAGAAAACTTAGTCACTACGACCCACATTTCACAGCATATCATTTGGTACTTCAGTGAAGTTACTTATTTTTAAACAGTATTAACTTTTCAGTAGTAAAATTATCTCAGCGCAATAAGCTTTTCTACTGGACACCGGACGTTTTTTTTTACTGGACCGGAGTTTTGATAAGCAACTCATCTTAACATATAAAAATTACTTAGTTTGATATTGTATAATAACTTTTCACATTCAAATTTACATATTGCATATCATATCCTACTTTTGCATCATGACAAAATTTTCTGCTACATACGTAACTAAACTATAAAACTGAAACATTTCGTCACATTGATTGTAGATGTTTTCTAGATTTTAGCCATCGAGCATGTCTCATAACCGTATAGTACAGAAGATTTTTAAAGATTCTTTTGGACCTCCCCAGTAATTGAATCTACGCAAAATAATGTTATTTTCTTTGTCTTTGATATATTTTTTTCGTTTAATTTCAGTTGTTTAATCCAGGTCCTTCTCATATTTATATATTGAATTAATTTATGTACTAATAGAAAACAAAACTTTGACTACCAACACAAAATAACTGTTAATAATGTAAACTTCGTCACAGACATTGATGCCTAAAAAAGTTTAACATGAGTGCGGTAATGACGCTTGAAAACCACGTTCTGCGCTTAATGATTTTATGTAAGGAAGTGACATTAGAAAGGTTACGATGTGCAGGAACTCAGATATATACGTATACCTTCCTCAGCAGAGGCCAAATAATGTAAACTTCGTTATTGCAAATTGTAAATTTCGTTTAAGTTATTGAGAAAAATTAGTTAAACTATAAGTTTTAGAGCCAATTTCTCTATGAAGTAAATATATATTGATGAAAATTAATACCTATACTCAAGTTACAATTGTTTATTATATGAAATATCTAAGCTCATGTTATTTTGTCCCAAATAACCTATGGTGTAATGAGGGTCGAAAAATTTTAATTTTCTAAACTTCTGACTACCTTTTCATTGGGAAATATGTGAAAATTAAAATAAGCTTAAAGGATTTAATACATTAATTTCAAATATACACTAATAATAATAAAAGCATGGCGTGTCGAAGTAGTATAAATACGAAATATTACTTTGAAAAATATGCTAAAACAAAATGATAAAATCACATCACATATTTAGTCGACACGATCTGTAACAACTTTGAAGGTTCGTACATTTGAATACAATGATGAATGAGAAATAGAAACAAAATAAGTTTGTTTTCATCTGATAAAATCTCTTACTATTTACAAACAATACATCAAATACGGCTAATGAATATGTCAATAACCGGATTGCAGACATAAATTATATTAAATTGTAATCGATGTGATAACTGCCGCATTATTTTAAGCTAACTAAACATATATGTCAATAATAGCTAAAGCTACCTTTGATTTCCAGAACTTGAAGAACTTAAATAGTTACATGCTTAATTTTTAACTTGATGTGCAAACAAATTGCATCATTTTAAACTGTAATAAAAATGCAAAGTGTGTTACATAATTTAAACGATATTTAATTCAAATATTCATACGTATCAAAGAAAATCTAAGGCCGAATGTATCTTTGGCTGCTTGTTATTTGGACTAAAAACACAATTTTGAAACTACCATTTATGTATTTGAAATGAATAATGCTTTCGCACTAGTTTTATTAATTTTAATATTTTTATGAAAAATGAGTTATAATTCTACTAAAATTATAATTTATAACCGACTAATGGCTTCCCTATCAGGGGCAATGCGTTAATATGAAGACAGTACATCACATTGCTATATGTGTACTACATTATTATTATTACTTTTAATATGCTCTGAACCAGATTTTTAAATGTTAATTAAGACCGTTAACACAGGTGGTAAGTTTTAACTGGTTACGCCATCTTGCTTTTATTTTTTTGAAAGTAAAATTTGAAGAATTGAGCTAACTGTCCTACTATCACGAGTATTTCTAGGCCACTTTAAATTATTTATTCAAAAATAGAAACAGGGCTTTATTGTTTATTTATATCCACAACACATGTTAAGCGAAATTTTAAAACAGTTCAAGTCGACATCGAAGGGACATATTTTAATCGAAGCACATCTAATATTTAGTAGCACTTTATAATAAATGTCTGCACGCCATTTCAAATACTGGGATAAACAGAGAACTAGACAATTAAATCTTCTCGACCCACTTTCCACCGAAGATATTTTAGGACAACGTGACAGGCGGTGAGCCCGTCGCCGTCTTTATATCCAAGCCAATGATATGAATCGTACAAAGGTTTTTGAAAAAACCAATAGGTACGAGCCTGGCACCTGGGGATCTAATTCGGGCCTCTCGACTCGAATACCGATCACCCAACCCCAGCACTTTTTCTACCGAAGAGTGATAAAAGTCATACATGAGGAAATTATATAACTTTCAGGTAGCACAACCTTTCTGCCTTATACTTCTCCTAACGAACGCTCTGGAAATATGATAAAGTTTCCGTAATTGAATGTAACAGTAGTGTTGTAAGTTTTTTTTGTAATGATTCGGTTGTATAATTTTTAATTATAGTATGAAATAAGACTTAAAGTTAATAAGAGCAATTATTGTACGATAATCTCAAGATAACTGTTTCTTAAAATTTTCTATTTCATCACACATTCCGCACAATGGATAAAAACAAAATCATACTGTTACTTAGTCCACTTTCACCTATTATTTACTTAACTAACAGCAAATAAGCTAACAGCAAATATTCATTATGCCTTTATTAGCATTATATTATTAAATAAATTTTATTTTCACTATGAAAATACCAAATAGTTCGACTGTGAAAAAAATCATAAAGAAAATAAAACTAGAGTGGTGACAATTTTGACATGGTATGAGTGCAATAAAATGACACTTCCTTTCTTTCTTACAACCATTCGCCTTCTTTATACAAACATAATTAATTCAAGCATTATTCCTTTATATAGCTCGTGCCTTATGCGTTGAAGTCTTTTTCATTCTAACATGCTCATTCAAACCTAGAATGCTAGAATGCATCCTACGTCAATATTTGTTTAGATTTATATACTGAGCTCTTAATTTGGTTATAATTAATCTATGTAGTTTGTTATATTTTAAATAGTTAAACAACAATATAATAAAATAAACACAACCTGTTTAAAGAACAAAAGGTACTTCATCATTCATGATAATAAAATGTTAAGTTGTGATCAATATGTTGTGTTTTTCAGAGGTTTAGGTTTCGAAGCTTAATCGACATATTCAAATCAAGCGGAAACGGATTTAACATTAACCATGTGCAGGTCGTAGATCATAATGCTCTGACTAACATTTATCAATGTTCCGCAGCTACGACTGGCCTACAATGATTGATACTATAGCTTACACTAATTAGAATGTCATGTAGTAAATCGATTACTCACTTTTTATTCTTAAAAATACTGCAATACAATTCAATAGCGTTTTTGACGTGGGAGAATACTGGGATAAGGTAATTGTACAATTTGGTGCAGTGAAAAGAATACTGGGATAAGGTAATTGTACAATTTGGTGCAGTGCTGACTCTAATGAAATTCAATTAATTCTGTGATATTGTAAATCAAAGCAGATGACCACCACGGGCAGTAATTTTCCCATAATCGCCAAGCATGGTGAGTGGGTTACAGATCGCAGTACCAGAGATCTTGACGAGGCTGCTGCATTTTAATCTGATAAGGTTTGAGATGGTTATCCCACCAGCTGTCAGTCATATAGTAATAAGTAAACATCTGCAGTCCTTCATGAAAATAGATAAATATTGAGTTCCAAGTTGCGGAGTCTAATTTCGCAGTCCCAATCCTAACTCTTTGGTCTATTTATTCATTCAAGACTTGTATCCTACTCCAATTATTATCTCTGTCTTTTTCACTTACAACCCTGATATTTGAAATTGAAAATCGAACCCAAATATAAAATTATTCCGAGCCTTCTTATCACTAGCCCATCACGGCTCATAAATATCATATTAAGTCGTAAAACAATTTCTAGACCGAGGGTAATAACGGAACGATAAATCATCATTAATGTAGTTGTCCGTGTTCAGTTTAGTGTCCATTACAACACATCGTTACTTGTTTTGTCTCAATGCTTAATCAGAAATTACAATACCGTTATGAAACATTTCATTAAATATTTTCAACTGGTTATGTTATGTTGTGCATAGTTCGGGTTTTGTACATAAAACTATATGAACCTTTCTATAAAGCATGCGGTTAAAAGTTGTGGTCTGGTTCTTAAAAATATCCGGGTGACCTCCACTCGGCCTTGCACCACGACCACTTTCTATCATTCAAACTCGAAGTTAATTGGTAATGTCTCATTTAAGACCAAAGGTTATATGAATTGTCTGAAAAATATATCAAAATTTTATTTTATTTACCAGCATGTAAATTTGAATGTAACGAGCAATAATATTTTAAAAAAAGTTAACTGAGTTGGCTCGTTAGTTGAGAGGAAACTTTTGTCACCTTTTATTTCAAGGACAATATAAAACATGGCTGTCATTTACTTTAAATTGAATTGTTTAGGGCATAACCTTATTTTACTTATTAATAACCTTCGGAGTGTTATTGAAAGAGGTATCTTTATCTCTGTCTTCAGATATCAAATTATAAATATAATCTAATGCTATTCAAATGGTACAATACATTATTCAAATTTTCCGAACCTAACCCAATACTGAGGAGTTCTTATTTCTCTAAGTTAATAAAAAAGTATATTGTCGAAAACAATAATGAGTTAAAGATAATGACACGTCAGTTTAACGGTTTTAAAGCGAACTCATTAATTTACCTTCGCAGCTCCAGCCTGTTATTCAATTGGAATTAAGTTATACTGTTAGCATTTCTTTTAAAAAATTCAGAGCCTACTAAAACTTAAATTGAAGTATTCCTCAATATTCTTAGTTACCTTCATGCATTTTCTCTAATAAATTAGCTAGAGAGGAAAGATCGCCAAGTGTAATGTTACATGATATTTCACTTCTGCGAGATTCATAATTTTCACGTCAGTGTTTTCAAGTACTCTTGACTTTCCATGAGCTCATTCTACTGAGTTATTACTGTATTAAATGTAAAAATAAGTAAATATTTTTTTAAAAGTGGAGAAACAAATCATTAAACTTCATATCTTATGACATCAAAATGTAGTTTGCTATTCATTCTTGTTTTAAAGTTTGAAAGAAGCTGATTACTGTAAGCATAATTTATGGAAATAATGAAACTATTGTGTTTTCTATTTAATAATTATTAGCAATTTAAATCTTAATTATATTATATTCATATTCTATCAGATTTAAATATAAACGCAATTGAATTGCAAATAAATAATATAGCACAAGATAACATTATAATTAATAAAAATAAGACTTTATATATTTTAAAAAAGTATTTTGTATTGCTGTATTCTATTGAATATTAGTCCTGACTAAAATTCCGATCACCCAACCACTGGGTTATCATGAAGACATTATTATTTATTTAATTAAAAAAGAATAATTATAATCTCTATTTATAAGAAAAAACTAAATATTTATTTCTCAAAATATATTTCTCAAAAAACTAACATAATGTTAAGGCCCGGAAGAGACCGCTATGGAGCAGAAAGGGTAAAAATTGTATCTGCTACTTAAGTTTCTTGTTTCTTTTGTAATTACTATTTTTTTTTTTGCTTTTGATGTACAATAAATGCTTATTCAATCACTCATTAATAAAATATGTAAATGAAATTTTTACTTTATGTAACCATTTAAAATCATCTTATACAATCAAAATATCATCAGTTTTATTAACATTAATTGCCATTTTTATTTTATTTTTATATTTTTTATAATTAAAAACACCATCGACAAGGGAATGTCGAATACCTCAGCGTCTCCTTGTAGTATCCGATACCGGAGAGACTTTTACACGTGTTCTCTCGGCCTGTTATAAATTAAATATGATAATACTCAATTCTTTCAATTCATATTTGAGAGTCAAAACTATAAATCCCTAAATAATAGGAGAAAGAAATTTCCGGGCTCGCGGTACTTTGATTTTATAATATGACATTAGACAATTTTTTCCTCTGTTCTTTGTAATATGAAGATCTATTATTAGTTGTGTTTTTTGCAGAAAACGGTTGATTTTCTATTTAGATACATTTACGCTTTGACCATCTAATATGGAAAATTTATAAACAGTCAAAAATTATGAAAGTAACATAAAGGAAATCATAAGTTTACAAGCGTATCACGTACCAGTATTTTTTTTTTCTTCACGCATTGTCAATACTGGCGTAGACAGAATTTTAGACAACTACTTGACCTATGTAGATAAAATTTGTGAAGTTGAATTATAAGTTAGATAAATACATAAGAAAAATTATTGATTGAGGGTGAAATTTTAATGAAACTCTTTCATTTGTGAACTTTCAAGTATAATAATTACATACAATATTCATATATCATTAATGTTCAGAAGTGATATTTGAATAAATATTTTTATTCAAAGATTACTTCTGAACATTATACACCCAAAGCTGTTTTGGCGAGGTTAAAATGGGAATAAAAGTTTGTTAAGCAAAATTGTCATTTTTGTATAATATATGATAGTTTTTGTAGTGATATAATAAATAAATAGTATATAGTAAATAAATAATATATAAATTAATAGTAGATAAAAAGTCACGATAGTCGTGTGGTTGGGTGATCGGATTTCGAGTCAGGAGACCCGAATTCGAACCCCATATAAATCGGGTTTTTTCAAAAACTTAAGTATGTTTGATTATATCACCATCTGTCACGTGGTCCCGAAAAATATCTTCGTTGGAAGGTCGGTAGAAATTACTTAATTGTCAAGACTAGAACTCTGTCTGCCCCTGTATTGGGAATGGCGTGAATAATTTTTTTTCATGTAATATAATTTGGTAATTAGGCGTCTGATTATCTCATATATGTAAATGCCATTTACAAGACTTGCTTTGGGCACAACGTTAGTAACGGTATAATTTTTTTAATATCTCTAGGTGTAGTAGCTACCAACTAATTTCTCCTTCAACTATGGATATTTTGATGGAAATGTCGTGAATAATAATGGTAATACTCTAAATTTTTTTCGAAATTTTCAACGCCCTCGATATACTGAGCATATCCGAGTTTCGTCAAATTTAATTTCCCACTTTATTGTCGTACACTTTCGTATCGCGCCGACGCAAAGCGTATCAAGGCCGCTACAATAAAAGCGGAATTGACCAAATATGTAGCAATCATTACGTAAACGCAAACGTGAAAGTTACGTGCAAGTTTAAAGTTTGAGAAGCGTTAATATCTGCATTCAATCACCCCATTGGTCGTCCATGCGGAATAGCAGTCGGCAAAAACAATAAACCACAAAATGATAGCTGAAATGCACAATATCTGTGAGAATGAGGAACCTATAAATTCCAGAGTTACGTTTGATCTGTTACAATATTTTTTATTGGAATTTTCATTCTAATCTCAGTGTTTTAAGTATCTTAGTTCCTCGTAATTTTACTGCACTTTTTAATTGTTAATGGCTTGATGTCTTTGATTAACGGGCTGAGCTAAAAATCAGCGTTGCGTTTACACGCATACTGTATTATTAGGTGTTAACGTATTATTAGGTATTTGGTGTTACTGTACGTTACTGTATTATTAGGTGTGCAAAGTAACACGGCAAGTTCTATTCACTCAATTCATAAGGTGCCCATCGTTCGAATCTTTTTACTTTCTCGATTTTCTTCAAGTGGATTAATACAGTTCTATCACTTACCCCGAAGCTTGTAGCTATCTCTGAAGTGCTTTGTAATGGATCCCCTTCCACAATAGCCTTTAATTCTTCAATTTCCACTTTGGTCTCCGGCCGTCCACAGGGATGGTTCTGAAGGTCGACATTTCCAGAATGGATACGATGAAACTGAAAACATTCCGTGTTTTCTTTTGCAACACCAGCGCCGTATACATCATTACTCCTTCGAGCTGTTTCTGCAGCACTGGTGCCACGTTAGAACTAGTTCTCGTAAATTTACCGATATTTCAAGTTTGGATGACTGTTTTCAAAACTTAAATGTACCAGCTAAATGAATTTAGAATGCTTAAGGAAGTGGAGAGGCCTATGTTCAGCAGTGGACTCTTGATAGGCTGTAAAGAAGAAGGAGGGAAGAGGAAGAGAAGAAGAAGAACCAAAGAGCAGATATTTCAGATCAAAGTGGTCAGTATGACAAAAGCTTAACTTAAGGCGCGTGGAACCTGGAATGCCCGCTGGTTACCATCCTTAGTAAAATACGATTTAATTTAATTTAATTTTTAACGCATTCAATACGCATTTGCTCAAATGCGTATGGAATGCGTTAAAAAAATTAAATATATTACTAATTTTGTCACGATAGCCGAGTGGTTGGGTGGTCGGGATTTCGAGCCGAGAGACCCGAGTTCGATCCCCAGGTGGCAGGCTCGTACCAATGGGTTTTTCAAAAACTTATGTACGAATTATGTCGTTGGCATGGAAATAAAGACGGCGACGAGCTTGTCCCGGAAATATCTTCGGTGGAACGTGAGTCAAAGGGACTTAATTGTCTAGACTAGGCCTCTGTCTACCCCTGTATTGGAAATTGGGTGAAGACATTTTTTATTTTTATAATTTTGTTTACTAAGAAAAACTAATGACTGTGGAAATATATTGATAATATGTTTATGTAGTCTAATAAATGGCTTACCTAAATTACAATTCTGTTTTACTTACACCCATACCAAGATTCTATATAATTCGACACTAAACATAACATTCGGCAACGCACGCACCACCGTAGTTTTAAACACGTAAAATGTAAAATTCTTATCTAAAACGATCACAAATATATTTCGATTTACACATATCCATTCCAAAAGTGAGTACTGTATTGTAAATCTTTATAAAATACGAATTTGTGCGACATTATTATGCTCATTTCACAAAAATGCAAATCACTTTTGTAAAAGACTTATTATAGAATCAGCAATATGTGTAGTAAGAATCGAAATAACACTTTCCATAAAAATTTCCTTGATATTTCGTAATAATGTTCGAAATGTTGTGATGCGAGGAAGGTGATCATGTGTCAATAGATAGACATTGCCGCATTTTTTCTTTCTTTTTATTGGAGACAAATAGCTTTTTGCTTTACGTACTTTTATAATATTAATGACAAAGATCTTTATTTAATTGATACATCTATTAATACTAATATTATAAATAGAAAAGGAATAATATAATTATGTAATGTAAGTAATATTATAAATTTATTCTTATGTTTTGATTTTAAGGTTCTTTTTGTTCTTTGAAATAAACTTATCAAACTAAGACCTATAAGACACATTCTCTTCTTTTTTTTAAAAGTGGTCAATCTGTTTTACTTTCACAATGTTTTTGAGTATGATTTTTATTTCATTTGTATATCAATACCAATATTATAGAAAAAAAAGCAATACTCTAATTATAGAACTTTTGATGACCTCCGTAAACGAGTAGCATACACACCGGTTTTAAAGTGTCGCCATCTCTAAAGTCCCGGATTCAATGCCAGGACAGGACGTACCCTTGTTGTTCTGATTCCACAACACAAGTACTTTAGCAACTTACTTTGGGGTCAGATCAATGTATGTGATGTTTTCCTTTATATTTTATGTTGAAAAAATGTAAAAAAAATACATAAATATATTAAGTCCACTGCAGGACACAGGCCTCTCCCATAGGGAGGATTTGCCATAATATTAACGCTAGGCGAACGGATTGGCGATCGCAGCAGCAGACCACTCGCACCTCAGACGCTGCTGCCTATCATCGATCTGATTATTTTGGTCTGATATTTTTAGAGGTGGTTATCCTATCCTCCTATATCCATTATACGACAGGTGGTGAACCCATCGCCGTTTTAATGGTGTGACGTGTGGATCTCAGGTCACCTTATACATTAGACTAAAAGAATATCCAGCTCCTAACAAGCTTCAACAATTCATGCAACAATAAAAGCCGCTATAATTTGGAATGAAATAAATTTCATAGAAAATTAACAAAATATCTAATGTTTCGATGTAAAATGAATATGGTGTTTATAAGTATTCGATAAATTAAATGAAAATAACATAGGTATGTTTTATGTACCCATATTTAAGACAGCTTCTTCGCACATGCATAAAAATAGTATAGACAGAGATTTATTTCCAAGCGATGAGGTCGCAGGCGAAATCTAGTATATTATATATCTATTACGAAAGAAAGTTTTATAGCTGTATGATGAAATCCAAAATGTGAGAATTAAAAATTCTAATTTTAAAATTATATCAAAATATTCAAAAACGATTAACACAAAAACTAACATGAATTTTAATTTTATGACGTAAATTCATTCCTGATATAGAATTTGATTACGGAATTTTCCTTTAGGTATCAGTTGACATACATTTTGTAATATTCACCTCAGCGTTAACAACGTATCAGAATTCTTGAATAGATGCTGATGTGATGAATTTTCAAACATGGGCAGTGGTAACTTTCTGCCAAGCAGATTGTAGCCAAGAGTGTGGCCAAGTATCATTTTGCAATAATTAAACGAATGTACATAGCAAGTACATTTACTACAACTATTATATTACACACTGTTGCGTATAAGCCATGCTACTGTATGTGTATATATAACTGTTCACCTAATTTTAAATAAATTTATAGGCATTTAGGAAGATATATTCTCAAGGTATAACCACTAATATTTTATAGATTACTCGTGGAATAAAATTAATTGTATCATATAGAGTGTGCATGTGGAATTAGTGTGAGAGTATATTCCCCTATTTATTTCAGTTGGTATCGATTAAGGTGCGACAGGTTTTAGGTATTAACCACCGGCAGGTTAATATGGTAATTTTCGAGTTAGTTATGCCGCCATAATCAACTCGAAAAATACCAGTCAAAATAAAACAGACCGGTGAGGGGCAAATAGACTTTTACCGGTAGTTTAATGATAATCAATTGGTGAAGTGTATCTTTATTATAATTAATTGCAAAATAAAGTGAAAAGGCGTAAGCTTGCGAAGTCACTGTAGCCAAAAGACTACTATTTTATATGAAAATTTAGATTTTACATTTAATCAATCATAAAAGACAGACTAAGATGTTATAAAAAACATCTTCATGCTATTTCCAATACAGGGGTAGACACAGGTCTCAGAAATTAAGTCCTTTAAACCGACCTTCTACCGAAGACTTTTTTTGAAGGGAAGGGAAGGGAAGGGATAACGTGACAGGTGGTGAGCCCGTCTACGGTTTTAAGCCCAAAGCAACGATATAAATCGAACATAAGTTTTGAAAAAACCTATTGGTACAAGCCTGTCATTCGGGCATCGAACTCGGGTCTCCACTCGAATCTTTTTTTTACTAAGATCTTATAATGTAACTTATATAATTTTTGCAACCAAAATAAACGGTTGTCAATTTTAAGACTGGTGATTACTCGCGCGAAATATTGCTGTAGTGAGGCTATTATTTTGTCTAGTTAACCTAAATAATTAAAAAGCGTGAACCTTAATTTGCGAAGGTGGCTTTTAATTTAAGCCAACTAAGAAAGAGGAGGTTCTAAATTTCGTTGTAAGTTATTTTTTTTAATGTTTGTTACCTCATAAATCCGTCATATGTAATATTTTGAGTATTTTGTGATGAGTTTTACGTTGTTCGTGTCTAAGAGTCATCATATAAGGATCCGGAGTTAATGATACAAATCGCTTCACTCCTAAACGGTTAAGATTTAGGCAATAATACACGATTTATTGATAGATACTGTCCAATATGAAGATAAAGCATTATAAGAGACAAATTGAGTGCTTAATAGTTTCACCCACTGATTGGAACATTTACGCATAATGTACACATTGTCTTCTTCTTAAAGCCCAACGGCTTCACCTACTGCTAGGTATAGACCTCCCTAAGTTTGTTTCCTAAAACTATTATCATAGTTACTACTATTCGTACTTACCTCTGTCATGACTAAAAATAAAAAACACATTTTTATTTAAAAATTAAACTCATAAACATAAAAAAATTTAAAAAAAAACTATCTTCAAGCCATTCCCAACATAGGGGTAGACAGAGGTCAAGTCTAGACAATTAAGTCCCTTCGATCCACCTTCCACCGAACATATTTTGAGACAACGTGACAGATGGTGAGCCCGTCGCCGTCTTTACGTCCGAGCCAACGTTATGAATCGTACATGGGTTTTGAAAAACCCATAGGTATGATTCTTCCACCTGGAGATCGAACTCGGGTCGAACTCTATCGTGACTCCAGACTCGAGTAACTCGAGTTATTACTGTTCTTATTATAAAAATATTTCGCTATTTAGTCCATACAGTTTCCCAGAGATTTGCATCATACTTCGTGGGTTAATGACGTTTTTTATTTATTACGATAAAGTCACGATAGCCGAGTTGTTGGGTGGTCGGAATTTCGAGTCGAGAGACCCGAGTTCGATCCCCAGGTGGCAGTACCAATGAGTTTTTCAAAAACTTATGTACGAATTTCATCGTTGGCTTGGACATAAAGGCGGCGACGGGCTCACCACCTGTCACGTTGTCCCGAAAATATCTTCGGTGGAAGGTGGGTCAAAGGGACTTAATTGTCTAGACTTGACCTCTGTCTACCCCTGTATTGGGAATTGCGTGAAGATATTTTATTTTTATTTATTAATTCGTATTATTATATTATCAGTTTTTGAATTGAACATACATTTTAATTGCGTTATGTGATTCTTTATTACAATATACTTTAATAATTCCTTTCATGAATATTTTTATTTAATTATACATTAATTATATTTTTATATTTGCCTTATAATACGAAAGACGGAACACTACGTAAATTACTCGACTGATTACCATGTCGCATCGTAATACAGGAAAACTGATTTTTTTAAACAACAGGAGGAACTCTCCTTCTCGCTTGGAACCGGAAACAGGGAACAGTTTACGCAACTTCTTCTCAAACCTACGTAAACAACAGACTCTCATCTGCTCCAAATCTTTGGTAATTAGGAAGAACCCCGGTGTATCTCAATGCAGATCAATGCTATGGCTTTATTATAAAAATCTCATCAAATGAATAATCCCTTACCAGTTCTTCTTACAGTGTTTACCTAAGCCCTCCCGCTCAACATTGTTATGGCCTTGATATCAAATAATAAATACAACAAATATCCCCATTTACTGAGCTGAATTTACAAAAGCATCTGTATTCGCATAATTTCAGGTGTGATGCTTATCCGTTAACACGCTTTTTTATAAATGTGTTTATAAATTCAAAGTCTAAGCCTTTATGAGGAAATTATCTATGACTAATTCAATTGCAAAGAATTTATGGTAGATAATTATTTTTTGCTACACAGCGTTGCGGCTTTGCTTTATAAAAATACTAACAATTCTCATGTTTTACCATTGGTCACGATAATTATCTAAATATTATCCAATCTCTTTCCTGCGGCTTTGGATTTAACCGGAGCTTGTCGCAGCGATTGTAACAAGTTCCTTTATTACCATAAAGTAAATCGACCTTACTGCCTATAGCTGGGTGCCTTTCATTATATTCGAATGAGCTACGATTTATTTTATTGTAATTCTTAACTTATGTAACTAATGATATTTATACATTTTGCTGGAACTTGTTATAGTACCGTTTGTTTGGGCATTATGATGGCAATGGGCTCATCACCTACCCTTTGCCGTAAATCGTGGTGCGAAAGGTTTTTCGTCTAGACCTCAGCTTACCTCGGTAATGGAAATTTCGTGAGGATATTATTTTTTTATATATATAATATCACCAAATACAATTTCTTGGCACGTTGTCCCAAATAAACTTAGATGAAAAGTGTTTTTTGTATACAAGGAAACCAAGTCATATCCCTAAAAAATATAAATGTCTATAAAATTTATTTATATCTACCCATTTATTAAATATAATAATTAGCTAGGTGTCCATGAAAACCGGAAAAAATGTACTTACCTTTAATTGATATATTTTTAAGACTTCAAAATAATGATTTCATTTCTTTTTTAAATATGGTTTAAATATAACTCAGTCAGTTCCAAATAAAACTCGTAAGACAGTTATTGTGAAATTAATATTATTGTAGTGTTACCTGGTTTACACAGTATTAAATTTTTTAATGAACATCGTTCTCGTTGGGTTTAAATATTTTGCTATCAATAGAAGTTTTTAGACGTATACGTCAACTTCGAATTTGCTTAATGTTTTATATAATATTGAGCTTATATTTACTTACCTTAAGGTCTGTAAAATTCCATTGCAGAAGAAAGATTATACCCCGCAATCCTCTCAGTAGCTTACGACAAAAAAAGTAGGGAAGAAAGTATTTCCAAGATACCGTAATACTATTTTTAATATTCACTTTCACAACTCTGTAAATAAATAATGCATTGATGCTGTCAGTAATTCGGTCGAGGTTGTGGGCAATATATAATTTTACTTTTAAATATTAAAATAAATTTACTTAAAAAATAGAAAAGAATTAATTTTACCAACGACTTATATCCAGTCAGATGCAAAACAAAAGTGAGAATTAAAAATAAAGTATGGAGAATACAACGAAACATCTTTCAACAAACTGTGATCTTTATAGTTTTTAATGCGTAAAACTTTAAACTTTAAATATTAACTCCAATTATCATGTATCCGTTGGTAATGGTATAATAATATATCACCCCTTCTTTTTCGTCGGTCGGTGTCTTTAAAGTGTTAAAAAATACTAACATGCTAACTTCAGTTCGTAATTATACTTTCCATACTTTTTAAAATGAAACAATGGTAAAGTTACGCAGCCGTTTGCTAGCTTTACTCTCAATGTCGCAACAGGAGATGTCTACTAGTTTACTTAGATGGAACAACGAGTACTAAGAAAATCAGTGATCCAAGTCTTCCTTTTTGGGATTCTTCTCATGGCTCTTAGGGGATATCTCGAAGGCTATTTTTGGTTCTTGAGAGAGAGAGAGAAAGCGTACAAATGGTAGGTATGAAGGCGTCAGGTCGGAGCTATATGACGGATGTTTTCAATGTGCTAAAGCGTTGTCGTGGTAAGGAGAATCCAGCTCCTAGGGCGCTGCAGTCAAACATTTACATAGACAAGCAGGTAAACAACTAATCTACAGTAACTGACGTTTTAATAACTCTGCACAAGTGTTGCGAAATACCTTTCTGACCAAAGAGCATCATTCATTTTCTAGGCATTCATTTTCTTTCCTTGATTTCTTCCTGTCTTTATGTTTGTTGGCACATCTTCAAACAGAAATACAGGGGTATTTCTGTTTGAGCAGATTGTTTTTTGGTTTCAGGTTCGTAGAAATATGTCCAGTTTCATTATATGTGACGATACAAATACAGCATTCCAGTCAACTCTGTTTAACTTTTTAACATTTCACGACACCAGTCCTTGCAAAGACGTCTCACGTCTTAGGTGAAGTATTGCGAATCCATCAGGCGCAAAACTATTTCACGCCAAAATGTTTATGCATTATTTTTCGTACTCCACTTATATGCCCGCATCTGAAGGTTACTATCTGGTCTTCATCTACCACGTTTGATACCACACAGCTCTGATGACGATTTTCGTCAGATATCGGTGTTGAAGACGTCCCCCACACACAGACTCATTAAGCCTATTCTAAACAGTAGCGCGCGATGGTGCTTCATTATTAAATGCTAATCGAAGTCTATAATAGCTTCGCAGCTAATTAAGGCGACAACGTAAATAAATATATAAATAAATATCTTCACGCAATTCCCAATACAGGGGTAGACAGAGGTCTAGTCTAGACAGTTAAGTCCCTTCCACCGAAGATATTTTCGGGACAACGTGAGAGGTGGTGAGCCCGTCGCCGTCTGAATGTGCATGCCAGCTATATAATTCGTACATAAGTTTTTGAAAAACCCATTGGTAAGAGTCTGTCACCTGGGGATCGAACTCGGGTCTCTTGGCTATCGTGACTTTTATTAAGGCGACAACGAAAGTCTTAATTAAATCGTAAACTGAAAATTTCATTGTAGATACATTTTAAATTTATATTAAAGTTTAATAACACTTTTGGACCTACCGCAAAAACAGTATATCACATTAGGTTATCAAATAAATCTAAAATCCAAAACTTAAAGGATGCTGACTACAGTCCCCCGTGACCACGGATGCTGTAAAGTATCCGAAACGTCGGGAAGTAAAAAAAATAGTTTTATTTAAAATGTGAAAATCCAAAAATAATTTTATTTAAAATGTGTAGTATTCGTGTAAATAGAAGAAATCATTAAAGGATGCTTTTAACTCGCCAGCACAAAACACTTTATACTTTTAGTTAAATTAAAATCTTAACTCTACGTGTCAATACATTCGTAACGATTAATTCAATGTTTTTGTGTTTTAAACACATTGCTGCCATCTTACGTGGGAAAACATCTCACGAAACAGAATACGTCTTTGTTTCTGTAAAAGACATATAATAAATCTCAGAATTAAAATGATCATTAGATGAATTCATTGAATCAAAGAGAATGCTTTCTATTCTTTTGTTATTTTTATTTACTCTCTCCACTTCCTAGCAAGATTGTTCTATCTGTTCCCTTTTAATTTTTAGTTTACTTCAAAAAATATTATGTTTATTAATTTATTTGTATTCTGTTTGTGCCATGTGATAAGCTGTAAGAATATTTCATAAGCGGTGAGGGACAGCAGCAACTGTGGTGCGTGTTGTCTGGTACTGCAATCGTAAGCAAAGGCCCAGCCGTAATAACAAACCCTCGCCTGCGACAGAAGTCTTTAATTTAGAGTTTTCAAAGGCCATTATGGTGATAATGATGAAGATCATGGTCGTAATTTATCATTCTGAAGGGTAACAAATTACTAGAGTACTTTTTGTTATTTAAATTAGAATTAAGCATGCAATAATAAGTTATCGTTTATAATAAAATTATTTTTCACATTATGGTAATAGGAAACAATTTGCTTCTGTCCTACGGTTATAAATAATGACATTAATCTATGAATATTTTGTTATCAACTCAGCGAGTTTAAAAATAACTTTGTCAAAAATAATCTTGATTCAGCGATCAAAATCGGTATTTATCAAACCTTTGTTAAACCAATTATTGTCTGGTGAAATTTTAACACTCATCACAAGTATGTTAGTCTCATTTCATAGTAATATAGTGACTGCACATATTTTACACCGCAAAATATCTTAAAATTCCTGTACGATATTTAATTTTTCAGACTAAGTAGCTTATGTCCCTATACGAAACTCCAAATCAATAATTCCAAAATTATTAATGAAAATAATGTTATTAATCCCTCCCGCGGAAAAGTATAATTGAACTTAAAAGAAAATCCTGTCTGCCACTCCAGGCTATAACTAATCTCTGTGCCAAATTTCATCCAAATCTCTCTCGTATTCGGTGGCCAAATTATATTATATTCATTATATGTTATATATCATAATGTTTTTTCACCTAATAAACAAAATACTAATAAACATAATACTAATAAATAAAATACTAGTCAAAACATAAATACTCGGTCGCGTAACTCATGTGCCTAAAATTATCAGCTAACACGTAAACCACCCAGCATATGTATTGGAAACTATTACATGATAAACGAAGCATTAGTGAAAGAGGAACTTGATAGAGTTAGCACTTCAAGAAAACGCCCAGGCGTGGCTGAGGTGATTATTACGTTATAACACGCAAACTTTATGCACTACTAGTTACCTGCTGGCGTCCTGTATGCTTTGTGCTCGTCTGCATAATATCTGTTACACAAAAACCTACTTTTTTCTGAAAATATGCCATGTATGATTTAAAAACTTACACGTTTTCTGACACCTATGATATTGTTGTAAGCGATTTGCATACTCACGCATCGTATCGTGTAATTGAATCTATCATTTTATCAACTTAGAAAGTAATAAATTTTATTTTATTTTTCTCAGTTTAGGGATTTCCTGAGCAGACTCTCTCTCTCTCTCTCTGTCTTTTGCTACATTTGTAAGCCAGTAGTATTAAAGATGAGAGGTATTTAAAACTCTTTAAATGTGAGAGGTGGTAAGCCCGTTGCCGCCTTTATGTCTAAGCCAACGATATAAGTCGTGCATAAGTTTTTGAAAAAACGCGTCTCTTGACTCGAATTCCGATCACCCAACCAATCGGCTATAGTAACTTTAGTAATGTAATTTACAGATTTTTGAGGAAATATGAAATAATGATTTCTTGTATTTACGCGAATACTACACATTTAAAATAAAACGATTTTCGGATTTTATCGCGTTTTTAATTAGTTTTTACTAACTATTTTTATTTCCCGACGTTTCAGATGCTTTACAACAACCGTGGTTACGGAGGGACTGAGGTCTTGAACATCCCAGCTGTGAAAGCGGGATATTCAACGTCGGGGCATAAAAATAGTATAAAAACTCGATAAAATCCGAAAATTAATTTTAAATATGAAATAACTATTTTACTATAACAAATATATATCTTCTAGCTAAAACTGTCTGTTTATACAATGGCGTAGGATGCAACAACCGAAATACGTATATTACATGATATAACCAGGAATCTATGTTTTAAAATAATGTCTATTTTACAGAATACTTAGTATTTACGATCAGTATTAGAATCTCCCAACATATTGGTCGACGTGAGACCATCGCTGTTTTTTTAGAAACTCTTCAATTAAAGTTAAAATTACACAAAGCCGAAATAGATGTTTCTACACGTCGTACTTAAAACTTCGACTACCTGGAGGTATTTGCCGTATACAACACAATGTTTGTTCTCTCCTTCTTCTTTTTTAATCTTCTTGTCGTGGATACCTTTCTCAAAGTCTAAATACGGAAATAATGCATTCAGTATGCGGTGATGAATGACAATGAGCCAGAAACAGCTCGTATAATTGCAAAACCGTTGAGGAGGTGAGTTTCATGAGTGAGGACAACCTTGTATGAAAAATTTGGGGTATTATGGGAAGTCTATTGATCCAGGTGGCTCAAGACTGATATGAGACAATTTTTGGGTAAGATCTATGTTTAGCAACGGGCGATGTGATATTCATGAAAGATTTTTATTTCTAAGTTATGGTAACTGTAACAATATTCTACAATAGTATGTAACATCACTAAACCTATTTTTATTATCTTATTATTCAGGATCCGATCCTAAAATTATTTCCACTCAATAAGTTACTTGTTTCTGGTATGTTGCCAACCTTTTATTATCATCACTTTCCTTTGTCTGTAACATGTGATAAATCGCTAATACAGTTTTATTGCTGCAATTGCTTCCAATAACAGTTTATCTGTTTATGCTTTTATTTCCTACATAATGATTTTATTCTAGACACATGGTTTCTCTCACTATTATACTTTATGATAATGAATAAAGCATGTTTTATCAATTATTTTCATATAAAAAAGGATTTATTTATTTCTTTTGAACACCACCCTTGTACAGTATTGTAGTTACTATTTTACTGCATTTTATTTAACCTTATTGAATTAAGCTCAAATAATTTTTGTTGTGTATGTTAGAGACTAGACTTCTCCCATATTTAATTTTAAAATAATAGTTTTAGTCTACGAATAGTAACTTAATATTCACGCAATTCCTATTCCGCATTCCAATAGACAAAGGTCTAGTCTAGACAATTAAGTCCCTTCGACCCACCTTCCACCGAAGATATTTTCGGGACAACGTTACAGGTGATGAGCCTGTCGCCGTCTTTTATGTCCAGGCCAACAAAATAATTCGTACATAAGGTTTTGAAAAACCCATTGGTACGAGCCTACCATCTGGGAATCGAATCCGAGTCTCTTGATTCGAAATTCCGACCACCACTCGGTTATGGTGACTTAAATTTGAATAGAAAGTTAATTTTCTCGATGGCGATGAGATTTACAAATATGATGTATATTTTATAACGTTTTCATTTATAAGAAAACGACGATGTTTTTGTAAATAATTGAACTGTGTTCCGGAGTTGGCACGTCTTTTACGTCGGGCATCAAGAAGGAAATCAAGAGGTGTAGTTAAAACGTATACTATAATTGTTTTTGTCTGAATTACCTGGTTCTTGAGTGATGGCTATTTTTAGACACAATAGTTTATATGATTGAAATTATAATATCTTAACGGAGCTATCACTCAAACTAAAAGTCAAAATAACTTCATATCAGCATAATGGTTAGCAGAAATATATAAGAATAACCAATATAGATTCGTATTATATTATTTCTTATAAAATTAATTTGCAACTCTCTTGTTTACTGAAAAAGATATGAAAATTCTTACTGTGAATTTCATAAGATGGAAAAGCCTTGAACTTGATAATAGCTACCCGCGGGCTAATTTTTCTAGAAAGATATTGGTGTAAAATTAAGCAAAAGGTCCTATGCCACCAAATCTAACAGCGTCATCAATGTTGTGGACTTTTTCAGGCTGTTAAGCTTTTATAACAAACTTTCACTTTTCCTCTTTTTCGTAGCATAGTCAATACTCATGTGTTGCAGATTAAATGACTAACCTAATGCTGAGAAGAAGTCTACCAACAAAACGATACACCAAAAGTTAACAAATAATAAAGTTTAAACTAAGAAGTGTTTGCAAAAGTTCTAAAGCAAACACAGCCATTGTAGTCGTATCCTTATAACTAAGATTTTTTTCATGTTTATCTGAATTGGTCATGAGCTAGCCACCAATATAGTTAGACTTTTTCCAATTAACAATTTAACTCAATTTCCTATGCTGAAATCACGAAATTAATCATTTAAATGAGATCGAATTAATTGCAGTCAAACTGAGCGCTGACGTGGCCTTTGTTCTGAGTCTTTGTTTCACGTCACGCAACAGGCCAATACCAGTAAATTGTTATACGATTAAGTTTGTAACCTTACCAAAATTAAGAGCACGACATTATGAGCTGAACCGATGGTGAAAAATGCCCATTTATTAAGACGATACGACGTCGGATTTTCATTGTACCCTTTAGAGATAATCGCTATTAGATCAAAAATATGTTCGATATAAGCAGTAGAAGGATCTTTTAGAGCTTATTATTTATGTGAACAGATGAAATAATAGGACCTTAGCTCAGCAGTAAACTATTTATAATCTGTAAAGAAGAAGAAGCCAAGATATCCGAGTACGTGCGTGATAGGAATTCGAGTCGAGAGGCTTGTACCAATGGGTTTTTCCAAAAACTTATGTACGATTTACATCATTGGCTTGGACGTAAAGACGACGACGAGCTCACCACCTACCACGTTTTCCCAAAAATATCTTCGGCCAAAGGAGAAATGTCTCTATCTACCCCTGTATTGGGAATGGGGAGATATTATTTAAAAAGAAGAAGAAGTTTATGTATATGGTGTCATTTTGTTCGATAACAATACTGTATAAATTATGGGAATTCTATTCAAAATATTGCGTTAAGTAGTTTTGACAGCCGTCTCTAAATATTGGTTATATTTATGTAATTATTTTTACTACAAAAAGGTGAAAATTTGAGAGTGTAACTGAAAACAAGAGAAGGGGGTATAGGGTATTTCCCTGTTTTCAAAGTAGTATGAAAAACATTTTTTTTAATTTCTTTTTTTTTCGTTATATTCGTATATTTTGTATGTTTTCTGGAAAAATAATGTTTTGATAACTAAAAAAAGTATACTAGCATAGAGTACTAAGCATATAGCTGAGGAAATTATTGCATCTTACGAAGCATTTATTTGTTTTTACAAGCGTACAGAATGAAATTGAAAAATTAATATCTTCTAAAATAGTGGTAATAGGAAGCCTATTGTTGACATTTTTTTCCTTAATCATTTATCTACAAACCTAGAAAAACAAAAAATGGACACAGTATTACATTTCAATTGCAAGTGTTACTTGTTACGCAAAACATTGAGTGGTTATTTTATGATTAAGGACTTCTTATCGGTTTTGTCCTAATGCATTTTCTTGAATACTTGGAAAGTATTCATTCAAAACAATATATTTCAGATCGTCGCAACAACCTCTTTCATTTGATAGATCATCACAATTTACTGTTTGCAAATTTATTTTTTAGTTTCCATCACGCCCTTCCAATGTGATCCCCCACTCTCCTCCTATCCTATATAAATGTATTAGCCGCAATTTATAGGCCGCAGATCTGTGTTTGAGTCGCAGAAATTTATATGATACTGTGTTGATATAATTTCAACATAATCGGGCTAGTTACTTCGAAGAAAATTTACAGCGACAAACAGACGGACGAGTGATCCTATAAGAGTTTTTTTTATTCAGACTTACGAAACCCGTAAAATGGTTGTTTTACCTAGCGAAAAATACTCATAAAGAACTTTTTAAACCCACCATCTAAATATTAAACCTTTTTCCGTGTAGCGACTTTATCCGCGATTCGCAATATGCTACCGATCTTGCAACTAGTAGTGCCAACTGCAGCGTTTGCTATTGCATAAATGACCACCTTGACCACCATGGCCTCTAAAGAATACGTTAAGAGAAAAAATTTTGTGCCTCAACATTTCACCCGGTGCGAAAAGTATCGGTATGTCCAAACCAATTATTTCACCCCTTTCCACCCACAATCCGAGTGGTTGGGCCATTGGAATTCAAGTCAAGAGACCCTAGTTCGAACCCGAGATGGCAGGCTCGTAACAATGGATTCAACACTAATGTAGGGATTTTTATCGTTGACTTGGACCTAAAGACGGCAACAGGCTCACCACCTGTCACGTTTTCCCAAAACTGACTTCGGAGAAAGGTGGGTCGAAAAGACTTAATTGTCTATACCTATGTCTACCCCAGAGTTAGACATTTTTTTTCTAATTGCCCACCCGATTTCTTAATTATAATAAATATAAATAAATAAATATCTTCAGGCAATTCCCAACACAGGGGTAGACAGAGGCCTAGTCTATACAATTAAGTCCCTTCGACCCACTTTCCACCGAAGATATTTTCGGGTCAACGTGACAGGTGGTCTTTATGATATTTATATCTCAACGATATAATTCATACATAAGTTTTTGAAAACCCCATTGGTACGAGCCTGCCACCTGGGGATTGAACTCAGGTCATTTGTCTCAAAATTCCGACCGCCCAACCACTCGGCTATCGTGATTTCTTAATTCCTTTGTTAAAGATCAGTAACCAATCTGCACTCCCTCTGTAGTTATGCTGGTGATTAGGTGTTATAACTAAGTGAGTCGATTGTCAGTGCGCAACGTCTGGTGATAAAAAAACTTAGTAATTACTGTTTTTTTATACAAAATATATTATGAATACGGAAAGTAATTATATCAACGTCATTCATAGTGAAATTTAAACATTAGTATGCATTTTAGTTTAATATAAAATTCAGAAATAATATAGAAATTATCTACCGTTTTCTAATGTTCTAGAAGCATAGTGGTGAAATTTTTGAATAAAATTTTTCAAATGTTATTATTACCGATTTTTGGCGAATGTGTCCGTAAATTACGAAAAATCGTATGACAAGGCTAATTTTAACTAGATTACAAAGACTATATATAGTCTGCTTTTTTTTGCTAACAATATTTTGATATGTTATATCTAAGCCTTTCTCAGTTTTTAGTTTTTTCCGAACTATCACTTCCGATAAGAAAACATAGGCACAATGCCTGTCGCATAAATTTTTCGGCATTATCAAAAAAAATACTATTTGACAACATGTGATCATATTTAATAGATAAATTATTTCAGGTACATTATATCTTCGGTGGAAGGTGGGTCAAAGGGACTTAATTGTCTAGACTTGACCTCTGTCTACCCCTTTATTGGGAATTGCGTGAAGATATTATTATTATTATTAGTTATTATTTTCTAAATACGTAACCTGGAATAGTCCACTATTAGACATAGAGTTCTGCTGTGGGAGGGTTTACCATAATCGCCCTGCTCGCCAAGCGGATTAGCGATCGCCAGTACCAGTACCAGATATCATTACATCTTAGACGCTGCCGCCCGTCATTAGTCTGCTTATTTTGGTCAGGTATTTATTCGAGATGGTTGTCCCGTCATTTATATTGCAATGGCTCCATTAGTCGCCACGTACGACACCTCGGGGAAGAAATGAGTAGGGGGTAATATCCTAACCTATCAAAATTCCATTGCTGAATAGGGGCAGACTGCCCCAAAATATTGTCACGAAGAGCGGTTCTAAGTCACCTGCTACCAAAGTCAATGTTGAGGGAAACGACATATTTATTCACTTTTTTTTAATTAAAAAAAGTTGAAATGCAATGGAAACATTTCCCACATCCGCGGTCAACTATCTACCGCGTGAGATCAAATACTGAGATATTCACCTTGAAAATGTAATGGCTACCTGAGGCGGTGTTGTGGACGTACCGCGTCGGTACCGGTTACAATCGACATTAATCGTACATGTTAATGGTAAGATCTAACACTTACTGACACCGTGTCATTACTTGCCGCTACGATCAATCTCACACCACCTTATTGCCATACCTTATTGCCTAATATGAGCATAAATTTGAAATTAACCGGCCTTTACTTTTATCAATTTCCTTGCCCCAAAATATTTTCCGAAGCCTCGGGCTAACTTCAAGGTTCAAGAAGCAGTTTGAAACATTTTTCGGAAATACCAATTAAGGTTAAAAATTTTCATTTAATAGTATCTTGTGCAAGTTTTTAATTTTGAAAAATGGGTTTTCGTAATAACTTACAATAGTTATAACGATTTTACTATTGATAATTACTATCGATGAACGAATGTACATTCTTAAGTCTTTGAATAAATTATTTGACTTGATTTGATTATCAATTTTGAATAAGTGCTTATTCAACTTATAATAGGTACTTTATTTAACATAAAATTTTAGACTATGCTAGTTGAAATTGGCTACTTAAATATTTAAAGAAATATCAAACAAACATACTCGTAAATTATAGCTTGTAACGCTGTCCCTTATAAATTCCAATGTGTTCAGTATTGGTATGCGAGAAGATATAAAGACATACTAAATACAAACACATTATAGGGTAAGATTAAAGGTTAGAACGATTTCGTCATTACAAATTAAAAAAATAAACTTTAATTCACTTTTTTTCTAAGTCAGGAAATTCTTTGTAAAATCATAAATAAATTTTAAAAAATTACAATTTTGTACAATGACAAGTCGACGAACAATTTTATTATTTGTTCTAAAATTTAAAATTACTGATAAATATCTCAAATAGTGATAATAAGGCAATATAATATTCATTAATTTACGTGCACTATGAGAATACACTCTCTCACACTATCGCACAGTTGTGTTATTCCTGTGAATCGCTTTGTTATGTCTAATTGTAGTAATGATAATTTTGCTCGAAAATTTAATTACTATGTAAATGAAACCACAATATCGCTTATTCCATTTTATAATGGAATTAGGTTTATCATCGCGAAACATCGCTAAAATTTATACCATTGTTATATGTGAACTTTAGCAAAATAACAATAGAAAGCTGGTACAGTATTTTTAAAAAAATCGTAGTTCTTTCCTCTATAGTTGAAGAATAATAGAGTTGTCAGATACGAGTCTGATAACATATCTGCTGGGAGAATACAACCTCTTATTAGTCTGACTAATTAACTAAAAAAGCTACCACAGGTTATCTCATTTACCTATGTTAATTTTAACTGATAACGATTGACCTTATTCTAGGGCAGCAAGCTTAATGAAATCCCTTTGTTTGATGACTGATAAACATAATGTAATTAACATTTATCAATCGTATTTCATGGACACAATATTATGTTTTAACATTACAAAACTACCAAAACTGACAATGTATGAATAAACCATAAAAGCACGCCATTATCCTTTTTAGTATCAAGGTCATCTTTCAAACCTGCCTGTCTGTCAAAATGTTAACCAAAAGAAATTAACTGTCTAGACGTGAAGTAATTTTTAATTATTAAATATTGCGTCATTATCAATAAATTTAAGTGTTTTTTATTTGTTTATTTATCTTCTCGCACATTCCCTGGCGGGGAGCTAGAGACAACAAATCGCCAAGAGTCACGATCCCTAAATTCTTCTTTCGCTTCTTTCAGATTAATCATTGTTTTCATTCATGCACGTCAAGGTATCCAAGTACTCTTGACCTTCCCCTCTTCGAGCAATTTGCTCACATGGTCTTCGAAAGATAGCCTCGGCCTACCTTAACACCTTTTAATATTAACTTTTGGGCTATATATTTTCTTCATCATTCGGTCTTCAGTTATTCTCTCAATGTACCCAAAACATCGAAGCACTTATCAATTTTAGTAATAAGGGCATCTTTCAAACTTTTCAACATTATTTTTCTTATTCTTTATCTTGTTGATATTATCTATATTTACAGATTATATCAAGATAATATATTCCATACACTACACAGATTTTCCCACTAATTTTGTAATTAAATATTTTATTCATTTCCTAGTTTGTGTGAGGTCCCAGTGATGTCAGCTTCGAGATAATTTGTAAATATACGAAAAACTTAAATAATCATTTATAAAAAAATATTAAAGTGCCATCTTTTAATAGTAAGCGAACGTGGTTGCTCAACGTTCCCTTGTTCGCAAGTACTTTAAAATTACATAACATGTAATAAAATTGTTATATTACTTTACAATATTACAATTGTAAATAAATAATAAAAACTCAAATTAATTCTGAAGGTTACACCACAGTTGCAATCAACTAATGGCAGAAAAAGTTATAATGAATAAACACTATTTCGGATTTACTTCATTCAACAAAAATCGCTTAAGTTGCTTCGAATTTTCATTCTAAATACTTCTGTGTCATAAAATAAAATATTTCATTTCACGTACCAACGTATTTTCTAATACTAAGGTAGTCAGAAATCTAGACAGTTTAGTCCTCTTCACCTATTATTTGGGACAACGAGACAGTCAACGATAAAAATCGTACACAAGTTTTGGAAAAGTTTATTGATATGAGTCTTTCTCCTGGCTATTGGACTTAGGATTCCCGATTGGAATTGTACTTGACTATAGTATATAGTGGTCTTTCACTGCAAGCCGTATAAGGAAGCTTAAAGTTGCTCAACGTGGTGTGGAAGGGCTATTTTCTGCTATGCTATGCTATAAAAGAAGTCACGATAGCCGAGTGGTTGGGTGGTCGGAATTTCGAGTCAATAGACCCGAGTTCGATCCCCAGTTGGTAGGCTCGTACCAATGAGTTTTTCAAAAACTTATGTACGAATATCGTTGGCTTGGACATAAAGGCGGCGATGGGCTCACCACCTGTCACGTTGTCCCGAAAATATCTTCGGTGAAAGGTGGGTCGAAGGGACTTAATTGTCTAGACTCGACCTCTGTCTACCCCTGTATTGGGAATTGCGTGAAGATATTTATTTATTTGCTATGCTATAAAAGGCTGTGATGTTTCTCGGCGTGATAGAACGAAGGCATCTACAGCAGAACTAAGGTAACTGACATAGTTATAAGGAAGTTTAACGCGCTGAAGTGGCACTGGGCCGGCATATATCTCGACGAACTAGATACCGTTGGGGAAAAAGGTTCTCGAGTGGCTACCTCGTATTAAACAAACTCAGTGTAGGTCGACCCCCCACGACATAGATCAATTGATGCCGGTGGCTGGGAACATTTCTTTGTGTAAAGCTTTAGGGACAGCCTACCAAGGGTCCACTGTGGAATATAGGCCATATTCCACAGTGGACCCTTGGTAGGCTGTAAAGAAGAAAAAAAGGAGAAGCTATGCATTATGAACTTGAGCAACGAGTCCATAATGCATAGCATGTAGAAATTATACTTTGATGACGTCACTCCAACCACTAACAAACAAAAATTATCTCGACGTCATTTCCCACACTGGGGTAAACTGCGGTCCAGGTAATTAAGTCCTTTCGACCGACCTTCCTCCGAAGACATTTTTTAAAAAGTTTTACAGTATTATCGTTACAATACATTTCAATTGTTAATGTAATTTATGGTTGTTTTTTTATTATGGTCATATAATAAAATACAATAAAAACAAATAAAATAAAGTTATTTCTTTCACCATTGCACATTTGTACTTTTATTTTATAATTAATTTATTTATTTATTTACACTTTATTGTACACCTTATAAACTAAGGTTTCCAATGAGCGGACTTAATGCCTTAAGGCATTCTCTACCAGTCAACTCTGGTTGATGGAGAAAAGTAAATTGCAGGCGTGAGCAATGTTGAATATCTGTATAAAGTAACAGGGTTACTGACATTTTATATACATACAAAAATACATATTTATACACTATAAAAACAATTATATATATATATATATTAAAAATACTTAAATAAATATATACAAATAAATAAAAACACGTAAAAAAATATAATAGGTAGTAATATGAGGTGAAACCATATAGTAATTTTTTAGGGAAATCAAATTTATTGGTTGAAATAGGTTAATATCGTTTTCATTAATTTTTTCACAACAATAGCTAAAGATGTTGCTATCTATCTTTAGCTATCGTTGTGGAAAACAATGTTCACGATTGCCGAGTCAAAGGGACTTATTTATCTAGACTAGTATTGAAATTAAGTGAAGAAATTTTTTTAAATACATATAAAACTTTACAATCTTGTCGAACAAATGGAAAAATTAAGAAATCAAAAACTAAAGCGAGTCTATGGTTAGAGGAAATTTTAATGAATAACTAATTTCATTTTGTTCCTTTTGGCATCATTGTACTTATCTTTTATTTATTCTTCGCAGGTTTTGTGGTTACAACACAAACAAATTGGAAGCAGTCACAGTTTTTTATTTTTTCTTATTTCAAAATCTAATTTCGACCAGCCTCCGAATTTATAAGAAAAGAATAATCGATAGTTGTTTAGTTCTAATAACTTTTGTAAGTAAATATGCCATTCATTGATTTTGTTAACTATTTTTCTGATAACGAGTAAACGTTGGATATTCATATAATATTCTCATAAAATAAAGAGGTTACTAAACTTAGCTGCAATGTAAATTGACAGTTAAATAGTACAGTACAGGAGATTTAAACAAAACATAATAATAACATATATTTTATGACAATTAAGAGTGGTTCGAAAACACTTCATCGTCTAGATTTGTTTGTCAACTCCAGCATAAGAAATAGCGTGCACATATGAACATTTATGTTGCGTTTTACACTGAATTGGAATATATGATATGCGTTTTTGTATCGCTTTTAAATAGAAGCATACGATATCAGTCCTACAATATTTTACTACTTAATTATTTTCTAAGCAATTCTAGTCGAACCTTGAAACTATATCAGGTACCATTACATAAAGTGTTATAGCATAATAGCTGCAAAATTACTTAGATTATTTTATAATTAATTTATTTATTTATTTACACTTTATTGTACACCTTATAAACTAAGGTTTCCAATGAGCGGACTTAATGCCTTAAGGCATTCTCTACCAGTCAACTACCAGTTCTCTACCAGTCAACTACCAGTTCTCTACCAGTCAACTACCAGTTCTCTACCAGTCAACTACCAGTTCTCTACCAGTCAACTACCAGTTCTCTACCAGTCAACTACCAGTTCTCTACCAGTCAACTACCAGTTCTCTACCAGTCAACTACCAGTTCTCTACCAGTCAAGCAATATTGAAAAATATATTAAATGTATAAGTAATCTGTATAAAGTAACAGGGTTACTGACATTTTATATACATACAAAAATACATATTTATACACTATAAAAACAATTATATATATATTAAAAATACTTAAATAAATATATACAAATAAATAAAAACACGTAAAAAAATATAATAGGTAGTAATATGAGGTAAAACCATATAGTAATTTTTTAGGGAAATCAAATTTATTGGTTGAAATAGGTTTATATCGTTTTCATTAATTTTTCAAAACAATAGCTAAAGATGTTGCTATCTTTAGCTATCGTTGTGGAAAAACAATGTTCACGATTGCCGAGTCAAAGGGACTTAATTATTTAGACTAGACCTCTCCCTGTATTGAATTTATGTGAAAAAATTTTTTAAATACATATAAAACTTTACAATCTTGTCGAACAAATGGAAAAATTAAGAAATCAAAAAACTAAAGCGAGTCTATGGTTAGAGGAAAATAAAAGTAAAATAAAAGGAACAATATTAAATTAGTTTTTAATAAATAACTAATTTAATTTTGTTCCTTTTGGCATCATTGTACTTATCTTTTATTTATTCTTCGCAGGTTTTGTGGTTACAACACAAACAAATTGGAAGCAGTCGCAGTTTTTTATTTTTTTCTTATTTCAAAATCTAATTTCGACCAGCCTCCGAATTTATAAGAAAAGAATAATCGATAGTTGTTTAGTTCTAATAACTTTCTGTAAGTAAATATGCCATTCATTGATTTTGTTAACTATTTTTCTGATAACGAGTAAACGTTGGATATTCATATAATATTCTCATAAAATAAAGAGGTTACTAAACTTAGCTGCAATGTAAATTGACAGTTAAATAGTGCAGTACATAAGAAGGAAAAAAAAAGAAATACCATAAGACACGGGGATCGGTAACCAACAGAAGAAGGAGTTGAAACCCTATGAGAGATTTAAACAAAACATAATAATATATATTTAATGACAATTAAGAGTGGTTCGAAAAAACTTCATCGTCTAGATTTTTTTGTCAACTCCAGCATAAGAAATAGCGTGCATATGAAAATTTATGTTGCGTTTTACACTGAATTGGAATATATAATATGCGTTTTTGTATCGCTTTTTAAATAGAAGCATACGATATCAGTCCTACAATATTTTCTAAGCAATTCTAGTCGAACCCTGAAACTATATCAGGTACCATTACATAAAGTGTTATAGCATAATAGCTGCAAAATTACTTAGATTATTATATAATTGAGTTGGAAATTGAAGTAAAGTATGAACATTAAAATCTTAGTACGTTTAGAGCATTTACATGGACGTTTTTATTTATTGCGCAAACTTGAATTAATAGTTATTCCTTCTGGACGCATCATGCAGAAAATATTGGACAAAAGTTTAAACCATTTAATGAAACATATCCGCATTGTGCATTTGCACTTGCAATAGCTTTGATATATCCAAATAGAACAAATATTCGTCGTCGGAAATTCCTATTTTTTATAGTTGTTGTTGTAAATAGCGTCATTCTTTTTTGGTTTATAACGTACCTATTCAAATGTCTGCGCACCTTAGATATGTATAATATTTCAAGAAACGTAACAATTGGAATTTTGGCTAGCCTTTTCTTCTTTAAAACTTTCTACGTCAACTACAAGAATGACAAATTTGCAGAATTACTTGAGAAAATAACCGAAGATTTACTTAAAGGAAATTATATGTCAGAAGATTATCAAAAAATATATGAGCACTACATTAAGTTAGGTCAGCTGGGGCAAACTTGTTGGATTATCATACCAATACTTTTAAGCTCCCAGTTTCCAATATATGCTGCTGTTTGCATGATCTATGAAAACTTGAAGAGCGATGTTGGAAAAAAGTATATGATTCATGAAATGGAACTTAAATATTTAGAAGATAAACAATACGAATCTCCATACTTTGAATTAATGTTTGCGTATAACTTGGTACAGTGTGTTGTTCTTTCACCTAACTTTGCTGGATTTGATGGCTCGTTTTGCATCGCTACAACTCATTTGCGACTTAAACTAAAATTGATGACGCACAAACTCAGTAGAGCATTCAAAGATGCTGGTAATAGAACTCAGCTCGAAACAAAAGTGAAAGAAGCTGTTAAAGATCACCAAGAAGCACTTCAGTTTTATAAACACTTGCAAGACGTATACGGTGGCTGGTTGCTAGTTGTATTTCTTTTAACATCGCTCATAATATCACTAAACTTGTATCAGATTTATCTCACACAAAGAATCGATCCTAAGTATACTATTTTCGCTCTAAGTGGTGTTATCCATATGTTTACGCCATGTTATTTCGCTAGTAATTTGAATAAGGTACGTATCTATACTAAAATTTATTTAAAACAAAAAAGGATAGATAATTAACTTAATAACAACTAGGTTGCCTTTTTAATGGTGTTTGCCAGAAAAACTATATACTTTTAGTTGCGAGTTGCGGCTTCAAAATCGCTATTCAAATGTATTAAAATTTACATGTACCTTTGTTACATTAAAACGTCTCTTATGTTTACTTTTAGTAATTTTTCCAGTAGTCTTAAATTTGTTAGAAAAATTGGTAATATATTCTAATGCGCTCTGTACGTTATAGCACTCTATATCTAGAATTAATGCAATAGCAGACCTGCTTCAGTCTAGTTAAGTATATTCTAAAATAATTATTTTTGACTATTACAGACCGGTCAAGAGCTAAGTGCCGACATTTATAGCGTACTTTGGGAAGAATGGGCGGATCCCGTCGTTACCAAACTAATCATTTTTATGATGGCCAAGTCTCAGCAACAACTTCTACTCACCGGGAAAGGCATGGTGTACTTCAATATGCAATTATTTATATCTGTGCTACAATCATCATACTCTTTCTTTACTTTAATTTCTAGTTAAAAGATAAGATAGGGAATTAAGTTTGTCTGTTCACACTTCACACTCACTTCCTCGCAGGCCGCTGTTTGAGTCGCGCGTGTTTGTCGTTATATAGGTCTTAAATAGTTTCGTTGGTTTATCGAAAATTATGAAATTGGAAAATCGGAGTGCATTAACTTAAGGATCTAATAGTTCATCACAGCAGTAAGACAACATAGCACAAACATTCTCTGATTGCCTGGTACGTAAACGTCTATATACTTTACAAAATGCAACGCACACCTCCACTGCAGCGTTCATTAACTGTTCCTTCAAAGGACTACGACTCAGTGGCCCAGGACCTGGACTCTCATCAAATGTATCAGTTCGTTCTAAAAGAAAACGCGGAAATGACTACGCTGATGATTTTAATGCATTTAAAATGAAATACGGGACATATTTTTGAGCTTTCAGAAGGAGCAAGAAGAAAGAATTACAGCATTCCTAAACACAATACAAGAACAAAACTCAGCAGTGCATTAATCAATCGATTTTCTATCTGAAAATATGATCATTTACTGGACAAATTAGGTAAATTGGAAAATGAAAAGGAATGAAAATATGTTGTATATTGAATCTCTAGAAAAAAACTTGAGAAGCTGGAGCGGTATAGCTGTTCTACCTCCTTAGAGCTAAGAAATATTCCTAAATTAACTACAGAAAGGAAGGACGACCTTTCAGATATAATTATTAAGTCAATACAACATCTAAAGTTGAATATTACTTTGCCGAAATTAAAGATGTGTACCGTATTACTACTAAATCGGAAAATAAACCAATTATAGTGGAATTTAATAGCGTATTAACCCGAGATCGCTTTCTCAACGCATACAAAAACATAACAGCGTTCAAAAAGTAACAATTTATATTTATATATATTTTATTTGTTTTGTGGCATCGGTATTGAAATATACCACTTCCTTTATTTTTGTGGATGTCGTAAAAGACGATTAACGGATAAAAGCTTTCAAAATTTCTTTGCTTTCGCTAGATGGAAGGAAGAAAATTAATAAAGAAAGGGGCGATTCTTGAGCAATACATAGACTTTTCTCATAAGGAGTAAGCATTTATCCCCAATATATAATTCAAATAAGCCACAGTAGCAAGCCACACTATGTAATTCATATAAATTTGTTGAGCAGTTTTATGTTCTACTTTTTCTTTACAACCTATCTAAATCATCGCTGCACATTGGCCTACCCAAAACATTTCCTCTAAAGACCACCTGCATCCACAACACTGCCCACAACACTTTATACATCATTTTTATGATGGCCAAGTCTCAGCAACAACTTCTACTCACCGGGAAAGGCATGGTGTACTTCAATATGCAATTATTTATATCTGTGCTACAATCATCATACTCTTTCTTTACTTTAATTTCTAGTTAAAAGATAAGATAGGGAATTAAGTTTGTCTGTTCACCTTCACTCACCCTCGCAGGCGCTGTTTTGAGTCGCGCGTGTTTGTCATTATATAGGTCTTAAATAGTTTCGTTGGTTTATCGAAAATTATGAAATTGGAAAATCAGGTGCATAACTTAAGGATCTAATAGTTCATCACAGCAGTAAGACAACATAGCACAAACATTCTCTGATTGCCTGGTACGTAAACGTCTATATACTTTACAAAATGCGCGCACACCTCCTGCAGCGTTCATTAACTGTTCCTTCAAAGGACTTCCGGCTCAGTATTTGAGACTCGGACTTTCATCAAATGTATCAGTTCTAGAACCTAAAAGAAAGCGGAAATGACTTCGCTGATGATTTTAATGCATTTAAAAATGAAATACGGGACATATTTTGAGCTTTCAGAAGGAGCAAGAAGAATTACAGCGACACAAACACAATACAAGAACAAAACTCAGCAGTGCATTAATCAATCGATTTTCTATCTGAAAATATGATCATTTACTGACAAATTGATGAAATTGGAAAATGAAAGGAATGAAAATATGTTGTATATTGAATCTCTAGAAAAAAACTTGAGAAGCTGGAGCGGTATAGCTGTTCTACTCCTTAGAGCTAAGAAATATTCCTAATTAACTACAGAAAGGAAGGACGACCTTCAGATATAATTATTAAGTCAATACAACATCTAAAGTTGAATATTACCTTGCCGAAATTAAAGATGTGTACCGTATTACTACTAAATCGGAAAATAAACCAATTATAGTGGAATTTAATAGCATGTGTGTGAGATCGCTTTCTCAACGCATACAAAAACATAAC
Organism: Sericinus montela; assembly: GCA_029286605.1. Lineage (NCBI taxonomy): Eukaryota > Metazoa > Arthropoda > Insecta > Lepidoptera > Papilionidae > Sericinus > Sericinus montela. The sequence continues at coordinate 12,874,788 of JAGSMR010000008.1, read as the reverse complement.
AGCGTTCAAAAGTAACAAATTTAGCACAAAACATCTGCAGATTGAAGGACCATCTAGGCCTATCTATATTTCTGAGTACCTCACTAGTAAGACGAGGAACTTATTTTTACTACAAGAAAGTATGCCAAAACCAATGACTACATGTTTTGTTGGATTCACCCACGGCAGAATAAATCTGCGAAAAAGAAGGTACTCCTCTAATCAGAATCAACACCGAAGCCGATCTAGGAAATTAAAGCAAATGTGACTATCTTTACTAGTAGGCAATATGTCCTTAAACATTCTTGTTGTCAACTTTTCAATTATATATTTTTTTAAATTAACTTTATGGCGGCGACAGGCTCACCACCTGTCACGTTGTCCCGAAAATATCTTCGGTGTAGATTGGGTCAAGGGACTTAATTGTCTGAACTTGACCTCTGTCTACCCCTGTATTGGGGTGCGTGAAGATATATATATATATATATATATATATATATATATATATATATATATATATATATATATATATATATATATATATATATATATATATATATATATATATATATATATATATATATATATATATATATATATATATATATATATATATATATATATATATATATATATATATATATATATATATATATATATATATATATATATATATATATATATATATATATATATATATATATATATATATATGTATATATATATATATATATATATATATATATATATATATATATATATATCTTCACGCAATTCCCAATACAGATATTTTCGGGACAACGTGACAGGTGGTGAGCTCGTCGCCGTCTTTATATCCAAGCCAACTACATAATTTGTACTCAAGTTTTGAAGAAACCCATTGGTACGAGTCTGTCACCTGGGGATCGAACTCGGTTGTTTTGACTCCAATCCCGATCACCCAACCACTCAGCAATCGTGACACTAAGTTTGTATAACTGATTTTAATAAAAAAAGTAACAAATTTAGCACAAAACATCTGCAGATTGAAGGACCATCTAGGCCTATCTATATTTCTGAGTACCTCACTAGTAAGACGAGGAACTTATTTCTTACTACAAGAAAGTATGCCAAAACCAATGACTACATGTTTTGTTGGATTCACCCACGGCAGAATAAATCTGCGAAAAAGAAGGTACTCCTCTAATCAGAATCAACACCGAAGCCGATCTAGGAAATTAAAGCAAATGTGACTATCTTTACTAGTAGGCAATATGTCCTTAAACATTCTTGTTGTCAACTTTTCAATTATATATTTTTTTAAATTAACTTTATGGCGGCGACAGGCTCACCACCTGTCACGTTGTCCTGAAAATATCTTCGGTGTAAGGTGGGTCAAAGGGACTTAATTGTCTAGACTTGACCTCTGTCTACCCCTGTATTGGGAATTGCGTGAAGATATATATATATATATATATATATATATATATATATATATATATATATATATATATATATATATATATATATATATATATATATATATATATATATATATATATATATATATATATATATATATATATATATATATATATATATATATATATATATATATATATATATATATATATATATATATATATATATATATATATATATATATATATATATATGTATATATATATATATATATATATATATATATATATATATCTTCACGCAATTCCCAATACAGGGATATTTTCGGGACAACGTGACAGGTGGTGAGCCTGTCGCCGCCATAAAGTTAATTTAAAAAACTTTATGCAGAATAGTTAACAGCTTATTGATATTTTCTTACAAATTATGTTCTTATTTTTCTAAAATTTGTTATACTCATACACCCAAAGTACACTTCTCATATGCATCATGCACTTACATACATCATTCATACAAAACTAATCGTCTGAACACAATAAACACGTAGTTAACCAAAAATTTTGCTCAAAAAATTCATATTGTTTTAAATTTATTTACTAGGAACTCAAGTATTTATAGTAAATTACTGATAATAATTCTTTATTACTCTGCGCTTTGTTTATTACTTAAGCCAAATAATGAATAAATCTAACAATAGTTTCTTAGCGGATATTGACGAAATCTACAATAATAAGTGTTGCACCTTCTTAGATGATCCATCTAAATGCTCACAATTAATTAATTCTGATAAAAAATGTAACGCCATTGACAAACTTATAATACTCACATTGAACATCAGAAGTATTAACCGAAATTACGATTTACTCCTCTCATTTCTTTCAATTCTTGATGTTCAGGTTGATGTTATTGTATTGACTGAGTGCTGGACTAATAAGAATTTTGTTCCACCCTTAATGACTAATTACTATATGTACCAAACTAACAATTTTCTAAATCAAAATGATGGCATTGTCGCATACATTCACAATATCTCCTCTGCTGAACCACCTATGCAAGAAGGAAATTGCTTAGTTCTTGATATCAAAGCACAATATACGATTGTTTGCTCTTATAGACCTCCATGCTATAGAAATCCAAGCAATTATCTATATTCTTTAAGTAAAGTACTACAAAGTGTTGCTACACCACACGTTATATTAACGGGAGACATTAATCTAAATTTGCTTTCTGACAGTTTGTCTCCACACGTCCAAAACTACCTAAACCTAATGGCAATGTATGGTTTGCAGCAAGGTATAAATTTAGCAACGCGGAAAAACACATGTATTGATCACTTCATGATCAAATCTAATAACTCCTGGAGAACTTTCGTATTCGAGGAGTTAACTGATCACTGTCCTATATTAGCGTACTTTGAAACAAACATATCTGTATATAACAACACGCATCATAAATTCAAACTTTATGATTTTAATGCCATTAAAATTGCATTATTAAACGTTACTTGGAGTGAGTACTTCAAACTTACAGACGTAAATTGTGCTGCTGAGGTGCTAGTAACCAAACTACAAACTAAAAGTGATTCTCACGTAACCATCAAATATTCTAAAAAAAAATACAACCGTTAAAACCGTGGATAACACCTGGAGTTGTAAAGTCTATTCGAAAAAGAAATAAAATACATATTAAAGTAAAAAAACGGCAAAATGATAAGGAACTTCAAGCTTATTACATTAAATATAGGAACTTAACCAATAAGATAATAAAAAATTTAAAGAAAAAGTATTATGAGTATCAGCTTCACATACATACTAAAAACAATAAAGAAACCTGGAAAATTATAAAAGATGCGTGTAATTTAAATAAAGATAGGAAAACTCCCTCTGAATTATTAAAAATGGTTAATTCTCCTACTAGATCTCTCAATCTAGTGAATAAATATTTTACTTCTGTGGGGCGCGACTTAGCAAGTAAACAACTTAAATAATTAAATGAGACTGAAAACGAATCGGCTAAGAATGCTAAAATTATCGATACACCACATAAATCTATGTACTTTTATCCCACAGATGTAGCTGAAATTAAAAGTATCATAAGTAGTCTAAAAAGTACTGGAGCTTCCGGTCACGACTCAATTACTTCATTTTTAATTAAAAATCACAGTGATATTCTGTCTGAGCCCATTGCTTTCATTTGTAATTTAAGTCTTATACAGGGCGTTTTTCCAAAATATTTTAAAGAAGCTATAGTCTGTCCTATATACAAAGATGGAAATAAAACATCACCCTCAAATTACAGACCAATATCATTACTAAGTACATTGTCAAAGATACTTGAAAAGGTTGTAAATAAAAGACTGATGGGATATCTCGAAACAAACAAGTTTCTTCACAACAACCAGTATGGATTTCGTGCCCATAAATCTACTGGGGATGCTGTATTAAAATTAACTTCATTGGTTACTACATATCTTGACAAAGGAAAAATGTATTGGTGTCTTTCTAGACTTAAAAAAAGCATTCGATACAGTTTCAATTCCAATTCTTATTCATCGTCTTGAAAATTTAGGTATCAGAGGTGTTGCTTCTAGTTGGTTTAAGGACTTCTTATCTGATAGAAAGCAACGTGTTAGGGTAGAGAGTTATTTAAGCGATCCCTTGTCATGCTCCTATGGCATTCCGCAAGGTAGCACCTTGGGTCCGACGATGTTTCTCATATATATAAATGATCTGTGTAAATTACAGATACCAGGTGCTGACCTTATAATGTTTGCGGATGACACTGTGTTACTATTTAATGGTGATACTTGGGATGAAGTGAAGCGTAGTGCGGAAAACGGGTTACGTGTTGTAACTCGCTGGTTAGAAGATAGTTTGCTTTCTCTCAATATTTCTAAAACTAAATATTTATGCTTTAGTAAGACAAAGGCATCCGGTCCTAATAAAAATTTCAAGCTGTACATCCACACGTTTCCATGTAATCGCACACTAAGCACAAATCGCTGTCTCTGCAGCCTGCTGACTAAGTGTGATTCTATCAGATACCTTGGAGTTATAATTGATAGCAGAATGTCTTGGGAAGGCCATGTTAATGCAGTTTCTGCAAGACTTAGAAAACTGGTTTATGTCTTTAAAAACCTACGTTTACTTGTAAATAAAGCTCTCCTCATAAAAACATATAAAGCTCTAGGAGAATGTGTAATAAATTACTGCATTAGTTCTTGGGGTGGTGCAGCTAAAAGTCACATAATAAAGATAGAACGTGCACAAAGAACTGTCTTGAAAGTTATGCTCCGGCTATCTTTCCGCCAACCAACTGTATCGGTTTATGAGCTTGCTAACGTGCTATCCGTACGCAAATTGTTTATTTTAAACATCATAAGAAGGTTTCATCGCTTTACAGTGCCTCACGTAACTCAAAGTCATAAAAGAATTGACCGTTATCCTATCCCAAGAGCAAATAGCGCAGTATTTAAAAGACATTTTAAATTTCTTGCCCCTAAACTATACAATGAATTAAGTAAATACCGTATCGTTAGAAATGTTAGTAATTTTAATATCAAGAATATTGTAAGTGACTGGTTAAATAAGTTAGATTTCAAAAGCACTGAAAATCTATTATCTATAAATATTTGACTAAGCACGCACGCACACACACACACACACACACACGCACACACACACACGCACACACACACACACACACACACACGCACACGCACACGCACACACACACACTCACACACACACACACACACACACACACACACACACACACACTCACACACACACACACACACACACACACACACACACACACACACACACACACACACACACACACACACACACACACACACACACATGCACACAAAATATATTTTAAAAATTCTTTTAATTTTGTAAAATTTTATAATTTTCGTTAGACTAATTAAAAATTTAAATTTGTTTAAACAATTTTTTCTGGCAAGGAAAGTGGCCCCTGAAACACAGGTATCTTATCCCTAGCTCAGGGGTCACAAACCACTGTTATTCATGATTCTGTTTAATTGGTTTATCAATAAAGATTATTATTATTATTATTAAAAACAAGTGAATAAATCACACCAAAATTATTAATCTTAGAATGAATTTCTGCATAAAAGCACATTTAGTAATAATTTTTTGGTATTTTATTTTTTATTCGCTATTACGTAATACGTGAGTATATATAATTATACAGTAACAATTAAGATAATAAAGTAACAATTCATATTTATATATATTTTATTTGCTTTGTGGCATCGGTATTGAAATATACCACTTCCTTTCTTTTTGTGGATGTCGTAAAAGACGATTAACGGATAAAAGCTTTCAAAATTTCTTTTGCTTCTGCTAGATGGAAGGAAGAAAATTAATAAAGAAAGGGGCGATTCTCGAGCAATACATAGACTTTTCTCATAAGGAGTAAGCATTTATCCCCAATATATATTCAAATAAGCCACAGTAGCAAGCCACACTATATAATTCAAATAAATTTGTTGAGCAGAGTTTTATGTTCTACTTTTTCTTTACAACCTATCTAAATCATCGCTGCACATTGGCCTACCCAAAACATTGTCTCTAAAGACCACCTGCATCCACTGACTCCCCACAACACTTTATAGATCATTTTGAAGAGTGGTTCACATTTTCAAAAACAACCAGATTCCTCGAAACTTAGACGCTGTTGCTCATCACTAGCCTTATTAATTTTGTTCAGGTATGTGTCATGCCAATGACATTTTGAAAGCATTTCACTTAGTCTCGCGCGGGAAAAAACAGGTGTAAATTTCTTACGCTATCGACACACGGATTTTTTTTGTATAATTAATAAAAATATCTTCACGCCATTTCCAATACAGGGGTAGACAGAGGTCAAGACAATTAAGTCTCTTCGACCCACCTTCCACCGAAATATTTTGGGACAACGTGACAGGTGGTGAGCTCGTCGCCGTCTTTATATTCAAGCCAACTACATAATTTGTACTCAAGTTTTGAAGAAACCCATTGGTACGAGTCTGTCACCTGGGGATCGAACTCAGTTGTTTTGACTCCAATCCCGATCACCCAACCACAGCTATCGTGACACTAAGTTTGTATAACTGATTTTAATAAAAAAAAAAAAAAAACAAATTCATAACTTTACTAATCTTTCTACTATGCTTCGACATCGATAAAAAAACCTTAGAATACTTATATTGAATTGAAACATAGATGTCCTAACTGTACGGTACGTTTTAATAAAAGCTGTTTCTTTATTTTTATAATTCTGACCCGCCCATCGTTAACATTGTCATCAACAGCCTTTCTAAAGTCCACAGCTGAACATAGACCTCCTCCAAAGATTGCCACATAGAACGGCCATATGCCATCTTCATCCGTCACTCCCCGCAACATTGTGCAGGTTGTCGCTTAATTTTGTGACGGGTCGTCTAATAATATTTTCCTGTACGAGGATGCCACTTGAGAACCTTCCTTCCCCAACTGTTATCTGTTTTACACGCCATGTAGCCGTCCTATTGCCACTTAAATGTGCTGATCATTAAGGCCATGTTGCGTACCCTGATTCTGCAGCGGATGTCTTTGTTACGGATTCTATCACGCAACGAAACACTAAGCATAGCCCTTTCCAAAGTACGCTGAGCAACATTGAGCTTCCTCGTACGACCTGCAATAAAGGACCACGACTTAGATCCATAGATCAGTACTGGCAATGAGCGCTGGTTGACTACTTTTTTTCTTATTCGTTAATTCTTTATTAATTCTGAAAAATACAGCAGACATTATATTTTCCGGAAATAATAGAATGGAGTGTAACTCACTCCATTCAATTATTTCTACCGATATTCAATTAAAGAGTAAAATATCTATCAATATTATAACACACATATATATAATAATAAAGCTATTTAAACATGTTACCGAGAATAATATTTGAGTGAATAACAACCATGTGTCTTAAACAATAGAAAGATAAATTAATATTACATTATAAGTCTAAAACAAATATATGAAGGTACATAGAATAAGTGCTATGTAAATGTTGTATAGGAAGTAAACTAAACCAAAGTAATACAATTTCAACTATTCGAGAACAAAACAAAACATTTAATAATAGTTTTACGTATGTTTATGTCTCCTGATGTTTGTTTGAATGATAAGTATACCTGATATTTATCATCAATATATCAATCTCTTCACCTACAAAGCATTGTTGATAACGGATATACATAAAACTTTACTAGTAAATAAAATCTATAATTTTAATAATATATGGAAACAGTATTTAATTTTTACAGAAAATAAAATCACTAACTACATTTATATTTTACACTCTATATAGGGTTTAAAAATGACTCCGAATAGACACTACATAGATTTTAATATTGAACTGGTATAATTTCACCGACCATTGCCACTTTTAATGATTAAGTAAGCTTTTTGGCGTCAGGTATTGGTCCTTGTGTTAAATAGATCTACAGAATTTAGTTCATGGGAATGGCAACTTGATTGAATGAGGTAGAATGATTTAATTTTTGTACATATGTTGTTAGAGGGCATTAAAGTGCGAGTTCCTCTCTGAGATGGCCTTATTTCCTAATTCTTTAATCCAAGATGATTTTGATAAAACTTTGACTTTGGCTTTCAGTCTGAAGGGGCAATAAACAAATTAGCTGATAATTCCAACAAAAGATTCTTTAAGATATCGCAAATCAATAGAGCTATGATCGATAATAATATCATTAATTATCGACCGCAATCTGTGTTCAAAGACAGCGTTATTATCGTCTTTGCGGTTTTTTACGCAATATTTTTTAAAAAAAATATCACTTTGGAGCAAATTAAGGAGAAGTGGACAGATTTTCTTGCGCAACCGCTGTGAGATAAATTTGCTATTTAATACGGACATTTTATATCAGATTCGATAAAAAAAGATATGAGATTTGCAAAGATTCACAATTTAATCTCATATACACTAGAAAAAGTATATAAAATATTATTTAAGACAGTTAAAAGGATACGTTACTCTGATATGAAAAAAACGGGAAAAACACAAGTTTAACTCGCGCACCTCTTTCACCTTCAAAATAATTATTAACATCCACTGTGTAGTTATGTTGTAAGAATATACCACCAACTTTTTTCCCGTGGATGTCATAAAAGGCAACTAAGGGAGAAGGCTTGAAAATGCAATTGAGTACCGTTAGATGGCGGGATTAATATAACAACATGTAAGCATATATAGCAACATCTAAGAAGGATTGGCGACCGCAGAACTAGGCGTACTACGATCGCCATTCTGCTTGCCTAGAGTAGCGATTGTGGAAAAACCTTCCACATCGGAGAAGCCTATATCCTGCTGTGGACTTTTACATCCTCGATTAGTTTCATTACTTTTAATTACTCTGACCTAAAACGAGTAAGATCGACGGAGAAACCTAGCTTTAAAGATGGAAAAAAAGTTCTCACATACATCGATATACGTCATAATCAAATCTCTAACTTGGATTGTAACATTCCCTCATTTCTCAACACAAGGGTTGGTAGAGATCTAAACAATTTTAGTCCTTTCAATCCACTTTTCATCGGAGCTAAATTTGGAACAACGTGACATTTGGTGCGCCTGTCGCCATCTATCTTCACGTCAACAGTGTAAATCGTACAAAAGCTAATAACTCATTGGTACGACTCCTACCTGGGAATCGAACTAGGGTCTCTTGATTCGAATTATGATCACTCAACTAATCGGCTTTCATGACTCTGAAGAAAGACTGTAAAATAGTAAATGTCAATAAGAGTAAATCAATTATTGGAATTTTTCCTTAATATGTACAGGAAGATTTTTTTCATAAATTACATCATTCTGTGTTTCGATTTAAGTTTTAGTTTGGCTAACGATAAACTTATTTGATATTCATTTTAAAGTGATACCATGCTTTCTTGAGAAATACAGTTTAAAGAAACTGCCGTAAGAACGGTCGAACGGGAGAGTGAGAAAATAATTTGCTGACACGTACAGCACTTGCTGGTACACTTTCACGTTAGGTAGGCATAAAAGTATATACTGTAAAAATGTTATATGATTTTTTGATATAGTTGCAAACATCTTATAATGCTTATTGTGGTAACCGAATAAGTAAGCGCAAATCAAACTTCAGAAAAGTGTCACGTATGTTCCCACTGAAGCCACTGCATTTTTTAGATCAAAGTTCTAGACTTGTTTATGTGCTGTAATAAATAAATATCTTCACGCTATTCCCAACACAGGGATAGACAGAGGTCTAGACAATTAAGTCGTTTCGGTCCACCTTCCACCGTGAATTTTTGGGACACTTTAATGTGCTCTTGTCACAAATATCCATACGAACAAATATAAAGTATGAATACTTAGCTCAAGGCTTTTCTTAATTTATTACCTTAATCATCTTTTTAAGCATCCATGGGATTACATGGCTTGTGATCCCTAGCCGATACCGAATGGTATTTCACGAATGTTAATTTTGGTAATTATGGCTAGATAAAATTAGAGAAATTTTGTGGTCAAAAGAGATTTTTATTATTTTATTAAATAAAGCTTTAACTATTAAATTATCGCCTTGAATTCATTGAAAAGTACGGACACTTTTTATTTGATTTACATTTTAGACGTCATGGAACATTTTGTAAACCTTTTTAAAATATTTTATTACTATTAAATATTATTTAACCAGCATGTAGTATTAACCTTAAATATATCATAAAAGAGACTAAAGATTTTTCTTTCAAGGTTTTACCGTATATTGGCACAAATGTTCTTAAGTAAACGCCAATTACGCGTTACATACATACATTAAGAAAATAATAAAATGATAGAGCCGAAAAAATCGTAGAAGATATATTAAAAACATGCACTTTACTATCTGTCTATATATATATATATATATATATATATATATATATATATATATATATATATATATATATATATATATATATATATATATATATATATATATATATATATATAGCCGATTGGTTGGGTGGTCGGAATTTCGAGTCAAGAGACCCGAGTTCGATCCCCAAGTGGTAGGCAAGTAGTAGGCCGAAAATACCTTCGGTGGAAGGTGGGTCGAAGGGAATTAATTGTCTAGACTAGACCTCTGTCTACCCCTGTATTGGGAATTGCGTGAACATATTTATTTATTTTATTTATTACCTATAATATTCGAAAAATTAAATTAAAAAATTATAGTTTCGAGTAGTTTTGTGATCTGCTTCCATTTCTAGGGAATCGGGTCCCTGTGCAGGGCATAACTGTCTTTAGTAAATTTTTCCACTATCCAAGAAAGTCCACTATCCACAACACTAAAATAGAAATCAGCTCACTATTTGGCATGCTGATTAAAATTCTATGATTAGATTTCTAGTTAAAGTGAAGATCAAAGTTTAATCCAGAGCTAAAGAATGGGATCCATTTCACTTTTTAATTCAAACGGTGAATCAAAAAAGTGCCTTCATTTTGTTCTATTTTTAAAGTAGTTTAAGTAAATTATAGAGTTATATTCTAATAACCAATTTAATTTTTTTATAACAGTCAGTGATAGTTAAATTACTCATTTAATTAGAACTACAGACAGCGCACCAAGTGCATGACGCAATTAACAGGCCGAAACGGAAAAGTGGTAGCTCTCGCACATAGGTCGACGATAGCAAAAGTGTCTGTCGACCCTGGATTGCTTCCCCTCCCCGCCGCCGACAGGTGGGGGGTTACCACTTCCAGCTCCCTTCACCTTCGCGCTGTATGCCGCCGCTATACGACCAATGACCGCCCGCCCCGAGCCGGCGAAAGGTTTTATATACAAGTGGAATTCGCACTGCCAAATTGCTATAAGTCAAAATATAGGGTAGTCGGGCGGTTCAGTCGTACGTCGTGCACTCGCTCAGCGTGCATCGGCTATCGTTCAGTTGTCAGTGGATACGTTTTTACGCGTGCTAGCACGCAAATACGGATTAAACGCGTTCCGTTAACACGTGCCACCGAGCAAATGCGCGATACTCCAGTGTCTTCATAGCAATATACGACAGAGGCAACGAACTTTGTGTGACAATATGGGGTGCAGTGTGAGATACTGTTTACTGGCTCTGTCCTTGTGCCTAGTGACCGAAAATGCCTTAGCTGTGAGAGTCATGCCGAAACGGAAAAAAGGTAAACAATTAATTTACGAATATTATGTTGAAAAATTTTAAAAGATAATTATAAAATTTTTATATTAAGTTGTTCCTAGATTAATGCAAACTATGAAAATATTATTAATTGTATATAATTGATTCAGGGAAAAAATTAAATAAAAATTTAATGATTTTTTCTAATATATTCGCAATCGCTCAAGATATGGAATAATCTTCATATGCTTTAAACAAATACTTGCGATGAAATATTTACATGGTTATATAAGTATATATAAATTTCAACAAAAAATTATGCTGACTAATAGAAGACAAATAAATAACATCATCGCTTTAAATATTCAATGTATAATCAATTTTAAATGTAACCCGAAATAAGAATAGTTGAAAGATATTAAAATTTAAATATAATTTTAATATCTATCGAGGGCGAATTCAAAAAAATTATATATTTTAGTAACCAAAATTAAAGTATTGCATTATAATAATAGAGACTTACGATAGCGGAGTTCGAGATTCTAATCACGAGAATCGAGTTCATTCCACTGGAGGTAAGCTTATACTAATGAGTTCATCCATACATATCTCCGCCATTCCCAATACTGGGACAGACAGAGGTCTAGACAATAAAATAAATACGAGTCTCATTTCAACGAAGACATTTTTGAGAGATCGTGATAGGTGGACGCTATTTTTATGTCATAGAAAGTTTAAAAAACCCCATTGGCACAAGCCTAACCCTTTTATTTCGAATTTGGGTCTCTTGAATCTAATTCCGATAAGCCTCGGCTATCGTGACTTCTCGTGAATTTATTATAATTCTTTTTTTCTATCTTTTTTATTTTCTCAATTATTTTCTTACCTGTATGCATTTCGCAAGTAAACAGAGAACATGTCAATTTAGTCCTTTCAACTACTTTTAGTTCAAAGCTTATTTGGGACAACATGGGGAATGAAGAGGCTATCGCCGTCATCCAATCCAATAAATCCAATCCAACATTCAAATCAAACATGTTTGCAACATTTTTGTGAAGAAGCATTTGTGTGATCTAACTGGATTCCAAGCTTTAAAAATTGTGATATGAATCTATATATGATAGTAGTTTTTGTTTTATTTCAATAGAGAACATGTTAAAATATTGTTAAAAGGAAAACAGATCTTACTGTTTTTCATAAATGTAGTATTATTCAAGCAAACAATTCTCTTGATACAGGGTCATCAATGAAGGTTGAAAAAGTATTTTACTATTATCAAGCTCAAAGTCAAAGATGAAACAATGAGTTTTATTTAATTAAATAGAATCTCAAAGCAGTTTCCTTATTATGTTTTAAAATTATTGCTTTATTTACATATGGTTTTAATTGTCGGTGTTGGTATTATAATTTTATTACACGGAGTGTAATAAATTAAAAAAATATCAGTAATAAAATTTAATGTTTTTAAAACCTTTTCGTAACAATAGTACTAACTAACAAAACAGTGAGAGTATTTTTAAATTTCTCGTTAATTTAAAAGCAGTAAGAGATTGGAAAAATCGGATCTTAATTCAGTATAAAATTCATAATCATGTTTTATGTAAGACAATTTCTTTTGAGGTATTAATTAAAATTGTTATGTTCAAATACCTTTTAGTGTGTTTATTAATAGAAAGTGTATTACCACTTACTGATATATCATTAAATCAATCTGCGGAAGAATAAACACTTCTGACTAGAATATACAATAAAGAAGGCAATGCACTTGTTTTTGAAGAGAAACTTGTACTCTTGTTGTTGAAGTTTAAAAACAGAACAACTACTTAAAGATTTAAAGTAACCAATGTAGTGGATATTATTAACTGAAATTGTATTTAATTTTTTAATAAGATTATAAATACAACTTCCTCATGAATTAATTAATTAAACCTTGACATCATTTCTAAAGTAATTATTAAAAAGGTAAAATAATTATAAGCACTTAACGCAATCACACCAGTCAGTAAAATGAATAACAAAACACATTGCATTATTAAAATATTATAAAATTTTTGGATAAAATTTATTTTTGCTAAGCATATAGCATATATTGCAGTCTGTTTTTTTTTTTGCAAAAGCAACTTACTTTGCTTTTGCCAAAAAAAACAGACTGCAAAAGCAGACTTAATATTAAAATATTGCTTAACTCCGCAAATGTACGAGCGAATCTCCTCACCGAAAAAATGGCGGAATGTTCTTGATATATCACATAATTAATATAAATCATGGTAAGGATACATGAATTAAAAAGAGATTCATAGGTAGAGACCAATTTCGTTAAAGGGGAGTTGTTGTAATCGTTATGCTAATTTTGCCATTTGACTATTATATGTTTTTAAAAAAGTCACGATAGCCGAAGGTCGGGATTTCGAGTCAAGAGACCCGAATTCCATCCCCAGGTGGCAGGCTCGTACCAATAGGTTTTTCAAAAACTTATGTACGAATTATACCGTTGGTTTGGACAAAAAGACGGCGACGGGCTGTTACGCACACCACCTGTCACGTTGTCCCGAAAAACATCTTCGGTGGAAGGTGGGTCGAAGGGACTTAATTGTCTAGACCAGACCTCTGTCTACCCCTGTATTGGGAATTGCGTGAAGATATTTATTTATTATTTTATTATTATTCTATTATATGTTGGACTTGTATTTGCAGTAACCCCACTCTATAGACGCTGTTGCCCATCGTTCTGTTTATCTTCGTCTGGTATATTTCGCGTTATTCGCTTTCCCTTGGTAGTCCCATTGTTATTAACAAGGTTTTTATCTTAATCGTAAGGTAGGTAAGGTGAGGTTATGACATCTAGTAGAAAAGTGGTCGTTATGTCACAATCGTAAAAATAAACTAGGTAAAAACTAGTTGACTATGTGTTAGTTAATTATGTGTGTGTAAGCTTCAGTGATCGGTGGCTCAAAAATACTTAATTGCCTAGGTATCTGTCTGCCGCAATATTGGTAAAATGTGGTATCATATACTACCCCATTAATTATTATAGTATTTTTATGTATTAGTATTTTTCACAAAACAAATTTTTATATAAAACAAATTTAAAAATATATAACCTTGATGCCAACTTTACATCATAAATTTTCTCTATATGTGAAAGAATATTACACAATATTTTATGTTTTATACAACAGAATAATTTATTCCTTTATCATATTTTTCAAAATTTAAAACTTCATTAATATACGTTTTGAAAATGACACAAAATGAAACTCTGCATTATTTATGAATTCGACAACATTTTAAATGTGTAAAATTTCCGTAATCTGAATTCAAATTTTGAAAATTTAAATATATGCAAATAGCGATACAATTTCAAAATTATTCAAATATTGACAAGTATAAAATATATTACATAATTTTATTGTACTTAGCCCAAATATTTTGATATAAGCACAGGAAGTGGTCGTAAACCTTTATATGGTAAGCGACTGTGGCCGTAACTGTACTTTCAGATGCATAACAGGTTACATGTCCGACTTCATCTGCTCACTTTAAAATACAGTCTTGTATTTGCAGTATGGTTTACAAATACAAATAAAAGTAATTGAAATTTAAGGTGAAATTTATCAGTTGTTTAACTGATAAAATATAGCTGACTTACTGCATAAAAAGTTACTTAAATAAAATTACAAACAAATACAAATATAATTGCTACGGACATCTATTCATTATATTTCCAGGCTTTCATTCAAATCAAGTCAATTATCTTCATCCTCTCCATTATAGTTTTTCTTAATAAAATTAATACTACGTGAATCATTCGTGACGTCGTCGACTACGTGAGTCAGAGACATTAAGGATAATAAAACACTCCACGATATTATACGTGTTGCAGAGAATAATTGCCTCTTTTTCTCTTGCCTAATTTTTTATATTGGAGCATCGTATCAGCTTGTTTTGGGGAGCTTATAATTTTAATTCAACATATTTTCCTATTATCGTCCTCATATTTTAGCCAACTAGAACTTAAAAACTTAATATAATTTCAAATGTTACAATCTCTTTGACAGAAACGTAAATTTTATTGTAAAAAATTTTATCCATATAAAAGATTACCACTAACGCCCACAACCTGCAAGCAATCCTTTACGAAATAAATATTTAACAAAGTGTTAATTGCATTACGTAAGATAAAAAGTTTTGGGCACACCAAATGAAAAAAATTCTGTGTCATTATACAACTATTTGGAAATCATCGGTGTTTTGCAACATTTTGAACGTTTTCTAAAATTCAAAACAAGGTCTCATGTGGCTTTGTAATACGTGCATTAATATTTATTTCAAAAAGTAACTCATTAATAGAATTAAGGGACTGTTAGATTTATAGTCTGTTAATCTAAAATAAACTTACATAGAACTGTCTGGTCATAGAACACTACTCTGTCTTTGTAGACCGTTTTTAAAAACAACAGATTCTTAGCTTTTACTAAAATCTTCGAGTGCCACGTCTTGAATCTTAATAATTTTGATTTTTATAATTTAAATTATGAAGATATCGAACCAAAACAATATATAAAAGCTATAAAAGACTAGCTCGTTTAGAACTATTAAATAACATACGTTTTTGTTTTTATCTTCGAAGAATTATATTGAACGGATAATGTGTTAGAACTTTCCAAGTCTAGTTCATTTGCTCAAGTAAAAACCGCAAGGTTACTCGTGTTGCAATGCTCTCATTTCACAAGTTGTGGATTGTCGGACGTCCTATATAACGAAAACAAACACTTAATTATAGATATTTGTTATTTTTTTCATACCTAGACCATATCTTTAATTAAGTCATCAGATTAATTATCCCTTATGAAGGTAAATATTTGTGTAATTTTACAGTGTTTTGTTTAAAAATATTTTTAACCGCGAACATTGTTTTTGCAGAGTGCTGTTATTACCGTCAGGCTTATAACATATCCTGAGTGTGATATCGGAAAGTGATAAACTTTTCCATGAGGATCACTATCAAGGCTATTACGTCTACCTTAGCAAAAACACTTGTATGTTAAATTGATAAGAAGTTCATAAACCAGTACATATTATTTTATACGTAGTGTATATTATCGTTCTTATTTCTAGATACTTTTTAACTCTATGTAAATATGATGGATAAAGGTTAGGTAGCAGGGTGCACTTTCTGGCACTCTAATGTCATTAAAGATGAAAATAGTACAAGAGAAGAAATAGTAGATGGTCATAATTTTCAAGTTTTTAATTTTAGTTATCTACAGTAGTTACGAAATAGCTTTAATTCCTTACGTAAGGTCAAATATTCTAATCCATAATTGTTTATTTTAAAATTACTCATAAAAATTTTCTTTACCAATATGGAAAACTATTTAGTTCTTATTTTAAGCGTTTTAAATGGTCAATATTTGCAATAGGAGCACGAATACTACGGATTGTTTTTATGTAACGTTAAAGAAAAACTACCTGTCAAGTTGGAATTGTTGTGAAATGCAATCGTATACCATGTAAGTGATCGACTGCGCTTGCTAATTATTGTGCCATATAGATCAATAAAATATCTAATTTAAGCTTGGTACTAGCTTGCTATACTAGACTTACGGTACACATCCGTTAAGATTAACGGGTGTGTCCCGTAAGTATTGCATTTAAGTTTATTTTTCTTAAAATTAATCAAGGTTAAGTCTACGACAATATATTTAAAACAAGAATTCAAAATATGTGACTTTACTAGTTATTTGATCTCTGTCCAGACAGAAAACTGCCAACTGCTTTTAATTATTTTCTGACGTTAATCAGCTACTAGTCTACATTGTATTAGAAAAAGAAAGATTCGATGAACAGCGAGAGTCAGCTAACTGGTTCGCGCACGTCTCGTGTGCATAAGCCGGCGAGCAAAAGATTTCCACGCCAGATTTTCTATAAAATTGCTTAAGCATTATCGAATCACTCAAAAAAAAATAATACGATTAGCATTCTGTACTAATTTCAATAGATTATAAAACTATTTATCGAAACGTCTATAAAACTTGCATGGTAACAATCTACACAAATTTATCTAATTTAAAATATTTCAGTAACATAAAATTTCTGATTGGTGATCGTTATGGATCAAAATAGACGAATCATACGGTATAAAATTTTGAGACGTTATTAACATGGAAATATCTAGTTTATTAATACTAAAAATCTGTAATTCAGTATATCACTGGTGGTTATAGCCTAGCTGTATAAATCTCGCTAAATTACCATCTCCTTAATTGGACCTAAGAACAAAGAAAAAGTTGCTCGCTGAAAATATATAATACACTTTACTCAATTTTTAAACAGTTTAATGCGGTTAAGGAGGACGTTGTACGTAAGTGTTAAACTATTTAGGTTACTAACGCCCAAGCCTTTAGGTCTAAGTGAAGTTAAGAATGGAGTGAAATAAAAAACAACCTTTCGTAATTAACATTCTGGTCCTTCAATCCAAATACATATTAAAAAATGCCGTATATTGTGTTGAGTTACTCATTTTTTACGGGTCGGTGGGTTTTTGACTAGTCGGAGGTCTAGACAACTAAGTTTTGTCGACCAACTTTCACCGAATGTATACTTATAAATATCCATGTCTCGAATATAGTACTTGTTCATATTCATCACATAAATGTTTCCCCTAGCTAAACCCGAACCAGCAACCCTTAGCTTTGAAAGGCAGTATCACCACCTAATGAGATATCGGATGGCCTAACTAAAACGACTACCTAAAACTTTTACACTAACTAGTTCTTTTAAATTTTGTTCAATTATTTAACTAAATATTAAACCTCTCGAACAATATTTAATAAAACTGTAAGATAGAATTTGCTTTACTAAAGGATTGTACAATTTTGTACAATAACCATATCCAGCCACTGCACATGTGATGACACCGGACGTATGCAACTTGCGTGTGTTGATACAAATCTTGTTGTTAGATGCGATGATATATATCAAACCTGTCACTTATTTCACTAACATGCGCTTTAATGCATATAAACTTTACTTGGTGCAACGTCTTAAAACTCGAAAATTGCGATTGCAACTTTGTAGCACTGAGCGGAATTTATGACCGTTTAAAATAGACACTAATAGTTCAGCCGACACTATGTTTTCTTGTTGTTGTTATTTCCAATTTATTACACTAACCACATTGGTTGACCAGGAAAACGTTACCATTATACTTATTAATTATTAAAAATCTAGTTAATGGATATTCAATCAATATATACATTTTTCATATTAATACTAAAATTGAATATTTCCGCACAAAACATAATTTGTAAATATTTCTATTAATTCTGTAATGTTTATCTTGAAACCTTGATTACACCCACATGGATTTAGTAGATTTATTACCTTCCATATCTTTGACCTAAAATTTAACACGTCAACACCCACTTCTGTTTTTGTTCTATTACGCAAAATTTAAAAACAAAATGTAATTGCAGTAGTAACCTGTTAATATACAAATAATGTATTTTATTATTGCATAAACATATTTTATGATATATTATGAAAGAAATCAACATTTTAGCAACAGAAAAACTTTATGTTCCGCATTATGTCACGTTTTCTTAGAACTCTGTCCTATCATATAGATCGCTTTTTATGGTTAAAGTACTCGTACCTATTCTAGTTCTATGTGTGGTCGTTAATAATTTTAGTAGAAAAAAATATTACCATACCAATATTCTTACACATCATGTGAAATACATGATGTGTAAAAATATTGCTATGGTAAAAGTATAATATTTATTTAATTTTTAATTTTACATGACAAAATACGATGCAGGCTTATTTTTGTGTATTTATTGTTATGCATTATTAGGTTGAACAAATTTATGAAAGTTATACTTTATAGAATGCTATTTAATAATGACCTTAAATTTAACTAATATTGATGTCCTAGTAAGGCAAGGCAATCAATTAGTATGTATTTATATGTGTATGTGTAGTATGACCTGTGAAGTTCACGCCAGGATACTAGTGCTTCTTCCGTAAGGATTAGCAATCGCAGAATGGTCAATCTACACTAAATATACAAGACATGTTTAAGAAGGTACAGGTTAAATGGTAAATAAGTAAAAGTTACTTACCATTTTTAGAACCATCATTCGAATTTAAATTACAATAATAAATATGTTCCACATCCTAAATAAAAGCGACGTTTAATTTCATTGTACGCGTGTTACATTATTATTTAAATATTCGTAACACTGGTCTTTACTGCGATCCTCATTTCACTATTTAGTTAAGCTAAATTCTAATCATATACCCATTGGATATTTTACCGAAAACCAACAAACTGACTCTCTAATACAATATAAGAACGCACCTTTTACTTGTAGATAAACTCATTATAATTCTGAGAATGTATCATGAGTAGTTAAGTTTTTTGTTCATACGTGTCTAATTCATTCAACGTATAACTCCTAATTAAAAGTAATAAATGAATAAAACAATTAGTTCAACTTCTTTCTTGATAATATAAAATCATGGCTTATCATTATTTTCAGTGAATGAATTAAGGTCACTGATATGACTGAGAGCGAATCCTGTTGCTTAATCAAGAATCCATACGCAAAATAGTATTTTAAATGCAAAAATAATTGCTGTTTTAAATCAAATATCAATAAAAAATATATTCTACAAACTAATGGTTTCTAAGTAAAAAACGATTTAATTTATTTTTTCAAATTTTGAAATATTTTTTCTTGTTTTTCACTAAATCCTCTACTTCTACTTTTATAAATGGATGCTTGATAATACCTATATTATATATACTATATTACATAATGTTTATTCAATTTAAAACATGTCGATCATTGCTATCAGGTTATCATTTCAATAGTAAGACGAGGTTGATGCCAATTAACAGTACACTTAACGGAATCCAAACCAGTTGCTAATTTCGGATAATACTTATTACTTATTAGGATTTCCAGAACATATTATGACCTTTAGCAAACTCTGACAGATGTAGGTTTTGGATTTGTTGAAGTTTGTTTTGTTAAAGTCATTTTTATTACTGTTCATTACATTTTTTTATACTAGTAGCAGTTCACAATACGCAGTTGCTCATAGATTTTAAATCTTTATAATTACATATCAGGTCAAGACAGAGCACAATTGTAAAGTTTAAGTCCGATCCCGTCGACCTCGAACTGAATTTGACCTTAAAAAGGATAAGCTATGCGTTGCTAAAACGTAAAGGTGTGTATATACATGAATGTGTGAGCACAACTTTGTGTTCAGGCCAATTCATGATTCATAGAAAATATTTAGCGTCATTAGCCGAACGATTAAGGGTACGGGCTGCGAAACAACGTTGCAAGTTCGAGACCGCCATTCTACTGTTGCTGTAAATCACTTAAGACTCAAGCATTGCTGCTTAGTTGGAGTGGTTAACAGGAATATTAGTAATGTTATTCAGCATTGCTAGTATTTTTTTCAAGAAATATTAACATATTAACTTCTACATAATTATGGTAACTTTGTAAATCAGGCAGGGTTATATGCAATTATATTAATTCCTATGAACATTTAATTACAAATATCATTCAAAAAGTACATCGTCAAATCAAAAAGTGCGTATTTACAAATGAAATTCGATACTCTAGTACAAGAAACAAACTTTGTGTATTCGATATGTGTTGCACAAGTTAAGAATTTTAATAGTCCAGGTCATATTCTGTAGATGCGATACGAAGCTAACCGACATGGAGCCTTTGACCGCAAAACTATTGTTCATTCATTCAGTAGTACTTGTGAATAAGCGCCCAACAGCGATAATGTAATACTTGTTAGTATCATCATTAACAATAAACAAATATTTACATTTCCTTTGTTGCTCTGTGGGAAATACTTATTATCTCTATTTTTTAATTTACCTTTTCTAACAGTACTTACCAGCGGTTCCATTTATCTACTAACCGGACTACTATTTGTTGGATTAATATTACGTGCTTGAAAACTTTGTTCGACCTTCATATCTAGTAATTTCTATATTGGTCTAAAAAACTATTATTATGACCGCCGGAATAAATTTAGATAACGTGAGTGTTGCGGGGTACGATTAGTTGGGTTTTCGGAAAGAGACTTAAGTTCGACCCCCAGGAAGAAAGGCCGTATTCATTAGTTTTTTCGAAATTTCTGTATAATGATTGCCTTGGACGCCAAGTTAACAACTGGTTCACTAACTAACACGTTTTCTCTAGTAAATCATCAGAATACTAATAATGTGTTCACATGAATAAATGTCCTCTGCTGCAAAAATTGCCACATGGCACAGGCCTAGCAAAACTGTCTTTAATTTATTTACGATTTTAATTCTGCAAAAAAAGCTAATGACAAGTTTTGTGACACTAGAAAGTAGCAGATTACACAATTTAACCGAATAGACACTATTTAACTAACATCCGTCAATTTATTACGGACATTACGTATTGACTTTTATAATGCTGTAAAATGTATCACGAATTTTACTATTACGCAGTCCATTAAAAGTGTCCAAAATGACACAGATCCGATCCTACGCCTAATTACCTCTCATATTATGTAACATCATATAAGCGCCCTCAATAAAATTATAATATTGTTGTAATGTTACCTTTATGTTACCACTTTCGCTGGGCCACTTTCGATGAAATTAAACGAGTATTGACATGCGTCCTAACAAGAGATGGCGATGAGCTCAAATGCGAAACCTTAAAGCTCTTATTATTCTTGTAATGAAGTTGTAATATTTAATTGCAAACTTATATAAATTATACAATATAAGTTTTTTTTAATGACCGTAGGATTAATTCATCATTGGTTTTGTGCATTTTTACATACATAAATTTTACATTTTGAACATTTTGGAAGTTTTTGTGGAACGCATTTGAATAAAATGCTCATATTAAGATCTCTGCAATTAGGTAAAAATTTGTCTTTTTTTATCATCACGCATTTCCCAATAACTGGATGGTCAAATATTTGTTATTTATTTGAAAAACAATAGTATTTTTAAAATGTTATCTGTTAAAATTTCTTTTATTTCTAATTCTACCTTTAAATCCAGATGGTCTGGATGTCTTGAGTTAAAATTATTTCCAGGTATGAATAAGGATTTATTACGTTTCCTAGCATTAAGTTTATATATGGTAACACGGTACACTTAGTTATGCCAAGTTTCTATAAGGCTTATTTAAAAGTATCTTAAAAAAGAAAATGCGCAGGCGTACATCCGACGTCTTAACGCAGTGTTGTCGCCATCAATGTTACCAGTTTACGTACGATGTATAATTTAAAACTTTCTCTAAAGAGACGACCGCTCCAACTGCAACCGTCTCTATTGGTCAGATTTCCCTTTCCTATGAATATTGCTGATGCTTCATTGACTTTATTGCTATTCGAAGCTGATATAATTTTAAATGTTCGCACGCTTTGACTTTCAAATGATCCGTTTAGCTTATTAATCTTAGCACGTGTTTCTAACCAACCACAAATTTTGAATACAGTAATCAGATAATGGATTGTTTTCACTTTAGCAGGATTTGATTTGTTTTTCTTTGATTGTATATTGGAATAGATTATGATAATTTAAAATGTTATTTAATTTTATATTTCTTTTTTTCCATTCTAATAATCTTTTCACTATGTTTTATAGTTATATTTTAATTTTACCTCTTTTGAAATAAAAAAATATAGATTTTTTGCATACTCTACTGGGGATAACTTACAAGGGATAAGGGGCTTATTAGCCACGTATACCTAATGTGGGTAATTTATTACAACAAGGATAACAAGGAGTAATGGATTACAACAATTTTAATTATTTATAACAAGGAGTCTTCTTTTGTGTCTAGGTCAATACCATAATCTAGTCCTATTTCTGTAACTAAATTGTAGTGTAACAGGTGTAATATTCCCGTTTGAATGATGTACAAAGTCAGATTGTGAGTAATTCTTTTTCTTTTAGTCCTTCTAGGATAAGAATAACCTTTGTCTTACCCAGATGTTACTTTGAGTGTGGTAGTCATTTTATGTGGTTGCAGTAGTGGTTGAAAAAAGTATACTACAATTCATCTACTATATTAACATTTGTTTAGTATTTGTTATACTTCTTCGTCAAAAGTAATTAACACAAGACAACGAAGTAATTAACAACGTGAATGTTGCTATTATATTTTATACCTCACGAGTAATTATAGCTGGATTCAAAATAAAACACTATACGCCGTAGTCACAATATGCATGAGTATGATAACGGTATTTGTAAAAATAAAAAGTATGGAGCACAGAGTTTCACAAATTAAATGTACGTCGTATTTCATCAATAACTCGTCAGATCCGGTGAAACGAAGCAGACTAATATAACCAGTATTAAAGGTGAATAAAATAACTAATCATGTTGTCTGAATGCTTCATTATTGTAGCGTGTCTGTAAAACTTGGTTATTAAATAAATGAGAGAAATAAAAAATAAAACCAAACAAAAAACATATTTGATATCCACTTTTTGCGAGACTAATGTCTGAAATTTTGCTACAATAAAATTGACTAAATTTAAAAAAATGTCCTCCAAAAAAAGAATCTCTGCCGATCACATTACTACGGAATCCGTTATAACAGTAAATAGCAAAAGCTTATTTTGTTATAGCCGACATAGATAAATCTTGTGGTCAGCAGTCCCATTTTATTATTATTTATTATTTTAATTTTCAATACTTTAAGCCGAGTTTGTAGTTAACTTATATACGATTATATCGTTGGCTTGGACATAAAGATGGCGACGGGCTCACCACCTATTACGATGTCCTGAAAAATGTCTTCGATGGAAGGTGGATCGAAGGGGCTTAATAGTCTAGACTAGATCTCTGTCTACCCCTGTGTTGAGAAAGGCGTGAAAATATTTTATTTGTACTTACATTATCTGTAAATACATTAAATTCAAAATATATTTGATTGCTGCTTTGAATGTCGTTTAAATGACTTATCGTGCTTGGATGTTGATGTTATCTTAAATAAATAAAAAGAAAATGACTCAACAAATTAATACAGTAAACGGTTTTAGAAAGCGTGGATAGCCGTAAGTAATACGATTCAGCAAAAACTTGATTACCTTATTGATAATCGTGATCAATTTATTATACACGGTCGTAACGATTTTTTTTTTCTCAAGTGAGTCTGCTCATCGTTACAAGGTGTAGGTCAAGTGCAGCGGACTGACCGTGGCATCAAATTTGTTTAGTTCTTGTCTCCACAGTCATCGAACTCGAATTGACGGTTTTGATTGTAACTTCACCAAAGAGATTAGCCTTTACTCGTCTACTTAGGTATACGACGTGTCTTAGTATATTCTTTTCTAAAGATTATGAATATTGTTGCAATAAATGTAAATAATATCCAATCATATTATGATTAACAAAAAAGATTATGTTATTAAAAGATTTACTCTCACTATTACAACTGATTGTTGATTGGTAAGTGCATTAGGCCACTTATACAAAGCCTCCGTTATCGATTTATAAGAATCTGGTTTTTGTTAATATTTATTTTTTATTGCTATCTTATATGATTCTTTAATTTTTCTGATAGTCAAAATTGCCGAGTTGTCGGAATAGGGTTGGGTGGTCGGAATTTCGAGTCAAGAGAACTGAGTTCAATCCCCAGGTGGCAGGCTCGTACCAATGGGTTTTTCAAAAACACACCACCTGTCACGTTGTCCTTAAAATATCTTCCGTGGAAGGTGGGTCAAAGGGACTTCATTGTCTAGCCTAGACGCTGTATTGGGAATTGCGTGAAGATATTTTTTATTTATATTTATTATTTATAAACTTTTCTGAAAAAATAGAAAAAGGTTTTAATTTTCATAAGAAATTCAAACAAATAACTTGTAGTAAGTATTGTCAAAATTTTAATTTATCAATATTTTAACATTAATAAACTTTCCAAATCAAGCTTCATTGCTTACATAGAAACTTCGTTAATGTATGGTTTCCGTATATAATATATGATCAATATTCTCGAAGTCAAAATCATATAGAATATATACAAAATTCTCGTGTCAGTTACGCGTTTTAAATCAGATTAACCTTGATTATTATTTAGTTTTGTTTTAAAAGAGACTAGCCCATTACTTTTACTTTTACCAAACTAGAGCAAAACAGTACGTTGACTGGAGGCGCAACGG
Organism: Sericinus montela; assembly: GCA_029286605.1. Lineage (NCBI taxonomy): Eukaryota > Metazoa > Arthropoda > Insecta > Lepidoptera > Papilionidae > Sericinus > Sericinus montela. The sequence continues at coordinate 12,849,040 of JAGSMR010000008.1, read as the reverse complement.
GTTTCCTCTGTCTCACTGGAGCACCGGTGATAAGGTTGAGAAATATCTCGCAACTTGTTCCAAGAACTTGTATTACGTTTTAATTTAGGGGTATTTGAACTGCGAACGTATTTTTAAATTGCTCTAAAGATATGTTTACATTTGAGCTAATTTCGTAATGCCATATCCATATACGTTACAAATGAAAATAACAACATGTGTTTATTAAAGTGCACCTGCTGTACGTAATAGTAATAAATAAATTAACAAATACATTGCCTTTTTCCCAAAGCAACTAGCTAAAAGACTTTTGTTATGGAAAAAAAACAGCAAATTTACCAGACCCAAGGCAAAACAGAAAAAGTTATGTTCTACCTTCATCCATTCGGGAATGGAGCTAGGAATATTAGACCAGATGATACCTTGAAAACAAGCACGTACGCCACTTAATCACGGAGGTAGCCACAATCTAATGTCACAATATCACAACAAACTAACATGAATTTTAAAGTGGTGTGTGCGTATACTTGTTTTTCTTTAAGGTGTACCGATTTATTCCATTTATATATAGTCAGAACGAGAATAGAATATGTATTATTCCGAAATTTTACTTTTCCTATAACGCCATCTAAGTAAAATCACGATAACATCAGGCGTATTTTTCTATATCGACCTATTTAGTAGTAAAAAAAAGTAAAGTAGCACCCTATAAATGCCAACTTGACAAAGGCGCTCTCTTAAATAATCTTTAAAGATTAGAGCAAGGGAAGATCCGCCACGCTGCTCTAGTACGGGATTCACAAATCATAGAAGTGAAGCTTTTTTCATTATTATTTCAACGAGGTTCCTACGATATTTTCCATTACGTAATACATTTCCCACTTAAAATTGCTATCTACAATTTATTTAATATTATTAATGGCGCAGACCCGGGATCGAATTCATTTTCTCGAGCGAGCGCCCCGACCGCTCGAGTTTCATGACTCATCTATATCTATAAAGATCCAGTGATTTTAAAAAATAAACTTAAAAATGCGGTATCCATATACGGTAACGAGTGTTTATCAATTATATTTGTAATATATCATCAAATCTGAAATAATTATTTTATTACTCAAAGTAATTATTTGATACAAACGCTCTGTCACGCCTGTTTTATCACACATTCCATGCTTATTTCACCTGTGTGTTTGTATTTTGTTATTTTTGATCGATAAGTTATATGTTATATTCTTGGTTTTTCTCTTTTGATTTTTTTTTCTTTTCTCTTGTTTGTATTAAAATTATGTCATTAATTTACTCTTAAGTTGCACCATTATAAACATTTAGAGCTTTTCACATGCATTATGCTGTGTTCATCCAACTTTAAGGTTATTATGGTAATTTTTATATATTATTCATAAGTTATAATGGCACTCCCTGCTCAAGATCGATTAAGGGATGTGCTGAAAATCAGTTTTATGATATAAGCCCGCAATAAATGCCGAGCCTAAACCCATTTGTTGCATCATTGTAATTTTTTTCTGTTTAAATTGTTATATGATATGCTGTAACGAATAAAGTGTTATTTTTTTCTTTCATACGTCGGCGTATGAAATACATGCGTTGCTGTTTGTACAGTTGCGAAACACCAACATTGTATCCAATTTCGGTCCGCCCGTCGTAGCATTCTAACCGCAAGACTTTAATTGCATTTAGCCGAAACTACAGAAATCACGACAAAAGCTTTTATAATTTCCGGCCCATTAAAGCGCACCTCATTGTGGACAAGGCCATGAAACGTGAATGGACCAACGGTGTTCACGACAATTGCATTCCTTATTACTTCTGCGTCAGCAAACTAAGGCGTAATAAATTTTAATGTCTTTTGGTGTTTGTAATAGAGACCATTTTCTAATAACAACAATTGTAACAATTTTAAATGCGGATCTAATTGATTTAAAACCATGAACGTAAGAGACGGATATCAACAACGCCCTTGTCATAAAATTGACACTAGATAGAGGTCCAATTTTAAAAAGTCATCGAGTAATTTACATATTATATTATGCAAGGCATTAAAATTTAAGGTATCTTAATATACTTCGATTAATACTCGTACTTTGATATTTATACTTATTTAACAGTAAGAGTAGTAGAGTAGTACAGTTTAACGTTGTCCCAAATAGTATTTGGTGAAAGATGGGTCGAAAGGACTTAATTGTCTAGACCTCTGTCTACTCTCTCTAAAATTACTTAGTCCCGATAGCCAAGTGGTTGGGTGATTTGAGTTCGAGCCAAGAAACCCGAACACAATCCCCAAGAATTATACCAATGGATTCTTTCAAATACGTATGTACGATTTATATCGTTTGCTTGGGCATAAAGACGGTGACTGGCTCACCACCTATAACGTTGCCCCAAAAATGTCTTCGGTGGAAGAATGAAGTGTCTAGACTAGTCTGCCCCTGTATTAGGAACGGCGTGAAGATGTATATAAGCAAATTAATTATAATTAAGTTTCATAATCAATAATAGGTATGATTATTCAAAATGTTTCCATAGTGATAATAATGAAATTAAAAATACAACGTATTTCTACATGGTGATTTTATTTAAAATGATAATTCGAGAACAATACATTTTATCAGTTGTTAAAACAATTATGAACCAGACTTAACGTAACAAGAGAGCTAAAAAAGTAACCTTGAAGGTAGTAAAATCTGCCATAATTAATTTTATTTTTCGTGAAAAACAAAATTTATATCGTTCATTTTAATTTGCTGACTGTATTGCTACTAGTCTTAAACCACTACACTCTCTTGACACCTCAACTGGTCGCGGTACTTAAGGTCGCCATGTCGAGGTTATTTTATATAAGTAGTAACAAGTACATGCACACATTATGTGCATAGTTACAATCGTATAAGTAAAGTCACGATAGCCGAGTGGTTGGCTGTTCGGAATTTCGAGTCAAGGTACCCAAGTTCGATCCCCAGGTGGCAGTACCAATGAGTTTTTCAAAAACATATGTACGAATTCCATCGTTGGCTTGGATATAAAGACGGCAACGGGCTCACCCCCTGTCACGTTGTCCCGAAAATATCTTCGGTGTAAGGTGGGACAAAGGAACTTAATTGTCTAGACTAGACCTCTGTCTACCCCTGTATTGGGAATGGCGTGAAGATATAAATACACAATCGTATAATAAATTTTGGTATTTTTACAACAACATGAAACAGTCTGCTCCTTTTTTAATTTCTAAAAGTTTCAATACCTCTTCTTTGTCTTTTAATTATATTAATTTTAGACTTTACACAAATCAAGACTTAGCATTATCTTTTTTGTAAAATATAATCACATTCTCAAGTCAAGCCGTCGTAAAAAATGTTAGAAGCATATTGACAAACATTGTACCAGACTTACAATCAGTAAACTAACTCCTACAATTCGTTTTTATCAATCAGTTTAGTTAATGTATGTATTAACTTTAATAAATAAATAAAAATATGTCTAAAAAATCTAAAAGGAAATTATTTTCTTAGCAAACATTAGAAATTTTTTCTCATACAAAACTCATTATGTCGGCGTCATTCATCTGACATTTGGTTGACGGATGAATTGCAAAATTACGGAAATGGCTCTGTAAAATGACTGGAAACCGTTAAATCTACATACGTCTGATTGTGCTTTCTTCTCAAAGTCAGTTAAGAAGACTCGTATAAAGTAGTTTTAAATATAAAATACTTTCTTTTAAATTTGAACATGCGTTGAACTTTGCTTTATATCTAATTCTTTCACTCAACAAAGACTAGAAAAATGAGAAAAATATTATATTTCACTATACAGTTTAGTTTTTAATTAACACTCACATCAGCTTCGATTAGTTTCAGCTTAAACTTCCTGAATGTTATTTTATGACTCGTAAGCAATTCAAATCATTTTCGTAAATTGAATTCTTTTATGCAACAAAACTTTCATTTATTATCTTTGGCTTGCAAGAGTTTGACTCGTTTATAGTTGACAAAGAGTAAAATTATCATTCGTGACTGCGTAATAAACTATTTATATAATCTATACCAGACTTTATCAGTAACATTAAAGTACTATTGATAATATGCATAGGCTACTTACTAATCTCTTATTTGTTATTAAATTATCTGACAGTCATCTTAGCTAATCTTACCAACAAGACAACATATCATATACGTGACATTGCCATTAAGAGGCAACTTTTACCAAGTGTGACATAAATACTAAATCTTACACTACTGGTTTAGCAAATATAATAGCGAGCCAACTGAAAGTTCTACAAAAAAGTGGTGATTGATGTCACCTCCCGAGATAAACGTTTATTGCTTTTTGTTGAGTTACTATATAATATTCTATTTAAAATAAAAATCTGTCCCTCAATCTACATACTATGTTCCATTTTAAAAAATTAAAATTTTTTTCTTAAATTAGTTTCTATCTTTTTAATATTAACGATCTTGTGGATCTCTTTTTTTATCTGTTTCTTTTTTCTTCTAGATCTAGCATATTTCACCGAGCGTATTTGAGACAATGTTACAGGTGATAAACTTGTTACTAAATTGAAAAGATTGAATACGTGACACTACGCTAAACTAATTTTAATACAAAAATCCCTACCGAGATTTAATTTAAAAAAACTCTAAAAATATACAAGATGTGTGACGAAAAATTTTTTAAATCTATGTCATATAATCACTATAGCGGTATGCGAAAAGTAGTGTACTGATAAAAAATACTTCCGAGGGAAAATGAATTAGCTGATTACATAAAATCACACAGCAAGTCGAAGTGTTATGCAAATATGTGCCATACGCACAATAGTGACACAAGATCGTGTGAAGTTTGCTATAAGTACATAGATCGTAACAGTTGTAAGTTCTCATAAAACGATTGAAAAGTTATGCGTCTATTGGCAACTTAACAAAATCTTTAAATAATGATTACATTATAAAAAATATCGGTTTCAGTTCCGTGTTTTTTTTTCCTTTTACTTTTTAATCTTCACGAACAGTCTCTGTCGTATTGAGATGTAAATATGTAAATAGAGCCCCAAGTGTCACGTTCCTTACACACCTCTTTCGCTTCTCTCAAATCCATCATTTCCATGCTCTTACTCTTATACCGTATACTCTTGATCCTCTTCTCTTCGAACATTTCGCTCACTCAAAGGTTAGTATCTACCTACCTCTACTCCTTTTATAGATATTCGTTATGCGCTATAGATATTCTTTACCATTAAGTCTTCACTCATTCGCTGAACGTGCCAAAACTATCGAGTCTCACCAATTTTAGCGATTTTTACGTTGTGCGTCGCAAGGCGTGCAATTCTCAGTACACCTTGTCTTTTGACTAACTCAGTCAGTGCATCATTGTCTTTGGTTTTGGCATCCACATCCAAGTCTACATCTAAGTACTACAGTTGCAATCGAATTGCTATAAAAATCGTACCTTAGATGCGGTTGCCCGTCACCATCTCCTGAATCTTAGTTTAGTATTTCTTGAAATAACCATCTCAGTCCAACCTGTAGTAGACAATTGAATTTTCAAGGCTTTTCCCTTAGTCGCCTCTTACGAAAATATGTAAAAAAGTAAAGGAATATATCTGCCATTTTAACCATACAAATTTCACCTTGTACTAAAAGAGTTCTTAAAGTTATTCCGCCGAAGACATGCCACGAATAAACAGATGATCAATAAATATAATTTTCTAAATGTTAAAAACAGTGTTCAGAAGCTACGTCTGATACTCACTCATATATAACTAACTCAATCATAAATATTGCGCTCAGTAATAAGACATTAAAACCTGGTTTTGAAGAGAAAATAGTAAATCTCATACTTGTCCCAATAAATTATAAATAACTTATACATCTTTTAATTTAAAATGTAAACCGGATTTACACGTAGCCTTTACAGGTCTTGTTATATTTTAGGACAAAAAAACAAGCCTTGTCGACAAAGAATGGCGCAAAGAGCTTTGTTATGATTGAAAAACAGTATTGATAAATAATAATTACAAAATATTATCTTCCGAGTTTTAAAGCAAAGTTGTAATTTTTATCTGAGATTGTAAATAAAATCCATGAAATTCTTGCAAGTTTTTTTATTTTCTAACTAAAACATGAACAGAGAAACAGAATTTTTATTATTAAAATAAACAGCAAATATAGCAAATATATACCTCCAAAATTATAAAATAAAGTATATTTGAAATTAACATAACATAACATGCTGTAAAATTACAAAATTTAATAATTATTACACACATTTACTTGTTTTATAACAATCCCATATTATTTTGTATGAGCTATTTTTTAATACAATTATTACTTACACGTTTCACTAGCTGACACTGATTTGTTGTAATACTAAAAATCCAACATGAAATATGTGTCTATTGATTCCTCTCGAGTCGGATATGGGTAACACTTTACATCCGTCGACTAGCCAATAGTATTCGCATAACAGATATATTTGCATTAAGCTGTTTCCCATAACGCAATATCCGCCTTTCCTTTATACAAATATTTTTAAGGTGGAAGTACTGTTAGGTGATGTCATTTAAACTCTCATACGTATTTATCGTACGATTTCGTTTATTGTCACTATTTTAATCCGTTCCGTGTTTCTAAATATTGTTATTATAGGCCAAAATAATATAAAATTTTATCCGACTTTTAAAATCATTGTTTGTTAAGGAAAAATTCCATTCTACTTATGTAAGCAGTTATCGAAGTTGATTCTATTAGAGTTACTCGGTCTTCGCGGCTAAATAGAACGCAGTAAAATTCCAAAAGAAAAGGAGTTGAACCACTTTACTATTTCTAGAAAAAAAACGGACCGCGTTTTTCAGCGAAAGTTTATACTCGCTCCAGATACAACAATAATGTTTCTCTATTGAATAGTGAAACCAGTTACTAGTAAAGAACGCGCACGGAAATTAAATAACCCGACGCGAACAAGGCACGTACTTGCGGCAATCTTGAAAGCGCAAGTTGTCACGTCTAAGTAAAAAGCTTCCGAATGTTAATTCAAGTCAATCTCACAATAGTCGGTATAGTTATATCCTAATACTTTGATCTTCCCTGAAATGTGTAGTAGAAATCTTCGTTTCGGTTATAAGCATTTCGTTTTCAATCTCGAACCGAGAAGTGGCTTGCAAATATTACGATAAGTCAGTAGATACACGTGGCTCAGTTTCATCTTTTTTTAATCACCTTCGGGAAGTCTATATACAGGAGCGAACATGCTGAAATGACGATTATGACTATGTATTTCCATAATAAGTATGTCTGTTAAAACCTTTGCAACACATTGGTTTCTCTCATTACGAGAATAACTGTCTCATTATCTGAATCATTACTGCCATAACCGCTATATTCGATTAACGAGTTGGCTATTTACACTTTATTAACGAATTAGCGATATTTTTTTGAAGTCGCTTCTTGTCACCTATGAAACTAAAAGGAGGCACATATTCAAGCGGGTACCACATTACACGTGGCAAAGGTTACGTTTTACATAAACTTATGAGTTGATAAATACTATCTGCTCATAAGTTTGAGAATGGTTTGAGTTACTGAAATAAGGTTTGTGGTAAGGAAATGCATAAAAAGAAACTAATTTACCAAAATTTGTCATAGAAATTTTATGTCTTTCGACCATTTTCATTAATTATGTAAAAGAAAATTACATTGGCAACTGAGATGAAATGTACCAATTCGTAACACGATAAGATGCATACTGAATGAAAATGAAGCAGACAGTAGGAGTGAAGTAACTCAAGTGTGAAACTATTATTTTTTCGAGTTAAGTAATATTAATTGCTACCCAACATTGTGAAGAAAAGATTGTGTTGCCAGTTTAAGCGATTAGCCTTACGCTCGTTAGTCCTGTGTTGCAACACAGTTTAATTATATAGCGTTACGAAAAGTTTGATTGTTGGTATTATTAAACCGAGAAAATTTATATTACGCACGCCGATATTGACGATTAAAATAAACGATATTAAATTTCCATGAAACAAAAAAATCTAATTTCCCTATAATGAATTAAGCGTTCATTCTAGAAAAGAAAAGTCATAAAATCAGATTCTTGTAAATTAAAATTTTTCCACTTTAAATTGCGTGTGATTTATTAAAATGATAATTAGATTTAAATAAAAATTTACTCATAATTAAACTCTTGAGAGGTTAACAAAAAGAATTGCTTGCCTAATCTCCCGCCCACGCGCAACATACATATTGAATAGTATTAAGGTGAATATATGAAATTAATCATCATTATCAACATGTAGAAACCGTTACACCATCAAGGATTCACAAACAAAACAAAACAAAACTTCTAATACCGTGCTAATAAATTGTATCTGTACTGCATGTAATAGAAAGAGCAGTATAAATCAAGATAAAAATTATAAAAGTAAACATTGCGACAAAAGCCTCTCCCGTTACGGCGGATTCGGCATAATAACCATGCTTGACAAGTGGATTGGCGATCATACTACCAGACCTCCTATACCTTAGAGGTTTCTACCTATTACGGGCCTACTGAAGTTTGATTTGGTTATTTTTTGTGATGCTTATTCTGCCATCTGTTAGCAGCTAATTGTATTTTCAAAACTTTTCTCTTTATCCCCTCTAACGATAATAACGGAAAGGAATCGGGGTAAAATATTCTTACTCCAACTACACAGTATATTACCTTAAATTAAAGTTTTTATTAATAAACCCTAACTAAAAAAATATTATATTCTATTTTGGAATATTTTTGGCAACCCTGTTTCACTTCGACCTTAAAAGGTAGCAACGTTCCACAAGTAGCGACCTTGTACAAGCAAAGGCAATGTAGGGTATTACTCCAGCTAGGCAGGACAATGCCCTATTTATTCAATTAACAGTTAATTGTTGAATGAAAAACCCACCAAATCTACTTTTGAGAAGCTTGCACGTATAGAGTATATTCAAAAGTGGTAGAGCCACGCATCAGCTTTTGTTGTTGCATGAATGGACCGGCTCGACCGGGGAAGTACCACAACCTCACGGCATACCGGCGTGAAGTAGAAGTCTAACAAACTTCTGCGTTTCGTCTTCCCCCCAATTCTGGGGGGGCAACACATCTGCTATACCTCTGGTATTGCGGGTGTTCATGGGTGGCTGTAATCACTTAACATCACATGAGCCATCTGCTCGTTTCCCTCCCTATTCTATAAAAAAAATATAAAGTAAACAATTAATTTTTTTTTCTCTTTCTTTCTATCTTTTATGTTAGAATAGTTAATATAGTAAAATTATAATAAGGACTACCTGTTATTACCGTCTCACTATTAAAATACATCCCAATTTCAATGGAGATGATGATTGGGTATGGGAACCTGCTTGGGATCCTGTCATGAATAAAATTAAGTCCACGACCAAACACACCACTGCAAGACCTAAAGATACAGTGAGCACGTTCTGTGTAAATCGGATCCAAAATTAATAAATATAAATAGACGGTAGTCGACGGTAACAATGGCAGCGGGACTTTGAAGACCTCTCGCCCCCGTGACCACGGATGCTGTAAAGCATCCGAAACGACGGGAAGTAAAACAAAATAATAAACGGGATTAAATCCGAAAATCGTTTTATTTTAGATGTGTAATGTTCGCGTTAATACAAGAAATCATTTTTGTTCTTTTGACGCATTTCATAAGAAATGCGTCAAAATTACATCGGTTTTAATACATCTCGCTGTTACAAAATGCGTTTCCGAAACGTGTACCAGTATTCACATTAACCCACAGGCTTCGTAGCACTATCAGGAATATCTCGCACGACGTTCGCTTCACTTTGTTTATTTTTCGTCCTACACACAATTTTAAAACTGTTCACTACCAATAGCAAAAAAATAAAACGAAAATCTAATTAAATCCATGCCCTGCTGTGACATGTTTTAATATTAATAACATTGAAGATAAATTAAAAGTATTCTAGCGAAGACATATTTATGCATTCAATTAATATGTTGTAAACATTTGAATATATACCACTTCTACCTCTCTTATTTGGCCTTCGGTTTCACCAAATCTTTTGTTTAAATATGTAATACATAGTGTATAACAATTCTGCAATTGGTGAAATTGTTTAATTTTCGTATTTCAAACATAATTATTTTATTTTGGATTTATACCTTTACGAAAAATATTACATTAATACACAGATTACCTTATTCTCGAAGGTAATAAATTGCTTTTAACAAATTAAGTAATTTTAAAGTCTGTTTTGTAAAGCAGGGTGCTTTACTTAATGTCTTTATTCAAAGTACTACTGGAGAAATAAGCTCATGGTCACCTGTCACAATTCGTTATAACAATGCCATATTTGTATCTCTTTCCGAAATTCATGCTCAGCAATTACTCGTATTTAATCGCACCAATTAAAATATTTTAGTATTTATGGTCATTGATGCTTATTGCGTTTGTATATTGTATATGCTAATGTAGAAGAATTTTTATAAATATATTTGCTTTTTTAACTAAATATTGTCACTATATAGGATATGAAGGAAAATGGTTATATTATTAGCTTGCAGGTTTTAAAGCATCTTATGCTTAAAAACGACAACAATTATTACTGTAATCTTTCTGAGGCTTCTTTGTCTAGCCTCAGAAAGATTACACTCTTATGACTAATCAGACAACATCAGTGTGTAGCAGTGGCATTTTTAATAACAATAATTCGCCTTTAACTAGATGCGTTTGCGAATTTTATTGAAATTTCCGCAACTTCCTTTAGTGTCCTGGAGAAGAACCTCTGTACTGAGCTTTTAAAGGCCGTTATAAATATTATGTTAATATCCTATGCTAAATTATTAAAAATCAATTGTTATTTATTTTTTTATGTTCGCTTATTCTCAATTCTGAAATAAAAGACTTTCCGGATCTTATTAACTTAAAAACTCACTGGCTTACTTCTAGGTATTAAACTCAGACCTTTAAATTTAAATCCCGACCACCCACACGGCTATCCTAACTAAATCTTTAGTTTGATTTTTCTTTAGTTTGAATAGATGATTGTCTTACAAGTATAATCAGTAAGTTTGAAATGTCAAAACGTCTATATACAATTTGAATTAAAATCATAGCAACAGTAACAAGTTTGGAAATAACAACAACCGCTGATTATGGTTTTGATTGCGGAATTAAAATGCAAATTTTCCCACTTATCAGTTTCAGCGCGGCTTTAAATACGAATTCGTCATTTTCGCATTTATGAGTCATCAGTTGCTAAATCATATCGTGAACAAATCCCTGTAGGTGTTATAATATTTATGGTCAAAACCGACTGGATTTAATCTTAAATATAAAAATAGAAAATCATGGAACTTATATATTTGGCGACTATGATTTAAGACTTTGCGGGCTTAATTGTCTTTTGTACCTGGAAAACCTCTCGGGTTGTTCGTTAATTTACCTATTTTTAGTTCCTTACTTTTGTGAAGAGCAACTGTTCTGGTAGAAAAACTTTGGAGAACCTATGCAATTATAAATTACGTAATGCTGTCTAGTACTATGAAACACGAATTTATTTTCCCTTTAATAACAACATATATATAATTTATTCCGACAAATATTGTCATGGGCCTCAGTAACCACTTACCATCAATTGGTCAGCGACAAAAATAAACGTGACTTGCCCATATGATATGAATTGCATCTTTGATTAAAGTGCATTTTACGGTATCATCAAAATGCAAACACGATTGATAAGTACGTCAAAAGTCTCGCATCTTTTTATTACACCCCGATAAAATCATGAAAATATTTTCAACCGTAGTATTTATTACAGGTATTAGCTAGAAAAACAATATATGATAACTCAACATATAAATGCTGCCTGCAGCTAACTGCAATTTACAATGACAAAGGGTTCAATTATTTCATTATCGTACCAAGTCTGTAATTTATACCAAATCCCGTAACATTAATACGGTGACGTGAAAACAAAATCGACTTATCACGATTGTATTTCGATCGATGGGCGTGTCAGCGACAACCGAGTTGAAAACACCCGAGAGCGGCACGGACACGATACAGATTTTTGGGATCGATAGACACTAATCAATTCAGCACGATACTAATGTACCGCTCTAAATTACTTTATGGAAATCTAGAGCACAATTTATAATGTACACTTAATTGATTTTCATAAAACATCGTATCCCCACTGAAACTAACCAACACTATTTTTAATTACTTACTTACTTACTTACTTATCTTCACGCACAATCTCTGACGGGGTAGCCAGAGAGAACAGATCGCCAAGTGTCGCGATCCCTACATACTTCTTTCGCTTCTTTCAAATTCATCATCTTCTTCACACATGCACGTCGAGGTATCCGAGTACTCTTGACCTTCCCCTCTTCGAGCAATTTGCCCACATGGTCTTTGAAAGTTAGTCTCGGTCTACCTCGACCCCTTTTAATGTTAACTTTCGCGCTATATATTTTCTTCACCATTCGGTCTTTACTCATTCGCTCAACGTGCCCAAACCATCGAAGCACGCCCTTATAAATTTTTGTGACAAGGTCAATTTTAATTACTTTCAACTTTAATTTTAATGTCACAATAGCCGAGTGGTTGGGTGGTCGGAATTTCGAGTCAATAGACCCGAGTTCGATCCCCAGTTGGTAGGCTCGTACCAATGGGTTTTTCAAAAACTTATGTACGAATATCGTTGGCTTGGACATAAAGACGGCGACTGTCACGTTGTCCCGAAAATATATTCGGTGGAAGGTGGGTCGAAGGGACTTAATTGTCTAGACTCGACCTCTGTCTACCCCTGTATTGGGAATTGCGTGAAGATATTTATATTATTTTTTATATTCAATTTTAATTACGTCTTATGTAAATACAATCGACCATACCTCTAATAAACAGTTCAATTGAGAGAGCTCATGAACTAAGTAAAGTAGTTAACAAAATGTAACGCGTTTCGCATAATTAGTGACAGAAGAAGTTCATGCAATTAGCAAGGTAATATATCAACGCGTCTTTATGTACCACATTTCGCCATGGAATGTAGTTTAAAACTTCGGTGCATTAGAAATTTTAGTAACGACTAATTATAAATATTTGTAATTTTTTGCAATAAGCTTAATAACTAACCAAATAAGCTCCTGTGAAATTTGGATAGAAAGGGAAAATTAACAACTTTGTTTGGGGAAATACGTTAAGATATGAAAAAAATTAAATAACAGGTTAATGGAGGAGAGGGAGTTGTTTTACGCCGCTATATAATTGTAAAGGCACATTTTTCGCGTAATTAATTTTGTTTCTTGTCATGTACGAGCAAGTCGTTAACTTTACAATCTGAAAAAGGTCACGTTATCAGGTTTCTAAAGTGACAGCCACTGACAGCAGAAACTCGAACTTACAACTCATTAAGTTAATGTCAGGTACCTAAACAGTAAAAAATAAAAAACATTATAAATATCTTCACGTATTTGCCAAAGCAGGGGTAGACAGAGGTCTAGAGAATTAAGTCCTTTCGTCCCACCTTCCACCGAGGACATTTTTAGGTGAGCCTGTCGCCATATATATATCCTTGTCGAAATGTCATATCTGTACCTCATATATTGGATAAAAGATTCTTTTTTATTGAATAAGAATCGTCATCGACGTAACAAAATATTGATAACATTATCATAGTTCAATCAACTCCGAATAAATTAGGCCGAACAAAATATTATGGTTTTCACGCATATTTCCAATACTGGAGTAGACAATTAAGACAATTAAGTCCTTTCGACCTACCTTTCACCGAAACCTATTTGAACGAAACAACCTGACAGGTAGTGAGACTATCGCAGTGTTAGTGTTCGAGCCAACGGTACAATACATTTATATAGATAAATATTCATATACACATATAAACATCCATTACGTTAAGATAAAATTTTATATTCAAGTGGGTTTCGAAACTGTATATATACCTTAAACTCGGAGGCATGCTAACTAACTAGGCTATGCGGTCGTTATTATGTTCAAAAACTGTAATAAAATAAAATAAAAACATCCGTGTACAACAAAGGGTGGCCGTGAGTGTTTCGACATCATGACCAGAGCAATTGTGGCGGTGTCAGGGTCTCGTCACCGATACACCAGAATCAACACAGAATGAGTGTACCGGAGTTTCTTTTCTTACCTAAGATTAGGTACACAAAATTAAAATAAGATAAAAATTATGAACTGGTGTCTTAGTAATGACTATTCCATCAAACGGAGTTAACTAGTTCAAATTCGGTTAATTACATGTAATTTAAAGATGAAATTGAATATTTCTAAGATGTAAATACACATTAATAAACATATTTTCTGTCCCATTACAAACAACGTAAGTTTAGTTACAGTAATCCACATGAGTTCATGTTGAAAATTACTCTGAGCGATTGTATTCACTGGGAGCAAGTAGACAAAGGCATAACCAAACAACAAAATCAGGTTGAGGACGTGGAAATTGCAAAATAAATTTTAAAGAAAAAAAGAATTCGGTATACAGTGCGTTTAAAGTGTAATTATTATTTAGGTTAATTTAAAGAACCTTAAAGCAATGAATGCGATGAAATGCTTGTAATGAATTTTAAAGTAAAAAAATTCATTAGAAAATTTACATAATACCACGAGAACCAAAAAGTGACTACATGCTTTAACTAAATACATCTATAATTAAATTAATTTGCCAAATTAACTTTTACAAGTTTTGTAACAAATTACATCAACTTTTCGTCAGTATTATCTAAACTATATTCTATGTTATATGAAACTAAATAAGAGGATAGGTTTTAAGTGTCTTAAATTAATCGACTATTAAATCGGACCACTTTATGCTTTTAACTCACGTTTCATTTTACTCTTCTATATCTGCAAATCCGTAGGTGCAAGTATTAAGAGTCAAGCGATTATTGATTTTGAATTATAATGATATAATTTTGTATGTAGTGATGTAGTGAAACTTTACAGTGGTAGAGCCACGAATCAGCTTTTGGTGTTGCATGAATGGGCCGGCTCGACCGGGGAAGTACCACGACCTCATAGAATACCGGCGTAAATTAGAAGTCTAACAAACTTCTGCGTTTTGTCTGGTGAGTGCAGGTAACCGGTGGCCCACACACACCTCTACCCCAATTCTGGGGGAGGGGGGCACTCTAAGGGAGGCAACGCATCTGCTAAGCCTCTGGTATTGCGGGTGTTCATGGGCGGCGGTAATCACTTTCCATCACGTGAGCCACCTGCTCGTTTGCCTTCCTTTTCTATAAAAAAAAAACATTACTTGAAGTCATGCCATCTTCATATTATACTTTGTCAAGTATTCTATTTCAACTAAAAACTACGAAAGCATTTTTCTTCGACGCTAAGAATTGAATCCCGCTAGAGGTTAATATTATTGTCTAGTCATGGAAATTTATATGAATATCTAGAAACTAA
This sequence comes from Sericinus montela, assembly GCA_029286605.1. Lineage (NCBI taxonomy): Eukaryota > Metazoa > Arthropoda > Insecta > Lepidoptera > Papilionidae > Sericinus > Sericinus montela. The sequence goes on along the minus strand of JAGSMR010000008.1, from coordinate 12,833,583 downwards.
CACGGTGATAGGCTCACTAACGGTCACGTTGTGCCAAATAATAGGCTTAATTGTCTAGACCATTGTCTACAGTAATATTGGCAATATACGTGAAGATAATAATTTAGTATTTAACAACCGAAATTCTTTATTTATACTATATGTTCAATTAATTCTGATTCGATTGCAACATTTCCGTTAACCGCCACAAGCTTGCGCCATACAACTAACAGTTGGTCGCCGCAATGCTCCGTTGAGATTATACACGGATTACACATTACGCACGCTAAATTACCCGCCCATTAAACATGTCGCTAAACTCATGTCTTTCGTATTGCTTCAAGTACTGGGTTAAGTTTCACAACTGAAATGACAGTAAGGAAGGTTAAGTTTCTCTTTCGAATGGAATTAATAGTATTAGAAAGACCCCGCTCTGACTTAAAACCTTCGTAAAGAAACAGTGTATCTATGTGTTATATTATGCATATCGACCAATGTTAATTTAATTACTTATTTCTTTTACTTATTAAAGCCTAACGAAAGTTCTCAAAATATTTGAAAGCTTAAGTTTCTCGTTACGTTCTCTATTTCCATTCATCAAAATATGCGGTACAGATTACTTAAGAAATTAAAAACTAGTACATATAACAACGTTTTAAATGTTGAATGGCGGTAAGTTATTTTTCTCAGTCCTTCGACGTTGTGAAATCAACTGTCGTTAGAAGTATTTCCGACTATTACTTATAGGGACCTTCAAGAAATGAGCCTATTATTTTGTCATACGCCGGCAATGTATACTAAGGTGTACTGCTTTAACGTTTGTAACTGACTGAAATAAGTTTGATTTTCGAATGTAAATAAAAAAGTAACTAGTGAGTTGATACCGAAAACAGAAAGTGATTTAAATGAAGATATAATTTAAAGACATACAGATTCATGACTAACTCAAGCGTGAGTAAAGGTCTCATGAACTTGGCTCAAATAACTTAAACTATGTCAATTACGACCACTGTCTTGCTTCATTAACTTGTCTACAAAAGACCGTGAGAAAATGATTTACAAGGACTTTGTACTAAAACGCAAGAACTGCTTACATACGAACCTATGATCAATATGCAATATATTAGCCTATTTAGTTATACATGCAAAACGAAATTGATAAAGTATTTAATGGAATATCAAAATAGTGGGGATGAATATTAAATTAATTGTAAAATTTTAAACTATGATTGGCTTACTTATACTAGTTTGGGATTGATCCTCTGTATTGGGAATTGCGTGAACATATTTATTTATGTATATTTATTTATACTATATTGAAATTAATAACTTAATGTACCACCCCATAATAGGTGACAAAGAAAAGTCTCGAATAAATTTTCCAGTCTTCTTTTCACTTATTATTCTTGTTGCCCATGTAATCGATAAAATCTAATATCTATAATGTAATTTATAAAAAACATGTATATTGCAAGATTTGACATGCATGTAGAGTGTTGCAATTTGAAGCTTACGTCTTTTTAATTATTAATTTCCGCAATATAACGGCTGAGGCTATTAAAAATCTAGTAATAAAGCTAACGATAGTTCTTAAATTATGTCAAAATTTTTAGAAATTGTATTAACTCAGAACATAGCAAAATAATATATTCAGAAATTATAATATCTTCACACCATTTCCAGTATCTCTACAGGGAAGTAGACAGAGGTCTAGTCTAGACAATTAATTTCCTTCGAAACACCTTCTACCGAAGACATTTTTCCGGACAACGTGGTGAGAGCGTCGCCATCTTTATGTCTAAGCCAACGATATAATCGTACATTAGTTTTTGAAAAAACCTATTGATGCGAGCCGGCCACCTAGGGATCGGATTTCGAGTCTCTGGACTTGAAATCCAAACACCCAACCACTGGGCTATCGTGACTTAAATTATAGCAAATGAATATTTGTCACATTTAATGTGTGTGTATTTAATACGGTTGGATACAAATCAACTTCATTATACTAATTTTAGCTATCATTTGAATATATTCTGTGTCCATTAAGTGAAACTAGTCGCTAATGCTAAATAATTGCAACGTTGGATATAATGTTACATTGATTTCCAATCCGATACGTACGTTTTCGCGGCCTTAATAATAGTAATGGTAGTAATTAACGATCTGTAATTAAATAACAAAAGGGCGTGTTTCCATCGCGTAACATTCGCGAATTTTACCTCGAAATAGCAAATGTTTTATCGTATGCGCATTTGGATTTCCTTCTAACAGGTTTTTTGCTTGCTATTTCAGACATTTGTTTGATGAGGCAACGGATTATTAACTAATATTAATTGCAGTTACACCCACTGAAAAAAACTCTATATATAACTGTCTAAAACCTTACTTCCTTTTCTCTATATTATATAATTAAATGTGTAACTTAATGGCAATGAGCTAAATGTACAAGATACGGTAGAAATATTGTTGTAAAAATATGAGTTTAATTAATTAGTAACACTCGTTTCAATCCATTTTATCACCGTAATTGACTTAAGATTTATTTTTACTAACATAATAATTTGGGGTTTTATAAATAGTACCTATTGTTCGTATTTATAAATAATAACTTCGCTGCCTTTTATTAAATAAATCATCAATAAATAATCAAAATCAATAAGTCATAAATAATCAAAAACCTTTTTTATTTTTTTATGTTGCCTCCGATTCGGAATTCACACTAATTATTTTGCCAATTCAAGCAATTGGTCTTTTTTGAGAATATCTGCCTGCTCCGCGAAGCCACATTAGATAACGCATCATATCAGACCTTGCCTACTAAAACAATGTTTAAAAAGAGGTAATTTAGTTTTATTAACTTTTAATTTTTTTATATAATATAAAAATTAATTTTCTCTCTTTGAAAGCGTTATAAAACTTGTATTCTATACATACACAGAGTAGGGAACGCGTGCAGATAGGAAATTAAAATCACGATTCTGAAGATCTATAAAAATGTAACTTACTAACACTGGGTCAGCACGGAAAATAATTAAAGATTAACAACGATTCGTTTCACTGCGTAATCAGTGTTCTTAACTTTAATAAGTATTCATCAATGCACTCAACCCAGTGTGTAATTACAGCTGATCGACGAGCGAGCTCCCGTTACTTATAACGAGTTATCATCGCTTTCATCTCAAACGAGCTTCAAGTGCGCATTGTTTCCTGATTAATTCAAACATGTATTACATAAACATGTGTTCACCTACATGGCAATAATACATATAACCAAGGCAAAATTTGAGTAACAAAATAACACATTTAAAAATTTTTTTTGAACTTTTTTTAAAATAAAGTATTGAAAGAACAAACTTCAATATTACAATAACAACAAATGCATTTACTACCATGGGAGGCAACCGGGAACTCCTACTAATTAAACAAAACCCAGCGACAAAAAATGCATTTCTTCACGATAGTAGTCTACGAGACTCCAGTAATATCCCGCGACGACCACAAGATGACCCATTCGTGGAGAAGTATAAGTTGCCTACCTCACTCTCAAGTTTGTTGTCAAATAACTACGTAGTAGTACATAATAACCGAAATCTATTTAAAACCTCTGTGTCAATGAATGGATGCAATACATCAATCTGTTTACGTAAGAACTGAGTGTGAATCATCTAAAAAACCGACGGCTGCTTAAAAGATTCATGTCCGATATTGGACCGCTCTCAAGGCGAACGACGTTGGCAAATTTCTACGGATACGATCAATGTAGTTCGACGCACGCATGATCTCGTAGTTAATTGTGCAACAATGCTTATGTGTGTTACCGTTCCGTTTTATAGATGTAATAAAATGTTACTCACAATTAGCGGCGCTAAGTGAACAGACTAAATGTTTTTTTTACGCAACAATATGTTTAAAACTCACTATTAACACCTTTCAATTGAGTATGTGAGAAGGCGGTGAGAAATAAACATGTAATACAAAAGTCATCAAACCGTTAAATGATTGCTCTACTTCTAATGTTTACTCTAATAATAGCTGTAATACTAATCAGAAGTCTTAAATGACAACAAACTTAATAAAAGAAAACTTAAAATTAGACAAACATACCTGTGATTTTTAGTTAGTGTTACGAGTGTAAGATTTACCACCCTGTTTCTGCCCGTAGTGGATGTCGTAAGAATACACTAAGGAAAAAACGTTGAATATATATGACAGATATATAATAGATATATATAATAGACTGCATATGACAGATGGCGATATAATCATCTCTGACAATCAGACAGGTAAATAAGCAATTTACCTTAATTAAAGATAAAAACACGGTTATCAGGAACTCTTGGTATTTTTATGCTTCGTGTAAGTAAAGTCAAACACCGTACAGATTTGAAGAGATGCATGCATCTCTTCTAGTGTTTCGTGCTGGCATCCGTACTTGGGTATAGGTAATAATTATTTTTTCATAAAGCTAATAGATTCCACGTCGATATCATGTAACTCTCTAAAATTAAAACTGAAGTATTCAAAAATAACAATTTGAATTAAATAATATGAGCCTTTTTTAGACTATATAACAAAAATTAAATTATCTTTCAATTAGTTTCTTTCTGTTTTTTCGTAGCTTTACTGCATTATTTTTAAATTAAATATAATATAAAGTGTATTAAAAAAAGACAAGGTTTTGAATGTATTTTTTGTCTCGTAATTGAATTATAAAGTACCATAAAAACTAAAACGTATCCGTGTACCTGTATATACTTCCTTTGTAGTTTTTTCAAGGTTATTTTTGTGCCATAAAATTGAAAGTGCTGTTATATTTAAATATAACACAAAGTAATAAATGTAATTCAGTTATGAATAAAATTAATAAAGCATTTAATATCATTGAAAACATTTATAGCGATGGCAGATATTCAATTTTTATATTCACAAAAAAAGAATTCAACGCGATAAGTAATATTGTATCATTTAGGAAATAACTTTTTATCATTCGATTCTACGACAAATCTTGAAACTGCTGTATTTAACGACGATATGTTAAACTTCAGAAACGTGGTTTTAATAATGCAGTCTGATGGCTTCTACACCCCAAAAGTCACCTAAACTGAATAATATAAATTATACTACTATAAAATCACTTTGGAATGAATTTTAAATTAATAAACTACTTTGTTGGATTAAAAAAAAGAAGTTATAAAAGTGAAACGTAGTAGTTAATTCGTTAAATTATTTACTTTCACAACGTAACAAATAAAACTATGAACCAATTTACAAAATTTATTTGTATAACATTGCGTTGCGTAACGATTAAACTGACACGCTTAAAAAAGTCTTGCTATTTGTTCATTACTTACATACATACTTACTTATTATGTATATTATGTTTGCCGTTTGTATTGATGTAAGAAATATATCACCCCATTCCTCCCATGGGTTTTTTTCTGTGTTTCCCAATAATGATATAATCGGAATTTTATATAAATATTTCCTTTCTACTAAAAGAAGTCACGATAGCCGAGTGGTTGGGTGGTCGGAATGTCAACTCAAGAGACCCGAGTTCGATCCCCAGGTGGCAGGCTCGTACCAATGAAGTTTTTCATAAACTTATGTACGAATCATATCGTTGGCTTGGACATAAAGACGGCGACGGGCTCACCACCTGTCACGTTGTCCCGAAAATATCTTCGGTGGAAGGTGGGTCGAAGGGACTTAATTGTCTAGGCTAGACCTCTGTCTACCCCTGTATGGGGAATTGCGTGAAGATATTTTTTATTATTTATTTATATTAATTCCTTTCTACTAAAATTCCAACTGAACTTATTTGGAACAATGTAACGATTAGTGAACGTGTTTGCATCTTAGTGTTTACACCAACGATCCCTTGAATTCCATAGGCGGATACTTTTTAAGAACCTGAAAAATGTCTCTAGCTTCTAGACCATTTTTACCCATTAAAAGTATAGTGCTATATTTTAATATAGCTAATAATATTGTGAGTAGATGACGCGATGAACTAGTGCCTTTATAGCCAATGATTGTGGATTCGAATCTCACTATGGGCAAACATTTGTCTCATGCATTTGCGTGTTTGTACTCGAGTCATGTGAGTTTTTGTACGTTTTTCTGAATATCTATCTACGTAAATACATATGTCAATCAATATATTGTACCGATGGCTTGACTAAAAGATAAGGTTACCCCTTTCACGTTATTCCAAATAAGCATAGATGAAAAGAAGGTACAAGAGTTTTATCTAGAACTATACTAGCTAGGAGATATATAATATGTACACTATACTATATCTATGCTATACTAGAACTATACTATCTCTACACTAGCAATAAATGATCTAGATGTAATCTATGTAAATAAAAATCTATTACCAGATAACGGAGCATAACTTGAAATTTCATTTATTTTTCCTTAAAATTATTAATTACAACCCAAAAAAAAACTATAAATTTGAATGGTAATTTGTAGTACCTACATCACACAAAATAGGTGTATTATAGTATCTGTCAGTAAGTCTTCAAGCACGAAACGTAGTCCAACAAACACAAATTATACATAACTGAAACAATTGGCCCATAATGCTTACACAATAAAACATCGCAATACTAAGAATTCATGAAAGCAAACTATCTGATTGAACAACATTATCTGCACGTGTTAGTCAGTATACCCAGCCTCGGTACTGTCAAAAAATTCATGCCCCATTTAATATGATTTATTCGTTCGAAACTTAACTTTATTTCAAAATTTCTAGCAGATATTTGTAATAACGCGCGTAAACCCGACAGACAGTCTATTAGTGGATTAAGCTGATATTAAGTAAATTGTTAATTTTTCGCAATCATCGAATCGCAATTCAAAGTGGCGTAAAACTTCGAACAAACAAGTCAGCATTTATACAACTGTAGCATGTTATTATATCTTCAGAAATATGCCATATCTGCTGCTATTTGAGTTTACGGTTCTGCATTTGAATTCAGCAAATTACATATTATCCAGTATATACTTTGAAACCTGTGTCACAAATTTGTTCATTAGCTTCGTCGATTTTTATAACAGTTTAAAATACATTAAGTTTATATAAGTATCCCATCAATATATATATCATTACAGTCAAAACATGCCTGCTAAGATGAATATTTATAATAAGAAATTATTGGTTAAATAATACATTTAATCTTACAGAGTGCTCATTCGAGGTCCATTTTTACTCTTAAACACCCGTTAAAGTAGACACTTTCACTCTTTTCCGCTTGAATGCTTGTGATTGTTCGTTCGAAGTTAAGTAAAAGCTTTGTTCGTCTACTTGAATTATTCTATTTTGATTTACTTTACCATTTTCTATGAAATTAGATTAGACATTTTACATAAAGTTGTACTTTAGGATAAAGTAGTAGTAAGTTAAAAGTCACCCATTGAAAAAAAAGTAAATTCCAAAGAGAAGAAAAAATCTTTTATTCATAACAGAAAATTTTTACGATTGCTTTACAATTAAAATTCCTGTGTTTAAATACACATATTGATATCTAATTTTAATACATACATACACATATTTTAGAATGCAATGATAATTCCCAAGGTATAAGATTCTTAATATTTAAATTATGACACTCGTTATCTCTTTAATATATATCCGGCGACGTGTTAACTTTATACTTACAGTGGAGCATACTTATGCTCAAGACTCAAGATCACTTTTGTGGTTAGCAATGTCGGTTTGTGGGTGTTTGGATATCATTTTCTCATCGATGAAATATGCAGCTCAGGTAATTCTCTCTACTTCTAGATGTTCTAGAATGTACACGTCTTTCAGCCCCAAGTTATTATTTCCTATGTCCTAGTATAGTTACTACACCGTTGCGTAACGATGACCATAAATAACGCGCATATTTTTATGGCCTTTAACATATTTTTGGTTTGTTTCATAATTATATTTTCTTTAAAATCCGCAATTAATATTTAAAAAATTACATTACTTGAAAAATTTTCCTCGAGATTATTCCCAGATAAACAGTATGAATTTCCTTTTGCCTCTTTTATATTATTCGTGTATTCGTTCACTTATTACCGCTTTAAACAAAAGGTTCAATTGCCCCCTACTTTGTAGTTTTTCTTCCTAGATATGAATTTACTTGATAATTTTCCTATCACTACGCTATTTGCATACTGATCGACCCTGAAATCGATATCTATTATTTTTCTCTGTATGTATGTGTTAAGACGAAAATTAACTATGATTTTGCCAATTTTACGCCGGTAATATTGACGTTATGAGTTGAACCTAATAGCAATTTACGTACATATTTGTGTGAACACAATCGATGATAATGATTGCCTCAACTATGGTCTATGGCTTAAGTGATCAACGAGCATTGTCTTCAACAATGACTTACACATACATACTATTTATTTCTTGGTTATTCATACCTTAATTGTTTAAAGTTATATTATGTTCAATGTTACGCGTTTTAACCGACCTCTGACTTAATGATAATTGTATTTAATCAATAAAAGTTAGAATGGTAGCCTTCAAAGATGTTTGATTTTTTAACATATAGTTTCCGCCCACAGCAAAATCTTGTTTTATTTAAAATTTGTGTTAGTTATGTACATTATAAGTGTAGGTAGAAACATCCTTCGACGGACTTTAATCCTGCCATACTTTATGGTTTGAAAGATGACCTTATCACAAAAATTGATTAGGGCGTGCTTCGATGGTTTGGGCAAGTTGAGCGAATGAGCGAAGGCCGAATGGTGAAGAAAATATGTAGCGCGAAAGTAAATATTAAAAGGGGTCGAAATAGGCTGAGACTAACTTTTGAAGACCATTTGAGCAAATTGCTCGAAGAGGGGAGGGTCAAGAGTACTATACCTCGACGTGCATGTATCAAGAAGATGATGAATCTGAAAGAAGCAAAAGAATACCTCTTTTGCTTCTTTCAGATTCATCATCTTCTTGATAAGTAAGGATCGTAACATAGTGATCGTAAAGTAAGGATCGTGACACTTGGCGATCTGTTCTGATCGTGACACTTGGCTACCCCGTCAGAGACTGTGCGTGAAGATAAGTAAGTAAGTAAGTACTTCTCTCGTTTTGTCTTCTGTTGTCAGTATTTTGGTAACACGTCGGTTTAGGATGCTTTTATTGAGATTTTCTTCAGAACGTCCTTAACTTGATCGAGGAACGTCCATCTTAGTCTTCACTTTTCAATAGGTTGATTTACTCTCTCCATTCGCAAGCCATCTAAGGCAAAGCTTTCTTAGTTTTAGTCACTACACCTACGTACCTACTACTTACAATGGGAGGGAGTCGTTATGTTCATTAAAGAATATATGTAATTTACACATTTGTTTTCTCTTTCTTCTTCTTCTTTTTCTTTATAGCTTATCAAGAGTCCACTGCTGAACATTAGCGTCCCCTAAAATTCGCCACAAAGAACGATCTTCAGCCAACTGCATCTATTGACTGCATGTTTCCTCTTTATATGTATGAAATAACATCTTAAATTTAATCAATGAACATAAAACATTAAGTGGTTAAATCATTGAAAAATATATATTAGCGTGTTTTTAATGTTTGTAACAAGTCTTTTGTCGATTTATTTAATTTCTAATTCAAGACATGTTTGACACCTGAGTAAATGACTCCGTCATTGAGTTAATGCACGTAAATTTCCAGAACTTCAGTAACGCTGTCGCTTAAAACATGACTAAAATATTAACAGAGAGCAAATGATAAAATACATATTAGGTTTTTCAATTTACACTAATACGTTTTTGATCCTTTGAATCTGAACGATTTAATATTCTCTCTGCGTGGTTATGTACCTTCCCATTGTCCAGGCTAATAAAGAATTACAAACGGAATTTGGTTTCTCTTTTTACTCTCATCACACAGAAAAAAGATCCGAAGTAGCAACAAGTAGTAACTATCTGAATACGCTACGTACTTATACATACATAAGAGTCTATACATATAAGTCCACTGCAGGAAATAGACCTTTGCCATAAGCTTGGCCACTTGGCGATTGGATTGGCGATCACAGCGTCATATCTCTCATATTCGACGCTTATCAAGATGACACCAAAAACAAGAAAGGTTTGTAAAATTTGATAACTTCAGAGTCAGGGTAGCCCAGTGATCAGGGCGCTTACTTTTGATGCGATTGTCTCAGGTTAGATTTGAACACAACAACACTGTGATATAACCTGGTCTTCCTTAAAAACATATTAGGTCTAGGTTGTGGGAAGTTACAAACACGCACTAGAGCTGAGAGAAACGTCCACCACGCTGGTGGTCCCCCTAGTTCCGCTCAGTAATGGCTGGGCTGACAACAGGATACTACTTTTTTTTAATTTTGATAACTTTAACATCCTCTAGCAACATATTTTCACAATTATCTATCACTAATAAAATAATTTCGAGATGAAATGTCCAAGTCATGCTGCCAGCGAACACGTAAATTTTTATTCTGAACGTCATTCCACTACACGTCGATAAAGAATAATGTATTTGCCCTTCGTTTATCCAGTTCATTAGCCGCTCAAATAAATACCAGAGGAAGGAAATATTAATGAATCATTGGAACCGGGAATTTATATATTCAATGTTAAATTATGCAACATTAGCGGAACAAAACAATTTTCAACTTGTTAACTTTCTCACTATAACGTATTTAAAAATATATTGTGTTAATTTTATATTTTAAAAGGAGCATACAAGCCGTTTATTTCTTTAACGCCTATTTTCATCTGCAGTAAAGAGGAATTTAAGGTGCCTGCCTGGTAAGGCCAGAAGGCGGAGAAAAATCTAGTGAATTAACCTCTGGTTAAGGCAAAGCTCAGAAAGCCTTTAAAATTTATATTTATACTTTTTTAATTTCCTTGTATTGATATCAAAAAGTACCTACTAAGAATCGTTGCCAGGTTTAGCTAATATTTATTAAAAATAAAAACAAATAAATATCTTCACGCAATTGCCAATACAGAGGTCGATAGAGGCCTAGTTTAGACAATTAAGTCTTTGACCCACCTTCCACCAAAGATATTATCGGGACAACTTGACAAGTGGGGAGCCCGTCGCCGTCTTTATATCCAAGCCAACGATATAATTCGTACATAAGTTTTAGAAAAACCAAGTACGAGCCTACCACCTGGTGATCGAACTCGGGTCTCTTGACTCGAAATTCCCATCACTCAACTACTCGGCTATAGTGACTAAAAAAACAACTGAACTTGGAAGAGCTTTCAAATAGCTCAGGAATTACAAAATTGCATGTAAGTAACATACATAATATAAAGTCACTGGATTGATTAAATTTAAGAAAACGCATCTAATAAACAAAGAGGCATTTAGGCTAATGGTCTTAAGGCCCTTAAGCTTTAGACGTATTAAATCTTGCCACATGTAAATTAACTAAAGTCAACGTTTGAAATTGATGTTGTACCTCTATTTACGCAACAAATTATACACCAATGATTTTATGTCAAACAGCCTTTTAAACCTTGTTAATAAAACATAAAATTGTTAATAATAGTACATTAAGAAATTATTGTCGACTGAGGCTTTAACTTATATACTTAACTCATGTTCTTGTTTTAAAATTTAGATACATGAACAAGAGGTTGTGTAGATAGCAGTGATGACTAGTAAAAGCAATTTGACTATCTTGTTTAAGTATTGATGAAATCGGTAGGGGTGGGTGCATTAAAACTGAATGAAAGGAGGGAATTTGGAAGGAGTACAAGGCAATCAAGGATAGTAACAAACAATTATGTAAGGTTGGCAATAACAGTAACTGGTGCATTCGAGGTCGCATACTTACTACATATTGCGCCTGCTTGTTATGGGCGTTGATTTTTAATTTTATTTAAGCGTCAATACTGTTAGAGAAATAAAATAATAACTGGCTTTAAGGTAGTATCTTACTTTGTAAATCTCACCTAAATTATTGAAAATATTAAAAGGATATTTTGTTTTACGGCGCCACTCTATATCTCGTCTATATTACGCTTATTTTTCTTTTAATAATTTTTCAGTTAAGGAAATAGTCGCAAATAGAGTGCGAAATAAAGTCTCTAAGTAGAAGTTTTAAATTTTATATTTACTTGAATACAACGCCGAAGTCATCCTTTATAACGATGAATAAATCATGTTAGCGTCATATTACTGGCATTTATCGGCACTCTTTATACCAGATTGTAAATATTTATATATGAGTCCTAGACAGTTGTAATCGGTTAAATCAATCCTAAATTACACTTTAACAGTAAAATAAATTACACGTTTTTAAATTATTGTCATAAGTAAATATGAAATTTAATTTATTTCGTCAAGTTTCATGAATTTTTAAATTTATTAAATGGCGATTTATAATTTTGCTTAAAATGCAAAAAAAAAATACAAATGCCATACATAGTTGCAGGCGATATTATGTCCGGTAAAAAGTTAATATGAGTGAATTAAAATTTCATCGTTAGATACGATCACGCCACTACGTTTTCTTCTCTGATTTCTAATGAAATGAAATAAGAATTCCTCTTTAAACGTTTTCCGTGTACTATGTATTTGTATTTGTATTTCTTTTACGCACCTATGAAATTGTCTATTAGTTAAATGAAAATCGGCAGAATAAAAGAGTAGAGAAGAAAGCTAGTGTTTTTGGACCTCATTTTTAAAGAGGACCTCTTTTTTATTTTTTCGTAAATAATTCTTTCGTGTTTCATGATATACCATTATCAGTTTCCGTGCCAACGAGATTGAGGTGATTTATAATTTTAACTGCGATGAATCTATCGAATCCGTAATTATTCACGCCTACACGTAATCGCTCATGCAACAATCTCTCCGATCAGAAGCGAAAGTCAACTTTATGTATTATATTAACAAAAACTGAACATCCACTTTTCTAGTTCCTCTTTTCTCTCCTCTTATTGTGTTCAATCATTAAATTAATTATATCAATATTCTAGAAATTACTTTTTCATTAAAATCGATTAGCCTTATTCTCTCCATTCAATATTCTTTAATTTTAATTTTCATAAAATATCGTAAAATAACTGAACAAAGACGTTCTACCATTCTGTCCAATTCATTTATGTCCAAGCCAATGATATACACCGTAAATGAGTTTAGAAAAAACTCATTGGTACCCATCACCTCCTGGGGATTGAACTCGAGTCTCTTGACTCGAATTGCGATCACCCGACCACTCGGCTATCTCAACATTGTTCCTATCTGTTCATAATTAATAAAAATTGGAAAATTTTCTTCTTTACAGAAGCTGGAAAAATCCCAGATGATCAGTCCACGTCTGCGTCGTGGTGGCAGGCCGGAACGGCGGCACCCTTCAATGATAACAGCAATGGTCCATTTTCTTCAACTCACGGCCTCGTTCAAACTCATCCCATAGATGATGGATATTCTTTTGGAAACCTTGCCAACTCTATTGGGCCTTCATCTAATCCTTTTGCACAGACAAGCGGCAGCGGTCCGCTCAGCGGTAGTTTCAGGAGCAATCCTCTACCACCACTTTCTAAAAGCGCTAATGGAAAAACTACCTTGAAGCATTTGGATTTCACAAGCAGCGCCACAGCTGAGCTAAGAAGGAACCCCGCGCTATCTGCGCCCGATGAATGTGCCAGAGCTTGCAGAGAGGGAGAGCCACCCAGGATATGTTATTACCACTTTACTCTGGAAATGTACACTGTTTTGGGAGCGTAAGTATTTAATTATTTAATATTTATGTGCGACAGTACAATCTCGTTAATCTTTAAAAAAGGATTAAAAGATGTTACTTCATTAAAATTTGTCTTAATTTTTTTTACTCAATTTCCCATACTGGGGTAAGCAGAAATCTAAACAATGAAGTCCTTTTCCACTTTTCATGGAAGCTAATTTGGGTGAATTTGACAGGAAACGAGTCCGTCGCTGTCTTATTAATCAAAACCATCGGTACACTATACTTATATGCATACTTAACTACATATATAAATATTCATATACTCATTCACATATCCATAAATCGAGTATAAAGAATTATATTCATCATACAAAAGTTTTCCTCTAGTGGGATTTAAACATCTCGGCTGTCAGATTTTCTAAATCTTATGAGTCTTATTAAGCTACTTTCTGCACACTTTATTTTTATATACCTTTTTAGTTAAGACTATTTAGCCATAAGGATTAGCATGCTGAAGTGGCAATAGGCCGTCCACATAGCTCGCAAAACTGACAACCGTTAGAAAAGAAAAGTTCTCGAGTGGCAGCCTCGTTCTAGCAAGCGCAGTGTAGGTCGAACCCCCACAAGGTGAAATGACGACCTGCAAAACATTGCGGGCAGTCGATGGATGCAGGTGGCTCGGGATCGTTCTTTGTGGAAATCTTTGTGAGAGGCCTGTGTTCAGGAATGGACTTTTGATAGGCTGTAAAGAAGAAGAAGGAGACTATTTTGCATGATTCCGCATACAATACTATTATATACTATAATTGCATTATATTTGAATAAAAGAAGGATTTCTCAAATTAAACAGAAATAATAAATAAATCGGAAAGATGTCTATGGGAGGCACAATGCGGATTTAGACCTGGAAGAGGATGCACGGATCAAATGTTTTCTCTCCGCATGATCACGGAGAAGCTTCTGGCTGCTAACCAGAAGATTTTCTGTGCTTTTGTGGATCTTGAGAAAGCATTTGATAAGGTTGTAAGGAAGAAAATGTGGGAACTGTTGCCGGGGTATGGTGTGGATGGTCGATTGCTAAGGGCTGTGCAGTCACTTTACTGTGACTGTAAAGCCTGTGTGCGGGTAGGGCATGACCTGTCACCCATGTTTAGCGTCCAAACGGGCGTAAAACAGGGTTGTGTCATGTCTTCCTGGCTATTCATACTGTATCTCGACAGCTGTTTACAGAAGCTGAAAGATAGCTGTTTGGGTGTGAAATTGGGTGACATAAAAGTAAATTGTCTGCTTTATGCTGATGATGCAGTGCTTATAGCACCATCAGAGGCAGAACTGCAGGCATTAGTCACGTGTATGAAAGAAGAATGTGAAATTAATGGTCTCCGTTTGAATGCTAATAAAACTAAGGTTCTGGTATTTGAAAGGGACGAAGAAAGAACGAAGTGCGAAATTTGGGTAAATCAGGAATGTCTAGAACAGGTGAATGAAATTGTATACTTGGGGAGTGCGTTTAGCCGGGATGGAAGATGTGATTTAGATGTGGACAGGCGTGTTGCTGCCGGGAACAAAGTCAATGGTGCCCTGACTGCGTTAATCAAAAGGCAAGGCGTTGTGAAAAGTGCACGCCTTGCTATTGCAAGGCGTGCACTTTTCACATAATGCAGTGTTGGTACCGACTTTGTTATATGGCAGCGAAACCTGGGTATGCCAGAAGAAGCATAAAAGCAGGTTGAATGCAGTGGAGATGCGATCTCTTCGTAAAATGTGCGGCCTTACCATGGCCGACCGAAAGCGAAACGAAGAGATTCGCAATATGGCAGGTTTGAAAGATGACCTTGTCTCAAAATTGGAAAGGGCGTGCTTCGATGGTTTGGGCACGTTGAGCGAATGAGTGAAGACCGAATGGTGAAGAAAATATATAGCGCGAAAGTTAATATTAAAAGGTGTCGAGGTAGACCGAGACTAACTTTCGAAGACCATGTGAGCAAATTGCTCGAAGAGAGGAGGGTCAAGAGTACTCGGATACCTAGACGTGCATGTATGAAGAAGATGATGAATCTGAAAGAAGCGAAAGAAGTATGTAGGGATCGTGACACTTGGCGATCTGTTCTCTCTGGCTATCCCGTCAGGGATTGTGCGTGAAGATAAATAAATATAAAACAGAAATAATAAACCAACTTTATTTATTATAGTAACTTTGATTTATTCCGGTAGTAATCGTAAAATAAAATAATAAAAATAAAAAGTAAAATATAAAAAATAAAATAATAACAAATAAAAAGTAAAATGTAAAAAGTAAAAATAAAAAGTAAAAAATAATAAGAAATAAAAAGTAAAATATTATTCAATTAACTTAGTTTGTATTTGATAGGTGTCGACAGGACTTATGCAAACATTCACATTTCCTCGCGCAGCTATGGGTTGAAGGAAACGTGTTGAAACAAAACGTCATAAACGTGAAATAAATTATGGTGTTGTAACAGTTGTCTATCATAATTGATTACATGATTTAATAATATGATTGCAGGGCTTGTCAAGTTTGCACACCTAACGCAACTAACGTCGTCTGGTCTCACTGCCAATGTGTGTTAGCTGATGGAGTGGAGCGCGGTATCCTTACTGCCAATAGAATGTTACCTGGACCATCAATTCAAGTGTGTGAAAATGACAAAGTGGTAATTGATGTAGAGAATCACATGGAAGGTATGGAGGTGACTATCCACTGGCACGGTATTTGGCAACGAGGATCTCAGTACTACGACGGTGTACCATTTGTAACCCAATGTCCTATACAACAAGGAAATACTTTCAGGTAAAAATAAATTTATTCTTCGACCAATAATATATCTTAACAGACATACTTGTAAGTTATAGATGCTTATATATATATTTCTATGTGCCTTTCAGATATCAATGGCAAGGTAACGCGGGTACGCACTTTTGGCATGCACACACTGGTCTACAAAAATTGGATGGTTTATATGGGAGCATTGTTGTACGGCAGCCTCCTTCTAAGGATCCAAACAGTCATCTTTACGACTATGACTTAACGACACATGTCATGTTACTCAGTGATTGGCTTCATGAGGATGCTGCTGAAAGATACCCAGGTCGTTTAGCCGTTAACACTGGTCAAGATCCCGAATCTGTGCTAATTAACGGAAAAGGACAATTCAGAGACCCTAATACTGGTTTCATGACTAACACACCATTGGAAGTTTTCACTATTACCCCAGGAAGAAGATACCGATTCAGGATGATCAATGCTTTTGCATCCGTTTGTCCAGCCCAGCTTACTATCGAGGGCCACAACCTGACAGTAATCGCAACAGACGGAGAACCCGTGCAACCGGTCCAAGTGAACACAATTATTTCATTTTCTGGTGCGTAAATTGTATAGTAACTGTAACAATTACTGGTTAGCGTAGCAATAGATTAATACTACTTAAATTACACTGATTCTTAATATTTTTTTGCAATGATTTAATGCCATAATCACTATGCTCAGAATTTAAAATAAACACGCCTTTGGTATGTTGTAACAAGTATCTAGTTAATTCTTAAGCCAACTGAAGCAAAACAAATTGGATAATATTGCTATACTTCCTCACTTGCAACAATTAATAAATTTTCATAAACACGTTATGAATATCCGTTCACCTCAATTTTTCAGGTGAACGATACGACTTCATCATAGTCGCGGACCAAAACCCTGGCGCATACTGGATTCAAGTACGTGGTCTTGGAGAATGTGGAGTAAAACGAGCACAACAACTAGGAATCCTTCGTTATGCTAGGGGACCATACCAGCCATCTACACCGGCACCCACTTATGATGTGGGACTGCCACAAGGAGTGGTATGTACTTTACTAGCACAATTTTCCACACTACACTATTACACTTATAAATGAAAGTTGTATATACATTAAAATCATAAGATTCATTTAATATTGAATTGAATATCCACATTTTATCATATCAATTCGGATCTAATACTTAAAATTTATAAATATACATGTCTTAAGCCAGCCGGTGCAAGTAAATAATTTGCGGATATTGCATACTAGCTCCTTGGAGCTAAAACGACAACCTCGATTAAACTAAATTAACTTTGTAACTGTTGATTGCTTAAATATACATCAAAGGAAACTAATTTGCGAATATGTTTTGACTAAGGACATAAATATAACCTAATTTTATTATTCATTGTATAAAGTAGTTCATAATAGCAATAAAATGTAAATATCTTAAGGATATTGTGATAGAGGAGTAGAACTATTGTAACACAAAATGTATCCTGTAGTCCTAACCATTTATAAGCAACGTATGGCACACCCTATTAGTAATTTTCCATGTAGCACCAAGAAAGTTCCGTTTTATTAGGATATGATATTAAGTTTATTCGTTGAGCTTACGCATTATTTATTTATAAGCTGTTTTTTTTTTTTTTTAAAAATTGATTCAGTAAAACGGAACTGTTTCAAAGTATAATGTATGAAAAGTATGCTATTGTATTGTTTCCTTCCTGTCCTTTTATTAATTAATTAAAAACTATAGAAATTATAAATATAGTAGTTATTACAGTAGATTAGTTTATGCACGTAAAATTAGTAATTGCACGTTCTTTCTCCTCACTAACTATTCAGGTTATGAATCCATTGGACGCAAGATGTAATATACCCAGAACAGATGCCATTTGCGTCAGTCAGTTGAAGAACGCCAGACACATAGACCCTGCTATCCTCCAAGAAAGGCCTGATGTTAAAATTTTCTTACCTTTCCGATTCTTCGTTTATAGACCCGAAATGTTGTTCCAGCCAAATACTTATAATCGCTTTTTAGGTGAGAATATTATTTCAACAATCTCTTATTTCTTTCCTTTTTTAATTAATGCACTTACATTACATGTATTAACACGTAAAAATTTTACAGTGGCACCACAAGGAGATCACGTAATTAGTTTAATTGATGAAATATCTTACATGTCCCCGCCAGCCCCCCTTATTAGTCAGTATGATGATATTAATCCCGAACAGTTCTGTAACGGTGACAACAGGCCAGCAGATTGTGGACAAAACTGCATGTGCACTCACAAGGTTGATATACCACTTAATGCTGTAGTAGAGATTGTACTCGTAGATGAAGGTATTATAAATTTACTCAAATATTTTTTTCTTGTATTATTTCACTGTAATATTCTTCTGTACGCGCATTTCTATTTTCACAGTGCAAATCGTCAATCTATCCCACCCGTTCCACTTGCACGGTTATGCCTACAACGTGATTGGTATTGGAAGATCACCTGACCAGAATGTCAAGAAAATTAACTTGAAACATGCTCTCGACCTCGACCGACGAGGACTGCTTGAACGTCATCTGAAACAAGGAGATTTACCACCAGCGAAAGATACCATAGCTGTACCTAATAATGGATACGTCATTTTACGATTTAGAGCTACAAATCCTGGTTTTTGGCTACTCCATTGCCACTTCCTTTTCCATATCGTCATCGGCATGAACGTCGTACTGCAAGTCGGTACTCAAGCTGATCTACCTCCTGTTCCTCCCAACTTCCCTACCTGCGGAGATCACCTGCCTCCTATCAATTAAATCGGTTCCTAGGTACAACTTTCAGTTTTCGTACATCAAAGAATTGGTTCAGCAGTTGAATTATTCTTGTGTTAACTAAGTGTAATTTTATGATTGTTTTGTGTGATGTGTCAGGTAGATTCGAAGTGCTCGACTCTGCCATATGTGTTTTTTTATTCGAATGTTTCAACAGGAGTTAATGACGGTTTGTGATTTTATTTAAATGACGGTGATACTTTTTTAAGTGGATCACAGTTTAATAATATGCCATATTTGGTGATACTACCATTATAGTGTAGACGTATCGCCTTAAATATTGCGTAGTTCGAGGCTCATCTCTTTATAACGTTTCCTTTGCCCACGGGTGTCTTTTTTATCTATTTTAAACGAACTTGTATGTTCTGTTCTTATTAACGACTTGCCATTATATTTTCACCAAGGATATTTATTACGTGTATATATTTTAAATATACTATATAGACGTATTTAGAATTTTAAGATGTTTTACCATTGACTAACATCGCACTCCACACAAAATTTATAAGAAATGTAAATAAGCAACATCCACAATACTTGTAAATACACAGTCCTGAGCAAATATTTTGAACTCCAAAAGTAAAGACTGTTTTAACCCGTATATAGAAAATAGGTACAAAAATGTTACCTTTCCCAGTTACCATTACAATAAGATATATTCTGTATTGTTTTATACATCCTTTATCTATGCTGCATATTTAGTAGATTTATTTTATTAAGAAATCATATACTGCATACATAAAGAGGCATTTTTTTTACAAATATTAATAGTATTTCTGTAATTGCTATAAGCTTTCGCTGGCAATTTGTATTTATCTCTAATATTTTAAGAAATTTGTAAATTTTAAACCACTTTAATAAATTTATTGAATAAAAACTCACTTTCATTTAAACCTTGTTCATCTTATGTCTTAAATTGCATTGAGCGTTTGCTAACTTTTTAGATTTATTGACTATATTTTAGTAATGTAAATATATTGAATTGTAAATATTACAAAATCTGGTGATTGTATATCAATAGTTATTTTTATATTTTAGCGAAAACAAAATAACTTACATTGTCACTTGTAGAATTTGAAGGTATGATGCACAATATTTGTTGAAATTTAGTTGCTTGTACAAAAGTTGCATGTTAAACACGAATTATGTATTATATTATCATATGTTATTATTTATTCATCAATCTTCTTATAGGTTCTAAATCCACTAGATGCTATATGCGACGTTCCGAGGAATGATGCTGTATGCGTCAGCAATTTGAAATCGTCAAAACCAGTAGATAAAGCAATTCTTCAAGAACGTCCTGATATAAAAATTTTCTTACCTTTCCGCTTCCATTTCTACAGACCAAAGGATCTTTTTAAGGAAAACTCATATAAAAATTTTTTAGGTAATTTTTTCTTTTATTTTATACTTACTCTAGACAAATAAGAAATTAAAAATCTTGCGTTAATTTGCAACATTTACCAGAAACTATGCTAACTTCTCACCCGATGTCCATAACTGTAAACATATGAAGATATCAATACCACAATGCTATCTACAACTTTATTGATGCACATTTGTGAAATTCGTATGCATGTGAGGAATGCTGGGTTTTTTTAATTAAATTAATAAAAAAAATATATTATACCGTATATCAAATACTTATATAACCCATTATTGATTGTTCTCTGAAAGATGCCAAAAATAATTTAGTGTTTCGCCTATACGACAGTAAATTGTACTGACGAAATGATCATAATGTTTCAGTTGGAGGTTCCGGTGGCGACCACGTGCTGAGTTTAGTAGACGAAATATCGTACATGGCTCCGCCTGCACCGCCACTGTCACAAATGCACGAACTTCCGTCTGACCTATTCTGCAATGGCGACAACAGGCCTGCCAACTGTCCAGTTGATTGTCGCTGTACACATATGATCGATGTGCCGCTTAACTCGGTTGTTGAAATCGTGTTAGTCGATGAAGGTAAAACTACGAATAAGTACAAATATAAGCAATAATAAGTACATACATACATAAACAGGGACAATTTGATATAGAGAAATATGCTCTGATCACAATATAAGTGACCCTAAAGCACTCGAATCAGGAAAAAACGAAGATACCAAAAACACTCAGAGTATAGTAAAATGTCGAAAAGTGGTTACTCTATAATGATCTCGTGACTTCACAGTGAAAATCGTTGCGTATCTCATCAGCAGAGATCGGCACAAAATAAATAATAAATAAATAAATAAATATCTTCACGCAATTCCCAATATAGGGGTAGACAGAGGTCAAGTCTAGACAATTAAGTCCCTTTGACCCACCTTCCACCGAAGATATTTTCGGGACAACGTGACAGGTGGTGAGCCCGTCGCCGCCTTTATGTCCAAGCCAACGATGAAATTCGTACATAAGTTTTTGAAAAACTCATTGGTACTGCCACCTGGGGATCGAACTCGGGTCTCTCGACTCGAAATTCCGACCACCCAACAACTCGGCTATCGTGACTTTCGTGACAAAATAAATCATAAACTAATAAACAAATTTTATACGATGTTTTAGTTATCGCAATTCGAATCTGAAAACTTGAAGTCGATCCTCTCGTACTCACCACAACTGGCTCATTGAAATGTATTTCTTGGAAACGAATGAAGTATTTATATCATTAGCTTGACCTCTAAAATGATTAGTTCATGTCACGCTGTTCTTAATACAGTACTAGTGAATGTTTGTCGATAGGACTAAATTATGCTGTATTAATACTGATAGGTAAAAAGAACTCTGACAAACTCAGCGTTAGGAATATAGTACAAAATGAACCAAACCGTGGCAGCAATAGCGTTGAAGATGTTTGGTGCCGCGATTTTCTACTCTTTCCCTTTGAGAAAAAATCATAACCAATATCAAACAGGAAATCCAAATCCTTCTATTTACTCTAATATCTTAAACCAGCTTAAGAATATGAAATACCACAAGCTCTGACCACAAGTTACAGACACTAATATTTGTGCACATTACTGTACACTATTTTTTTTTTATTTTAGTGCAATCCCCAAACCTATCTCATCCGTTCCATCTACATGGAACACCATACAACGTCATCGGTATGGGTCGATCACCGGATAAAAATATAAAAAAAATTAACCTAAAGCACGCTTTAGATTTGGACAGAAAAGGCTTGTTGAAGAGACAGTATAATCTTCCGCCATTTAAAGATACATTGGCTGTACCAAATAACGGCTATGTTGTTTTAAGACTGAAAGCTGATAATCCAGGTAAAATTATTTAGTTACTATTCTTATTTATTAATTTTTGATTGTTAACGATAATCATATTTACAACTTGTCTAGCGAACTTTATGGTACTATTGTTAAATAAATTTTAGTATAACAGATAATATATAAAAAACTTAAATAAATTTATTAAATAATAACTAGTACAATGGGTAGCATTGTAACCTCCTATTTTCCTCTTCTCCTATAAATAATCCTATGTTATATATCCTCATCATTTGAAAGTTACGGGTACCCATTCACCAATCTCGAGCATAAGCAGACTATACAATAATATGTGAAGGCATGAGTTCAATGGCATCTTTTAAAAAATCACTTAACGAAAGATTCATATGTACATGATCAAGATGTCATATGTACATAATCTATTCAGGATATAGTTAGGTCCAATTTCCTCATTTTATTTATTTTATCTTTATAGTCTGTCTATTTTATTTACAGACAATAAATATGGCAGAGGTATGCCAAAACATAAAACACAGCTTAAGGTACATTAAATTAATACTTTTGGTGTTATGTTTTTTTTCAGGCTACTGGTTGTTCCACTGCCACTTCATTTTCCATATAGTGATAGGGATGAATTTGATACTGCACGTCGGTACACAGAGGGATCTTCCGCCTGTTCCTCCAAATTTCCCTAGATGTGGCCACCATTTACCAGCAATCACGCCTGCATATTTTCCAATATTACATTGAAAACGACAAGCTTAATGGCATTGCCGATATTCTAAATGGATCTAAAGGTTATACTTATACCTGAAAACATGCGAACGAAAAATACGGATGGACTAACAATCCGAACTGCCATAATATACCTTCCTAACGTGTTGAAATGAACGAAACTCACGTGTAATGAGTTTTAGTTCATATAAAGCTCGACTAATTGACTTCAGGTTGAGTTTGCTATAATAATAACTAAAGAACAAACTCATCTGAATAAGCCTTCAAAGTTTGTTGTTTATAGCAATTTTTTTTTTTGTTTTAGAAAAATCTGGAATTTATGTGGAATGTATCGATTTATGTTTTGTTGCTTGTTTTATAGTTATAAATTAATTTGTATCGTTAGTTAAGTAATGAGATGATGGATGTAGAATGAATGCTTCCATGTACAATCAATATAAATGTTGTACGCATCTGTCAAATGTCAACCAATATTCACCGAATAGCAATTCTAATAACTATGAAGTTAGTTATCAAATAATAAATTTTTTCTTTATATTTTTAAATCCTACCTTAAAGAAGACTAAGAACCGTAACTCCAGTTACTAGCTTTGGTTCTTTGAACTTTATTGAATTTACAGTGGTATAACTCAAATTTTCTCTCTGTATGGGATAGCAAATAGCTCAAAAGGCCGGCGTTTTACTTAAGCTGGATTTGCGTTTGATTATTACGTTATTTTTAAGTGTTTTAAGGTGAACAATTTTTCTTCATTAATACTTTTAAATGGCCGGCCAAATGTTATATTAACTGTAATAATAATAAGACTGATGCTATTACTAAAGCATAATGTTTACTTAAATGTAATTAATCTAAAAATAAATATTGCTGCTTATAAGTTAAACAAGATTTTTGCATCGGCTTTAATGAATAGCAGGCTATATCGACCAAATAAGCAGATATTAATGTAAATCTAGCTTAAGTTTAACTAAGGTTTCGCAGCTATAGTAGTTTAGACATAGAGTAAAATTTTAGTGTAAAATATACTACTGTGGTAGAAATGCCACAAAAGACTTTTTTTACTGACCTATCGATGTCTTTATTTGATGTATCCACTACTTAGTGCGCATTTCTACCTGTGTTAGTTACATTATTTGACAATAACAAATATAGTCATTGAGAAATTAAATAAAATATAATAAACTTACCAAAATTTTTTATTTTACCCAACGTCGATGTAAATACGAGTATATCAAAAGAATGTAAACTAATTTTATCAAAGGCAAACCAATATATTAACATTAGAAGGTTATTTCTTCTTTGATGATATTTTTAATACATTTTGAATTAATTAAAGTTCTACAAAAAAATTGAGATATAGTGTAACCTGTAATATCGGCGTAAAAATATACCATCATTTTCACATCATTTTCACCACTCGCTATAAATAGCGAGTGGTGAAAATTATGTATTATGTGTAATGGTGAATTACGTAGGCAGTTGTCACTAAATATTAAGTTCTCACTTGTGCAATATCTATTCTATAACGATACGGTCACGATAGCCGAGTGGCTGGGTAATCGGGATTCGAGTCAAGAGACCCAAGTTCGATCCCCAAGAGGCAAGCTTGTACCAAAGTGTTTTTTAAAAAACTTATGTAACAACCACTTAATATTTATAAATTAAATAAAAATATATGAAAAAAAAGTCTGGTCGCAATGTAAGGTCTTATGAAAGCAAGGTCTATGAATTAAAATAATAACATGTGAAGGTCTTAAGATAAAAATATAATAATATGAATAGATTTAGGACATGACAAGAGATTGATATAATATATAAATATGATGTTAATATAAGAGTTGCATGATAGCTTCCACCGCTTTGAGACCGCGGTAAACGTGGACTCGGAACCGATGTGGCTTATTGATATATCGTTGAGTTGGTCGTTTATGGCTGGCGTCTTAGTGTTTAATTACATTATGATACGTAGATTATCATTCGACTTAAGGAGTATTTTGAGCGCTCCTAGTGATACGAAAGCTTCCACAACTTTGCAATAATTGGGGTCATATCGGTGTGATGTGAGGGTGCACTGCTTATGTGATATTCATCTTGATGCTTACGGCTATTCGCAGCAATGCGTAATTGTTTATGAGTTTACCTTAAATCAGCGCATCGTGTAGTTTTAGTCGTTGGAGGTTTGCGGTGTAGATGTCTGCTGTAGCTGCCTTGTTGTAGATGGGGAGGCCTTGTGATGGCATGTGGCGATAGCCGTATTGATTCTTGTTTGCTTTTCAGTTACATTGCGCGTGCGCGTATGCGTACGGCGTTACCGTAGTAATAATGCTTATCACTACGGTTGTGTCTTGCGTCTCGGTTGGACTCACATCTCAGTAGTTTTGTCCAAGCCGGGCCCTGATTACGAGGCTGCAGGCGGTCTGACCTCCATGAATTTATTTAAATAAAATAAAAAAATAAATATGTTCACGCAATTCACAATACGGGGTAGACGGAGATCTAGTCTAGACAATTAATTCCTTTGACCCACCTTCCACCTAAGATATTTTCGGGACAACCTAGCAGGTGGTGAGCCCACCTGTGGCACCGTCTTTATGTCCAAGCCAACGATATAATTCGTATATAAATTTTTGAAAAACCCATTGGTACGAACCTACCACCTAGGAATCGAACTTGGATCTCTTGACTTAAAAATTTTGACCACCCAACAACTCGGCTATCGTAACTTAAATAACAGAATTTATTTAACAGCATATTTGAAACTCATTATACTCAACGTCAGTTACAATGATCCTATCTGATGGCCAAATTAAATATATACCTATCTGGTGGAAAATTATATTAGATCTGCCTTTCAATATGGTTGGTGGAGCATTAGCGTTTACCTAATTCGGATCGTAGCTGAAGAGAGGAGACTCTCAAGGCTGCAGTAGAAAGCCTATCAACGTGGGAATCATACCCTTGGGGTGAGCAGTAAGCTCTCAACGCGCTCTGCGGCAAATTTGTCATGCTCACAATGTTATTGGTGGTGATGCCAAAATTACTTAACTAACATTGCGTCTGCAGTCACGGCGGTCTGACGAGGTGTGGTGGCGCTTACGGAGCTCGACTTTGTTCCACTTTTCACCGAACCGTATGACGTACATTCACTGCAGCTAGATTTGTTGCCAGCTTGTATGACGTTTACACGCAATGGCGTGCACGACTTTGGTAACTTGTATGGGGTATTAAATAAACATAATGTGAACTATAATTTATACTTGCGATATTTGTCACTTGGTAAAATTGCATTATTGAACTTTACATTTGCATATTTATTTAAAATTCATTGTTGAACACTTATACTTACACCTATAGCGTTTTGTCGTACTGACTGATCGCACAGTCGCACTTTGATGTGAAATGACCACTTTGGCTAAGAATTCCAAATTCAAATTTATAAATTCATTAAACTGGTACATTTGAGTTGTGAAAAGAGTCATTAACTTTTTTTTTTGCAAAGCTATTGTGGAATCGAATGTGGGCTTCGGGATGTGCTAAGTGATGATATTGTATTAATCTACTTGAAGCAAATCGGGAAAGTAAAAAAACTTATTATATATATTTAACTCATGAATTGAGTGAATAGAACGTTCATACACGCGTCGACTGCTGTGTTACTTTTCTCAACTGACACAATAATGAAGGGATTTTAAATCGAACCATTACTTGTGATGAAAAGTGGATACTGTGTAAAAAACGGAAGCGCTCGTCGCATTGGCTGAACCCTGTAGACACTGCTAAATCCTGCCCTAAACGAAAATGGCACAGAAAAAATAATTTATGAGTGTTTGGTAGACTAGCGCCGATGCCATTCACACGACAGCAAATACTTGACCGCCGAGCCTCAGCACGTTAAGCAAGTTCTGCACTACAAAAAGCTTCAGGTTCCATGCCTACGTGTGAACCCAGTGACCGACTGAGGCTGGCCACGGTCGATCGGGTGCCTGCTGTATTGTCCTACATCAGAAGAGCCTGACAGCTGACAAGATAGACTATATCTTAAAAAGCTTCCATGAAAACATTATTTTGCCTGCATTTACTTGCCTGCGAGAAAGATTGATCAGTTCTTGCCACCTGTTAAGACTAATTACTCTCTAGAAAATGCAGGAGTGTACATACTTGACTGTAAATGTGGTCTCTCTTACATATGACAAACAAAAATATCAATCAAAACTCGTGTCAAAGAACATATAGCTATGTAAAACATAGACGCTCGAGGAAGTCTGCAGTCTGTAATCATATTTTAGACCGGCCCAACCATTATATCAGATATATAGAACAAGCCACATATCCTCGCGAAGGAACACCATTCCTATCTAAGATGATCCATGAGGCTATTGAAATTGAAAAACATCCCAATGTGACAGATGGTTGGGTACTACACCTGCTTGGGATCCTGTCATAAATAAAATTATGTCCAAGACCAAGCATACCGTGATAAATATTTGTTGACGGTAGCCGACGGTAACAATAACAGCGGCACGTTGAAGACCTCGGGCTCTCCTCAACCACGGATACTGTAAAGCACCCGATACGTCGTGAAGTAAAAATAGTTTTTAAAAACTAAGTAACAGATGCGATAAAATCTGTAAATCGTTTTATTTTAGATATGAAATGTTCGCGTAAATACAAGATTCATTTTGTACTTATACTTTACCTGCATTATATAAACCTCTCAGTGCCATAGCCATGGGAAAAACGGGAATCTACAGTTTTTTTTTTCAGTATTTTGTCTCCGAAAGTATATCTAACTTTGATACAAAAGGTATCGATGTAGAAATACACATATTCTGTTTTCTCGGTTGCCTTAGGAAGTGACAAAGCAAAAAGTCATAAAAAGCTACCAGCGATGTAAATATCTTGATAATGGCAATACTAAAAGTGATAATAGTTGAGAGCGCACAGCGTTTTATGATTCCCTTCAAGTAGTACATTGAACTAAATATTTAACTTGTTA
Source organism: Sericinus montela (assembly GCA_029286605.1). Taxonomy (NCBI): domain Eukaryota; kingdom Metazoa; phylum Arthropoda; class Insecta; order Lepidoptera; family Papilionidae; genus Sericinus; species Sericinus montela. The sequence continues at coordinate 12,805,331 of JAGSMR010000008.1, read as the reverse complement.
AATATTATAATGACCCGTATATAACATTAATTTACAATTATGAGGCGTAAAGCATATCTGATGTAATTCAAGCGATGGAATTAGGACTAGTAAACAGTATTACATTATTTACATGTTCTAACAAAATTTCAAACATTTGGTAAATTCATTTTTTTTTGTTTAACGTAATTTTTTCTACATTGATCCGTCATTGATTGAGTACAAGATCGGAATTATGAAGGAAAACAGTTACCGACTAAAATCCGGCACGATTAAACGCTGTTAGCCCGTAGGCCTTAACAGCTACTCTCGAGCATTATCCAAATCAAAGTTATTGTAAGTAAAAGCCGAAGGAAAAGCCTTGAAAATTGCAAGTCTTGAACAAGACTATGAAACAAAAGTTATTAAATATTATTTGATGAAATTTGCACTGTTCCTTGTAGTAAATGTAAGCCTATAAAGAAACAATAGCTGCAATTCGATTAATAATTTCAGAGAAGTACTTGTACAACGTTTAATGTATGTAACATCAAATGCAGCAATAAATATGATTTTTTTTTAAATCGGTTAACGCCACGCCAGACTAAAATCATGCAAACCGTTGATATGCAACGGCCTTTAACGTGTCGATCGAAGTCATTTTATAATGAAATTATATGTTCTGAAGTAAACTATTAGAAGAACATAGATATCTTCAATACATCCAGATAACAGCTGGCCATTGAAACAATAAATGTTAGTTTTATAGTATAGTATTAGACAAACCCGTTAGCCTTATAGGCCAATCTGATAACGATGCTTCTTTTTATTTTCGATACTCTATTTACAGAAACATAATTTATATTTCTTAATAACTAAAAATTAAAATAATCGTACAACCCTTCACCTCGTGGCATAGTACCATGAACGCTAGCTGCATTTCCACGTAGAATGCATTATTCGTTGAGTGAGAACAGAATCAGAAAAGAACACTTGTGGCTACGACCAGTCGCGGATACAATACAATTCTCTTCCTTTTACCTTGCGTGACTAAATATTTTAAAACATTTTCATAAATAAAATAAATAAATATCTTCACGCAATTCCCAATACAGGGGTAGACAGAGGTCTAGTCTAGACAATTAAGTCCCTTCGACCCACCTTCCACCGAAGATATTTTCGAGACAACGTAACAGGCGGTGAGCCCATCGCCGTCTTTAGGTCCAAGCCAACGATATAATTCGTACATCGTTTTTGAAAAACCCATTGGTACGAGCCTGCCAACGGGGATCGAACTGGGGTCTATTGACTCAAAATTCCGACCACCCAACCACTCGGCTATCGTGACTATAACAATCAAAAGAAATATTTTATTATATTTATACGAAGTAGCTCTCGTCCTTTTTGTTAGTTGGTTTAATATAAAAAAGTACCATTTTACAATGCTGATGCATTGTAAATTTCGTTTTTTTTTTCTTTAATTGTCAATATTAGCTTCATTGAAGTTTTTTTACAAATTTTTAACCATAGAATTCTTTCTGATGATCCATTAGTTTAACACTTCTGGACACAGTTTATAAAAACAGTATGATGATAAACAGTGACATTATTATTACAAATAACTATAATACTCAGTTGACTACTGCAAAACTGTTTCCAACATGACTCTTCCTACGGCTATTCTCATTATTCTCTGTTCGTCATATTTTCCGACAGGTAATTTTTTTTTTCCAAACTCAAACCGGAAAAAATTTAGTATTCAAATTAACAGTTTTTATAATCCATAACGGATAGGATATATTTATCATTAGTAATTTGATATCTCAATGTTTAATAGCACACAGTTATAATTTTTTTTTAATAAGTTATCAACGAAAAAGAACAGTTTACTCATCTGTAAATAATTTTTACCTATCAAAACAATAACGAAATAAATATCTTTGTTAACTATGTATTTTGTTTTATTTATTGATGTGACGTTTTTATTTTTTAGATGTTAAAGTTAAAGTTTACTACATATTTACTTGAATAATTAAACTTTAACATTTATTTAAACTTTAATACACTCAATAACGTGAGATTTTATTTTTAGCTCAAAACCAAGGGCTACACATACAACCTAAGATAGTCGGAGGACATGAAGCTACGCCCTATAGTCGCCCTTATATAGTGTCTCTTCAAAAACGTTTTTTGTGGATACGGTTACACATGTGTGGTGGAACAATAATTAGCAAAAATAGAGTAAGTATTGGAAACAAAGAAATATAACCGGGGTGAATAAAAATTAAATTCTATAACAGTTTTATAATCCATAACGGATAGGATATATTTATCATTAGTAATTTGATATCTCAATGTTTAATAGCACACAGTTATATTTTTTTTTTTTTTTTCAGTATTTTGTCTCCGAAAGTATATCTAACTTTGATACAAAAGGTATCGATGTAGAAATACACATATTCTGTTTTCTCGGTTGCCTTAGGAAGTGACAAAGCAAAAAGTCATAAAAAGCTACCAGCGATGTAAATATCTTGATAATGGCAATACTAAAAGTGATAATAGTTGAGAGCGCACAGCGTTTTATGATTCCCTTCAAGTAGTACATTGAACTAAATATTTAACTTGTTAAATATTATAATGACCCGTATATAACATTAATTTACAATTATGAGGCGTAAAGCATATCTGATGTAATTCAAGCGATGGAATTAGGACTAGTAAACAGTATTACATTATTTACATGTTCTAACAAAATTTCAAACATTTGGTAAATTCATTTTTTTTGTTTAACGTAATTTTTTCTACATTGATCCGTCATTGATTGAGTACAAGATCGGAATTATGAAGGAAAACAGTTACCGACTAAAATCCGGCACGATTAAACGCTGTTAGCCCGTAGGCCTTAACAGCTACTCTCGAGCATTATCCAAATCAAAGTTATTGTAAGTAAAAGCCGAAGGAAAAGCCTTGAAAATTGCAAGTCTTGAACAAGACTATGAAACAAAAGTTATTAAATATTATTTGATGAAATTTGCACTGTTCCTTGTAGTAAATGTAAGCCTATAAAGAAACAATAGCTGCAATTCGATTAATAATTTCAGAGAAGTACTTGTACAACGTTTAATGTATGTAACATCAAATGCAGCAATAAATATGATTTTTTTAAAATATTCTTAATACAAAATCGAAATCACGGTTACAAATATGGGAACTTTTTTTATTAAATTGAGAAAGACCTTTGCCACATTACGGCAAAGGTTGCAAGGCTCGTCCGTCGTCCGTGTCAGTTGAATTTTTGAACATTTTCTCTTTAATTTAATAGGACATATATTCTTAACTTAAATATTATTCATGTAAAGAATTTGTCAAGAAAGAACATTTAAAGAAATATTTTATTATATTTATACGAAGTAGCTCTCGTCCTTTTGTTAGTTGGTTTAATATAAAGTACCATTTTACAATGCTGATGCATTGTAAATTTCGTTTTTTTTCTTTAATTGTCAATATTAGCTTCATTGAAGTTTTTTACAAATTTTAACCATAGAATTCTTTCTGATGATCCATTAGTTTAACACTTCTGGACACAGTTTTATAAAAACAGTATGATGATAAACAGTGACATTATTATTACAAATAACTATAATACTCAGTTGACTACTGCAAAACTGTTTCCAACATGACTCTTCCTACGGCTATTCTCATTATTCTCTGTTCGTCATATTTTCCGACAGGTAATTTTTTTTTTTTTTTTTTTTTTTTTTTTTTTTTTTTTTTTTTTTTTTTTTTTTTTTTTTTTTTTTTTTTTTTTTTTTTTTTTTTTTTTTTTTTTTTTTTTTTTTTTTTTTTTCCAAACTCAAACCGGAAAAAATTTAGTATTCAAATTAACAGTTTTATAATCCATAACGGATAGGATATATTACTTACAGACAAGAATAATAAAAAACAATAATAAATCAAAATTTTCGTAAAATAAATGAATGATGAAGGTAAAAATATAACTTAAACTTTTTACAATTATAGACAGAAATAATAACTTTATATATTCTATTATGACAAAACTATATTTTAATTTTAAAGACAATTTACCTAAAAGAGAATATAACAGATATTTGAAATTAACCAATTAAGAAATATAAGGCCGAATATTAATTAAATATAAGGCCGCCTTATTGTACTTTATCTATTACCATTATTGTACATTTATTATATATACCTTATTGTTAATTTTTATTTTATTTTTGTCATGTTTATTGTGGTGTACTATAAAGCATATACATACATACATCAATTAAGAGCAAAAAATGTTTTGGAGAAAAAACTTCAAGTAACATATTAGGTAACTTGATAAATAAAGTGTGGAACAAATTCAAATAAATCATTCAAGCTGAATAGTTCGCATTGGCGCATCAGTCTTGTACTCCGTCAGGTCAATAGTGTGGTGCACTTATATTTGTATAGTTATAGCATGTCATACAAAACTTTACGCTAGTCTTGTTTCACATTTTCTTGTTTTTCTTATATATTTTTTATGTTCTTATGTATTTTATTTTAAACTCTTTGGCTTCGATTATAAATAAGTCACGATAACCGAGTGGTTGGGTGGTCGGAATTTCGAGTCAAGAGACCCGAGTTCGATCCCCAGGTGGCAGTACCAATGAGTTTTTCAAAAAAAACTTATGTACTTACATCGTTGGACATAAAAACGGCGACGGGCTCACCACCTGTCACGTTGTCTCGAAAATATCTTCGGTGGAAAGTGGGTCAAAGGGACTTAGTTGTCTAGACTAGACCTCTGTCTACCCCTGTATTGGGAATTGCGTGAAGATATTTATTTATTTTATTTTTTTCGATTATAAACTCAATGTTAGTAAGGTGCGTGGCTAGGTATCAATACAAACCCTTATGAGTTTTCTGACACTTTTATGTAAATCAATGTTATAACCCATGTTTTGTAAATAAATAAAAAAGTCGTCTTGCGCTGTACGGCATATTATTTAACACAAGCAAAATCTTAATTATAAAAAGAACATAAATTGAATAGTCATAAAAATATTGACCAAAAAAGAGGACACCTACGGAGGTTCTTTCTCTTGTTTTTTCTGTGTTAAAGGAATCTCATTACGAAACGGTGATATATTAAATTATTTTTAATATATGCCGATAAACGAATGCTTGTTGTTATTTCGATGAAAATAATTTGATTTGAATGAATGATTCAAGATAATCGAACAAAGCGCTTCATTTTACACATGTATTCTGTAAGGCCGTGGTTCCCATTTGAGGTGGCAACAGAAACTGCTGATGCGCACTAACATGTCACAACTTTTTGTATCGCACGTGAAGATACTTACACACTTATTGATGACCTCGTACTGTTTTCCTAAAAATCTTATCTACTATATAAAATTTCATAATTGCAATATAATATAAGTGGTAGAGCCACGCATCAGCCTTTGTTGTTGCATGAATGGGCCGGCTCGACCGGGGAAGTACCACGACCTCACAGAATACCGGCGTGAAGTAAAAGTCTAACAAACTTCTGCGTTTCGTCTGGTGAGTTCAGATAACCCTGGAGGTCTGACCCTCCCTGATTTTTCCCAAATTGGGAAACCCGAGTTCGATCCCCAGGTGGCAGTACCAATGAGTTTTCAAAAACTTATGTACTTACATCGTTGGACATAAAACGGCGACGGGGTCACCACCTGTCACGTTGTCTCGAAAATATCTTCGGTGGAAAGTGGGTCAAAGGGATTTCATTGTCTAGACTTGACCTCTGTCTACCCCTGTATTGGGAATTGCGTGAAGATATTTATTTATTTATTTTTGTCATGTTTATTGTGGTGTACTATAAAGCATATACATACACACATCAATTAAGAGCAAAAAATGTTTTGGAGAAAAACTTCAAGTAACATATTAGGTAACTTGATAAATAAAGTGTGGAACAAATTCAAATAAATCATTCAAGCTGAATAGTTCGCATTGGCGCATCAGTCTTGTACCCGTCAGGTCAATAGTGTGGTGCACTTATATTTGTATAGTTATAGCATGTCATACAAAAACTTTACGCTAGTCTTGTTTCACATTTTCTTGTTCTTCTTATATATTTTTATGTTCTTATGTATTTTATTTTACAATGCTGATGCATTGTAAATTTCGTTTTTTTTCTTTAATTGTCAATATTAGCTTCATTGAAGTTTTTTTACAAATTTTTAACCATAGAATTCTTTCTGATGATCCATTAGTTTAACACTTCTGGACACAGTTTATAAAAACAGTATGATGATAAACAGTGACATTATTATTACAAATAACTATAATACTCAGTTGACTACTGCAAAACTGTTTCCAACATGACTCTTCCTACGGCTATTCTCATTATTCTCTGTTCGTCATATTTTCCGACAGGTAATTTTTTTTTCCAAACTCAAACCGGAAAAATTTAGTATTCAAATTAACAGTTTTATAAATAATAACTAACAGATTTTTTAAAACTTATGTACTTACATCGTTGGACATAAAACGGCGATGGGCTCACCACCTGTCACGTTGTCTCGAAAATATCTTCGGTGGAAAGTGGGTCAAAGGGACTTAATTGTCTAGACTTGACCTCTGTCTACCCCTGTATTGGGAATTGCGTGAAGATATTTATTTATTTATTTTTTCGATTATAAATAAGTCACGATAACCGAGTGGTTGGTGGTCGGAATTTCGAGTCAAGAGACCCGAGTTCGATCCCCAGGTGGCAGTACCAATGAGTTTTTCAAAAACTTATGTACTTACATCGTTGGACATAAAACGGCGATGGGCTCACCACCTGTCACGTTGTCTCGAAAATATCTTCGGTGGAAAGTGGGTCAAAGGGACTTAATTGTCTAGACTTGACCTCTGTCTACCCCTGTATTGGGAATTGCGTGAAGATATTTATTTATTTATTTTTTCGATTATAAATAAGTCACGATAACCGAGTGGTTGGTGGTCGGAATTTCGAGTCAAGAGACCCGAGTTCGATCCCCAGGTGGCAGTACCAATGAGTTTTTCAAAAACTTATGTACGAATTATATCGTGGCCTTGGGCATAAAGACGGCGACGGGGTCACCACCTGTCACGTTGTCTCGAAAATATCTTCGGTGGAAAGTGGGTCAAAGGGATTTCATTGTCTAGACTTGACCTCTGTCTACCCCTGTATTGGGAATTGCGTGAAGATATTTATTTATTTATTTTAAAATTTAAATTGAGAACGTTGAAATATAAATTGAACCGAACTTAATTATTAATTAATTCTAAATTTAATTAAATTCCATTGATTTTGTTTAAAACTATTTATTGTTTTCTTATCCAAAAAAATTCTTAAACTAAAATTTCAGTCTCTTCAATTTAAAAGTACGTCGGCAGGTCTGTAACTGCCACATTTTGTTAAAACGTCAATAACTACTTTTGGAATCGTTTGGGGTACATCAATCAGTACAGCAACTGGTAAATAAAAGAGATTGCAAGATCTGCACTCCAGCATCCAACTCCCACCTCGGTCAGGCTTTAACCGTATTACTGTATATCCTTTATTGGGAACGACGATTGTATCCTTGAGCGGTGGATTAATAACATTTCTGCAATAGCATAACATTGATAATAATATAAAGCGATAATTACGGATATGATACATATGAATGCTCTTCTAGTACACGGAACAAAAGTATCATTATTATTGTGACAGTGAGATGTACTTACTAATATTACTATTACTATTATATATGCCCTCAACCCTCATAGGGAATACTAATATATCGAAAATTTTGCCTTTGTTTTATTTAATGTTAAAGACAACAAAAATAAAGTTACGATAGCGAAGTGGTTGGATAGTCGGAATTTCGTGTCGAGAGACCCGAATTAGATCTCTAGGTGGCAGGCTCGTACCAATGGGTTTTTCAATAACTTATGTACGAATTATATCGTTGGCTTGGACATAAAGACGGTGACGGGCTCATCACCTGTCACGCTGTCTCGAAAATATCTTCGGTGGAAAGTGGGTCAAAGGGACTTAATTGTCTAGACTAGACCTCTGTCTACCCCTGTATTGGGAATTGCGTGAAGATATTTATTTATTTTATTTTATTTTATTTTTGTCATGTTTATTGTGGTGTACTATAAAGCATATACATACATACATCAATTAAGAGCAAAAAATGTTTTGAGAAAAACTTCAAGTAACATATTAGGTAACTTGATAAATAAAGTGTGGAACAAATTCAAATAAATCATTCAAGCTGAATAGTTCGCATTGGCGCATCAGTCTTGTACTCCGTCAGGTCAATAGTGTGGTGCACTTATATTTGTATAGTTATAGCATGTCATACAAAACTTTACGCTAGTCTTGTTTCACATTTTCTTGTTTTTCTTATATATTTTTATGTTCTTATGTATTTTATTTTAAAATTTAAATTGAGAACGTTGAAATATAAATTGAACCGAACTTAATTATTAATTAATTCTAAATTTAATTAAATTCCATTGATTTTGTTTAAAACTATTTATTGTTTTCTTATCCAAAAAAATTCTTAAACTAAAATTTCAGTCTCTTCAATTTAAAAGTACGTCGGCAGGTCTGTAACTGCCACATTTTGTTAAAACGTCAATAACTACTTTTGGAATCGTTTGGGGTACATCAATCAGTACAGCAACTGGTAAATAAAAGAGATTGCAAGATCTGCACTCCAGCATCCAACTCCCACCTCGGTCAGGCTTTAACCGTATTACTGTATATCCTTTATTGGGAACGACGATTGTATCCTTGAGCGGTGGATTAATAACATTTCTGCAATAGCATAACATTGATAATAATATAAAGCGATAATTACGGATATGATACATATGAATGCTCTTCTAGTACACGGAACAAAAGTATCATTATTATTGTGACAGTGAGATGTACTTACTAATATTACTATTACTATTATATATGCCCTCAACCCTCATAGGGAATACTAATATATCGAAAATTTTGCCTTTGTTTTATTTAATGTTAAAGACAACAAAAATAAAGTTACGATAGCGAAGTGGTTGGATAGTCGGAATTTCGTGTCGAGAGACCCGAATTAGATCTCTAGGTGGCAGGCTCGTACCAATGGGTTTCTCAAAAACTTATGTACGAATTATATCGTTGGGTTGGACATAAAGACGGCGACGGGCTCACCACCTGTCACGTTGTCTCGAAAATATCTTCGGTGGAAAGTGGGTCAAAGGGACTTAGTTGTCTAGACTAGACCTCTGTCTACCCCTGTATTGGGAATTGCGTGAAGATATTTATTTATTTTATTTTTTTCGATTATAAACTCAATGTTAGTAAGGTGCGTGGCTAGGTATCAATACAAACCCTTATGAGTTTTCTGACACTTTTATGTAAATCAATGTTATAACCCATGTTTTGTAAATAAATAAAAAAGTCGTCTTGCGCTGTACGGCATATTATTTAACACAAGCAAAATCTTAATTATAAAAAGAACATAAATTGAATAGTCATAAAAATATTGACCAAAAAAGAGGACACCTACGGAGGTTCTTTCTCTTGTTTTTTCTGTGTTAAAGGAATCTCATTACGAAACGGTGATATATTAAATTATTTTTAATATATGCCGATAAACGAATGCTTGTTGTTATTTCGATGAAAATAATTTGATTTGAATGAATGATTCAAGATAATCGAACAAAGCGCTTCATTTTACACATGTATTCTGTAAGGCCGTGGTTCCCATTTGAGGTGGCAACAGAAACTGCTGATGCGCACTAACATGTCACAACTTTTTGTATCGCACGTGAAGATACTTACACACTTATTGATGACCTCGTACTGTTTTCCTAAAAATCTTATCTACTATATAAAATTTCATAATTGCAATATAATATAAGTGGTAGAGCCACGCATCAGCCTTTGTTGTTGCATGAATGGGCCGGCTCGACCGGGGAAGTACCACGACCTCACAGAATACCGGCGTGAAGTAAAAGTCTAACAAACTTCTGCGTTTCGTCTGGTGAGTTCAGATAACCGGAGGCCCACTCACCCCCCTCCCCCGATTTTTTCCCAAATTCGGGGGGGGAAACCCGAGTTCGATCCCCAGGTGGCAGGCTCGTACCCATAGATTTCTTTAAAACTTATGTACGAATTATATCGTGGCCTTGGGCATAAAGACGGTGACGGGCTCACCACCTGTCACGTTGTCTCGAAAATATCTTCGGTGGAAAGTGGGTCAAAGGGATTTCATTGTCTAGACTTGACCTCTGTCTACCCCTGTATTGGGAATTGCGTGAAGAAATTTGTTTTACAATAATAAAAACGATACATACGATATACAATAATAAAAGAACGAATTTTATTGTTACCATTAATCGAAACTTGGGGATGTTAATGTGAATAAAAACATTCGTGATTTGAATTTCATGATCATCATTATAACAACCTGTGAAGTCCATTGCAGGACAGGTAGGCCTCTCCCGGTAGGGGGGATTTGCGAGTACATATACACTTAACCAAGTTGATTGGCGATCGTAGTACCAGACACCTTGCACATTAGACACTACTGTCAGTCACCGGACTGCTGAATTTTGTCTCGCATTCTTGAATGTGGTTATCTCGCCTAACGGCAGCCGATTTCATTTTTAAGGCTTCTCCCTTGCTCGCCTGTTACGACTACCATGGCAACAGGTAGCATTATTCTTTCACCGATACCACAAGGCATATTTGAGTTCATTAATTTCTAAATTTAAGCTTATTTGTGAATTTATAACAAATTAAAATCAAACTAAAATCATTTTCCTGATTCCATTCTAGTATTTAATAATTTGAGGTTTTGATCAGTGAGTGCCTGTCGTATCAAAATCCTTGACCGCGTACACTGTTATTTTTTCTGTTATTAACTTCATTGATTAATCTATGTTTATCATTAACCATTGTTTAAGATATAAGTTACAATGAATATAAAAGTACAAAACAAAATAATACGAAGTTATTTTTAAAAAATATTATCGATAAACTTACCTCTTTATTTCTCCGTTTCTGTCGAGCAACTGAAACTCTCTTTTGAAATTGGTTTCCCACTTTCGAGTGTCCTGTAGCTATCACTTGCACGGAGTATCCATGCATATTAAATGTATACGAATCATTACTGCAATAGCATAACATTGATAATAATATAAAGCGATAATTACGGATATGATACATATGAATGCTCTTCTAGTACACGGAACAAAAGTATCATTATTATTGTGACAGTGAGATGTACTTACTAATATTACTATTACTATTATATATGCCCTCAACCCTCATAGGGAATACTAATATATCGAAAATTTTGCCTTTGTTTTATTTAATGTTAAAGACAACAAAAATAAAGTTACGATAGCGAAGTGGTTGGATAGTCGGAATTTCGTGTCGAGAGACCCGAATTAGATCTCTAGGTGGCAGGCTCGTACCAATGGGTTTCTCAAAAACTTATGTACGAATTATATCGTTGGCTTGGACATAAAGACGGTGACGGGCTCACCACTACGTTGACCCGAAAATATCTTCGGTGGGAGATGGCTCAAAGGGACTTTATTGTCTAGACTAGAACTCTGACTACCCTTATGTTGAGAATTGCGTGAAGATATTTATTTATTTTATTTTTATTTTTATTTTAAAATTTAAATTGAGAACGTTGAAATATAAATTGAACTGAACTTAATTATTAATTAATTCTAAATTTAATTAAATTCCATTGATTTTGTTAAAACTATTTATTGTTTTCTTATCCAAAAATTCTTAAACTAAAATTTCAGTCTCTTCAATTTAAAAGTACGTCGGCAGGTCTGTAACTGCCACATTTTGTTAAAACGTCAATAACTACTTTTGGAATCGTTTGGGGTACATCAATCAGTACAGCAACTGGTAAATAAAAGAGATTGCAAGATCTGCACTCCAGCATCCAACTCCCACCTCGGTCAGGCTTTTAACCGTATTACTGTATATCCTTTATTGGGAACGACGATTGTATCCTTGAGCGGTGGATTAATAACATTTCTGCAATAGCATAACATTGATAATAATATAAAGCGATAATTACGGATATGATACATATGAATGCTCTTCTAGTACACGGAACAAAAGTATCATTATTATTGTGACAGTGAGATGTACTTACTAATATTACTATTACTATTATATATGCCCTCAACCCTCATAGGGAATACTAATATATCGAAAATTTTGCCTTTGTTTTATTTAATGTTAAAGACAACAAAAATAAAGTTACGATAGCGAAGTGGTTGGATAGTCGGAATTTCGTGTCGAGAGACCCGAATTAGATCTCTAGGTGGCAGGCTCGTACCAATGGGTTTCTCAAAAACTTATGTACGAATTATATCGTTGGGTTGACATAAAGACGGTGACGGCTCACCACCTGTCACGTCGTCCCGAAAATATGTTCGCGTGGAAGGTGGGTCAAAGGGATTTCATTGTCTAGACTTGACCTCTGTCTACCCCTGTATTGGGTATTGCGTGAAGATATTTATTTATTTTTATTTTTATATATCCTATGTAATAAAAATTATTATTTATAAAATTTTTTGCAAAATTGGTGCTACAGGATTATTTTAATGTCTCTTTGTTTTAGTATTTCAGCTTTAACAGAGTATCAGTGCTACGGCAATTACGCATCAAGCTGAGTTGGCCTTTTTGTGGCCACAAGACATGTTAATTACAAAATTACTAACTGATCTTTTCATGTTTTATTCGCACTTGATTTTATTGTGGCAACGAATGATATATCTTTATTTATTTAACTTTTATAATTACGATTTTTCGATAACGATTTTTCTGAACACATACGCATACTGCTGTAAAAAATATTTTGTGTTTTACAGTGTTCGTTTATCTAGATTGGTTTAATACCCGAGAAAAATCGATCGGAAGTCACGAGGCCCCTAGTTCGATCCCCAGGTGGCAGGCTCGTACCCATAGATTTCTTTAAAACTTATGTACGAATTATATCGTGGCCTTGGGCATAAAGACGGCGACGGGGTCACCACCTGTCACGTCGTCCCGAAAATATGTTCGCGTGGAAGGTGGGTCAAAGGGATTTCATTGTCTAGACTTGACCTCTGTCTACCCCTGTATTGGGTATTGCGTGAAGATATTTATTTATTTTTATTTTTATTTTAAAATTTAAATTGAGAACGTTGAAATATAAATTGAACCGAACTTAATTATTAATTAATTCTAAATTTAATTAAATTCCATTGATTTTGTTTAAAACTATTTATTGTTTTCTTATCCAAAAAAATTCTTAAACTAAAATTTCAGTCTCTTCAATTTAAAAGTACGTCGGCAGGTCTGTAACTGCCACATTTTGTTAAAACGTCAATAACTACTTTTGGAATCGTTTGGGGTACATCAATCAGTACAGCAACTGGTAAATAAAAGAGATTGCAAGATCTGCACTCCAGCATCCAACTCCCACCTCGGTCAGGCTTTTAACCGTATTACTGTATATCCTTTATTGGGAACGACGATTGTATCCTTGAGCGGTGGATTAATAACATTTCTGCAATAGCATAACATTGATAATAATATAAAGCGATAATTACGGATATGATACATATGAATGCTCTTCTAGTACACGGAACAAAAGTATCAGTAGTATTGTGACAGTGAGATGTACTTACTAATATTACTATTACTATTATATATGCCCTCAACCCTCATAGGGAATACTAATATATCGAAAATTTTGCCTTTGTTTTATTTAATGTTAAAGACAACAAAAATAAAGTTACGATAGCGAAGTGGTTGGATAGTCGGAATTTCGTGTCGAGAGACCCGAATTAGATCTCTAGGTGGCAGGCTCGTACCAATGGGTTTCTCAAAAACTTATGTACGAATTATATCGTTGGCTTGGACATAAAGACGGTGACGGGCTCACCACTACGTTGACCCGAAAATATCTTCGGTGGGAGATGGCTCAAAGGGACTTTATTGTCTAGACTAGAACTCTGACTACCCTTATGTTGAGAATTGCGTGAAGAAATTTGTTTTACAATAATAAAAACGATACATACGATATACAATAATAAAAGAACGAATTTTATTGTTACCATTAATCGAAACTTGGGGATGTTAATGTGAATAAAAACATTCGTGATTTGAATTTCATGATCATCATTATAACAACCTGTGAAGTCCATTGCAGGACAGGTAGGCCTCTCCCGGTAGGGGGGATTTGCGAGTACATATACACTTAACCAAGTTGATTGGCGATCGTAGTACCAGACACCTTGCACATTAGACACTACTGTCAGTCACCGGACTGCTGAATTTTTGTCTCGCATTCTTGAATGTGGTTATCTCGCCTAACGGCAGCCGATTTCATTTTTAAGGCTTCTCCCTTGCTCGCCTGTTACGACTACCATGGCAACAGGTAGCATTATTCTTTCACCGATACCACAAGGCATATTTGAGTTCATTAATTTCTAAATTTAAGCTTATTTGTGAATTTATAACAAATTAAAATCAAACTAAAATCATTTTCCTGATTCCATTCTAGTATTTAATAATTTGAGGTTTTGATCAGTGAGTGCCTGTCGTATCAAAATCCTTGACCGCGTACACTGTTATTTTTTCTGTTATTAACTTCATTGATTAATCTATGTTTATCATTAACCATTGTTTAAGATATAAGTTACAATGAATATAAAAGTACAAAACAAATAATACGAAGTTATTTTTAAAAATATTATCGATAAAACTTACCTCTTTATTTCTCCGTTTCTGTCGAGCAACTGAAACTCTCTTTTTGAAATTGGTTTCCCACTTTTCGAGTGTCCTGTAGCTATCACTTGCACGGAGTATCCATGCATATTAAATGTATACGAATCATTACTGCCATAGCCTAAACATTTGAAAAACTAATAAATTATGGATTTTAAGAACATTTTATATTTTCATATTAAATTAAAATTCTTCTGTTATCTTAGTATGTATTCGATTACCTTCATTTATAAGGGCTAGTTCAACCATTTGATTATCACGTATTTTTAAAACTTGTAAGCATTGAAGGTTCAGGTTATTTGTTTCTTCGCCAACATTACAGACTATATCTGGATTTACGGCCTGAGGCTTCAGTAAATACAAACTATTTGGGTAGAGGAAATTTTTGTTATTTATTTGCACAACCCCATTATCCTGCAAAGCTGCAATGAAAGAATAATAAAAAACTTAATAAAAATGTATCCGTTGTTTCATGAATATTACAAGAGGAGGTCTTAACAAAACAAGTTTATTTCTTTTTTTTTTTGGATGATTTTTAACAAGTAGAGTGAGATACTAATGCTTCAACATTATATTAACGAAACAAAATAATAATCTCTGAGCCAATAAAAACAATCTGATCAATAATGAAGTTATTAACAATGGAACATCTTAATCATATTTATGTATGTAGTAACGTAAGATCTTATAAAAATCTGTATTTTATTCTTTTTATTTTTATATATCCTATGTAATAAAAATTATTATTTATATTATATATATATATATATATATATATATATATATATATATATATATATATATATATATATATATATATATATATATATATATATATATATATATATATATATATATATATATATATATATATATATATATATATATATATATATATATATATATATATATATATATATATGTATTTAAGTAATTACATTTTAGTATAATCTATAATTCCGGCTAAAGTTTACTTCGTAGATTTTTATTGTATAATAAGCAGCGTCCCTTTGTAATAAAGACACAATAAGTTACACTCATAACTTACATACAGCAGCGGGATAAAAGGTTTTCTTTGGCACTACGTCACTAAGATATCTGTAATCGTTGTCGGTATCCTTGAATGGAATTACATGGCGGTCCACTGCCAAATATACTGTTCTAACATCTTTATTGGCTGGTTGATCTTGAATAGATACTAGTTTTTGACCATGTACAATAGAATCAAAATTTAAAACTTCATCACTGTTCAGCGTCTGAAATGGTGAATAGTAAAATATTAACGTCACAAACATTTTGGAACCTTATATTGCATAGCTGCTAGGTTTAACTTATACAATTTTCAATACCTAAGTAAGAATATGACATAATACTACACTTAGTTATGGCCGCAATATGATGCCGTTTCGAAGCAGGATACCCCTGTTAGATCTCCAGTATCATAACCAAATGAGTCTTTTAGACGGAAATTGGCTCACCACATAACACGTTGTCCTAAGTATGCTCAGATGAAACATGAACCGAAGAGCTTAAATAGTTTAATTCTATAATACCTACCCCATTATTGGAAAATTTTGCGAAGATTTAAGAAAAATAAAGAGGTAGTAAAGAGTGGTAAAGAGTACCAAGTATAAGTAAGTCTAAGTAAGTTTTTCGACGTTTACTAAACATGACGCGATGGATGAGCAACGCTCTCTCTCAGACTATCTACATCTTTCCGAGAAACACCGGTGCCGACAGTGATTCCACTCCTTAGCTATCCACGCGGTGAATGTGAACTAGTTGTCAAAAGAATATGCAAATTTAGTCAAAGATCGATTTTATTGCTGTATATTTCCAGTCTAACATCTTGAGATTTTTTATCAAATAACAGCACTTTCAAATTGAATTTTATTAAACTAACGAAATGCGATTTTTTTTTCTTCTCGTAAGTATATTAAAATTAAATTTGAAAGTGCTAGACTGTTATTTGATAAAATTCTCTCAACAATGTTAGACTGAAAATTTACACGAATAAAATCGATCTTTGACTAAATTTGCATACTCTTTTGTCAAAAAAATCGCTCGAGTTTTACTGTATGCAGTATAAATAAATTTGATAACATGCAAGTACAATATATTAAACCTTAAAAACTTTTAGGGTAATTTTTAAAGTATCTTTCTTCTTCTTTCTTGTAAGAAAACATTTATTTTTTTATTTATTTGTGATCATATCGGAAAACTGTGTTGTGCATTATATCGGCACAGCCGCTTCCGAGCATAAACAAAAAAAAAACACGCTTCGTACATAGAAATTACACTCTTAAATTCATGTGATTTCACTTACTGGGCCTTGTAGTAACATAGACGTATAATTGAAGCCAGAGTAGAGGAACATGCCGTGAGTACTCAGTCCTTCACACATGCTTAGTCCGTGGACATTCACCCAGTATCCACCATGCTCTTGCGCTGCTTCTACTAATATGTCCATGCGTTCACCTGAAATAAACAAAATTTAATAATATTAACACGACCCCAATAGTTACTTTAGCAGTGCTCAAATCGATTTTTTTTTTGTCGGCAATTTGACCTAATTTTAACACACAACTTTTATCATTAACAAGAAATTGTTTGTTGCTTTTAACAACATAAATAGTTGTAGATTAGAAAAGCGATCTGTAAAAAAGTGACATACTAGTAAAAAAATGCGCACAATTATTTTATTTAAAAAGGCGTAGAAAGCGAAGTGAAGCGACTCGAAACCGGTTGTAAATATGACCTTAAACTTTGAAGTGGTTTAAAAGTGATAGGTATTATAAATGACGGCTCCTTTCTCCTCTCTCTTTGCTTGTACAATGATATTGCATATTTTGTTTCAAAAGTTATAAAGGCATGAGTTTCATACATTTCTTTTATCTTTACGCCCTTTTCAATAAGAGTCGTAAGTAAATATTAAAATATAAAAATTAAATATCTTCATGCAATTCCCAATACTGGGTTAGTAGATAACTTCGTGATCAATCTCATCTCATTATCAATCTCAATCAACCTTCCAACTCAAGGCGCATAATTCCCATTTAAAATTCCTCTTTAAATTTTTTAACTCTTCTTCTAAAAATGTTTTAAATTTTTTCATGTATGTAAACATAATAATTCATTATAATTTTTAAGGAGTATATAATAAAAACAGAGTTCGAAACTCAGGTGGTAGGTTCATACCAATACGTATTTTCAAAACTTATGTATGATTTATAACGTTGGCTTAGGCATTTAGACGGCGACAAGCTCAACACCTGTCACGCTCTCCCAAAGAACAGTCTTTGGTAAAATATCGAAAGGACAAAATTGTCAGTGTCTAATGTGCGTGAATAATACAATCCACCCACTTTGTTAGTGTTACAAAATTTTAATGTTAACGAAGCCACCGGAAAACTATACAAAAAATCCAACGGAATAACAAGTTTTACTGTGCTGTATATTTTGTGACGGGAAGAGATCTTTATAACCTTTCACCATTGTTTTCATCGCGGTGAATAGGGAGCATGGCGAACCTCAATACAGATACTCCTCTTCCGCCACGAATCCACAATGGCTGTGGAGAGCACGGAAAGCAAACACTCTCTCACAGCCCACCAACAGGCATCCGAAGTGGGCTGACCAAGCCCAATTAGAGCAGCCACCTCGGGACGGTCATTACTCCGAAAGATTAGGCCAGTCATATAGGTTCCTCTTGGTTCACTGTGGGTGTCGAAGCCGCATTTACTAAGCGCCACCACCACGACAATGCGGGACACTTCGGGAGGTACCAAAGCCACGGTTATTAACCTCTACTATTTTCATACTACAGACTTATTTATCTACTGCATCTTATCTATATAATAATTATCCATATCAATTAAGCCACGATAGCCGAGTTGCTGGGTGGTCGGAATTTCGAGTCGAGAGACCCGAGTTCGATCCCCAGGTGGCAGTACCAATGAGTTTTTCAAAAACTTATGTACGAATTTCATCGTTGGCTTGGACATAAAAGGCGGCGACGGGCTCACCACCTGTCACGTTGTCCCGAAAAATATCTTCGGTGGAAGGTGGGTCAAAAGGGACTTAATTGTCTAGACTTGACCTCTGTCTACCCCTGTATTGGGAATTGCGTGAAGATATTTATATTTATTTTATTTATCCATATCAATCATTATTTGCTATAAAAGTATATGTTCACTTTCTTGACTTTCACTCACTGCAGTCTGCATCAAGTTTCAAGTTTTGTGAAATTAAAGCTGTGTATATTATGGCACTGATTTAACGAATTATTGCATGACTTTCATTTACTGTCATTTACTGTCAATACTTATAAGATTTAATACTCAGTGCTCTTTTATAAAATTGAGAAAATATAAGGAAAACCTATGTTTAGCAGTGGAATACTAATAGGCTTTTAAGAAAAATAATCATTTACAGTTTTCCCATATAGTTAATTATAAAACTGATACCAGAACATTAAGAGATAAAATCAAGTAGAGACCAGTTACGGTAATCAAAGTATTAAAACATGTAATGTATATTTACCAAGGTCAACATTACGTCTTCCCAGCAAAGTGAATGACTTAGTTTCAGAAAAATGTGCTAATTTTGCAATTTTTGCATAATTTTTAAACTTCAAAAGTTTTTCAACATTCTAAAGATGAAATTATGTATAAATTTTATATTTAAGCAACTAGACGCATTGCTTTCGGACAATTGACGGTAACAAAACATCAAGATTATATATCAAATTCAGAGAACAGAGGTCTAAACAATTAAGTCCTTCCAAACCACCTTTCACTTAAAACATTTTTTTAAACCACGTGACAGCTGGTGAACCTATCACCGTCTTGAAGTCCAAGGGCAAAGTTTAAGTCATATAAATATATAGGCTTTGAAAATACTCATAGGTACGAATCTACCTCTTGCGGATCGAACTCAGGTTTTTCGAATTCCGATCATCCAACCACTCGTCTATCGTGAATATAACCTACATTTCACTTATTGTTATATAACAACACATATCATCATCGTGATAAATGACAAGTTTGCGCCATAGCTGTTAGAATAAACAGAAGTGTCGCAAACCAATACGACGTGTACCTAATTCTATAACTTCCTTAATATTTTTTCCTTTTGTCTTTATACCATGTGTATGTACAATGTCTATATACACAGTCAGGGCATAAGTATTAACACACAGTAAAAATTTTTCTTTTAGAATGCTGGCCACAAAAAATGTTATTGAATTTGAATTTCTAATTGTTCATGAAAATAAAACTGTATACTTTTTAGAATTTTAGTAATTTTTAAATATGGAGTGGACGCTTAAAGAAGACCGTGTTGCAGTTATTGCGTTGCATCGTTGCGGTTACGCGCCAATTCAAATTTTTAACATACTTAAAAATTTGAATATAACCAAAAGATGCGTTTATCGTACCATCAAACGATACAACGAAGACTCTAGTGTAGATGACAGGTCAAGAAGTGGACGCTCTCGGTCTGTTAGGACTCGAGCAGTGATAAAAGCTGTGAAGGCGCGAATTCAAAGAAATCCCAAACGTAAGCAGAAACTGCTGGCCCTTCAGATGGGGTTAAGCAGAACCACGGTGAAAAGGGTGTTAAATGAAGCCCTAAGGCTTCGGGCATATCGAAGAAAAACAGGACATCATTTGAATGCTCTTCTAATAGACCTGAGACTGAAGAGATGCCACGCTTTGTTGAAGCGGTACGCGGGAAAAAAATATCGGGAAATTCCTTTTTCGGATGAAAAATTTTTTACCGCAGAAGAGAGCTACAACAAACAAAATGATAAAGTATACGCACACAGTTGTGAAGAAGCGAGCAACCGTATTCCGAGTGTCCAACAAGGTCATTTTCCATCCTCGCTCATGGTATGGTTGGGAGTTTCTTATTGGGGCTTAACAGAGGTACATTTTTGTGAGAAAGGTGTTAAAATGAATGCAGTTTTGTATCAAAATACAGTCCTGACGAACCTTGTGAAACCTGTTTCTCATACCATGTTCAATAATAGGCACAGGGTATTCCAATAAGATTCGGCGCCAGCTCATAGAGCGAAGAGCACACAAGACTGGCTGGCGGCGCATGAAAACGACTTCATCCGGCACGAAGACTGGCCCTCCTCCAGTCCAAATTTGAATACGTTAGATTACAAGATATGGCAACACTTGGAGGAAAAGGCGTGCTCAAAACCTCATCCCAATTTGGAGTCACACAAGACATCCTTGATTAAGGCAGCCGCCGATATTGACATGGACCTCGTTCGTGCTGCGATAGACGACTGGCCGCGCAGATTGAAGGCCTGTATTCAAAATCATGGAGGTCATTTTGAATAAACTTTAGTGTGATAAGAATCTATGTTTTGTTAAGTTCATTTTGGTATGTAAATGGTTACATAATGAATTAACTTGTTTAAATTATTTTATATTAAACATGTGACAGAATTTATGATTTGACTAGGTATATTATATGAATAATTTTAATAAATACAAGAATTTTACTCGGATCCCGGTAAGTAGCTTAAGCACTTGTGTTATGGAATCAGAAACAACGTAAGTACCACAAACTCCCAGGCCCGACAAAATGTAAAAAAAGTGTTTTCTACATTGACGCGACCGGGAATCGAACCCGGGACTTCAGAACAGTGGACACCATAAAAACCGGTGTGGACGCCACTCGTCTTCCGAGGTCATCAAATTGCTGTACCAAAGGTAGTTAACTCCTTTTTTTCCCAAGAGTCAGGACCACACTCGTATCTATTTCCCCACTAAACAGCAGTCTAATAATAGCTGTATTCCCGTTTCTAAGGGATTGAGAGCTCCTATCTACAGTAAAGTATTCCATGTTTGTCGTTTTTCGTTTCCGTTCGCTTTTCAACCTTGTCCCATAATCAGGGTTTATTTAAACTTTATCTACTTTCTTTCGTTTCATCAACCCATTTCTTCCTGTGGGTATAGTGCGATATTATGTTTGGAATTACTAGTTACATTTGAAATATTTTATGGTATTTCGTAGCCCAGCTATTCAATTAATCAATTAAATTTAAATTTTATATATTCAAGACTATTAAACATCAGGCACTTGTCCTCAGAAGCCCAGTGCAAAGAAAAGATAAATCGCCGTGTGAAAATTAATTAATAGCCTGTCTACTGCTGAAATACGGTGTTTCTCGCAACCAATTATGTGTTGCCATATCTAGATCATGTTAAGGCGAAAACGATTAAATACTAACCTCACACGAAAACATGACTAAAATATGCCGAAATCTTCATTTGGAACATTCTCAAAAGTATAATGTTGCAAATATGAGAGATATTCGCAACATTGTACCTGCATGTCAGGCTGTTCAATTTATGTTACATATGAAATTTGATGAGTATGAATACTGATAATATAAACACATTTTTATCCAATATAAAAACAATATTCTGCGATTAAAGGTTTTTACTTGGAATAAAGCTTCCGGCGACAGTAATAAACATATAAATAATCCAATTTTTTACATTAAATGGCTTATGAAACCGTGACTTTAAGTACAAGATAATACTTTTAATTAATTTAATATTCATAATTTATTATGAATAATATATCACATATATGATACGGTACTTATTTTTGGTACTATTTTTTTAATTGTTAAACAGACGGATTTCGAAACACAAACCGAACTTCACTCATCTAGCGGAAGATACTAGAATATACTGTTTCATTTAAAATTTTAAGAAGGGTGTAATTAGTTAACTCTATCACCAAGGTGATAAACTCTCACTTCCATCTCTATGCAGACGATTTGCAGTTGTATCGACATGCGGAGGCATCGGAATTGACTCTGTGATAAGGGCAATAAATTATGATTTACATAAAATTAGTAAATGGTCGAAATTTCATGGACTTTTGGTTAACCCAAATAAATCACAAGCCAAGCAATAGGTAACAAATATACTCGGAATCTACTAAATTTTCATTCTTTACCCGCACTCCGTATCAACGGTACCGCGATCGCTTATGCTGAAACTGTTAAAAACCTTGGTGTTATTATAGATGGTACATTATCTTAGAGTAAACACGTAGATGAGATTAGTAGGTAGATCAATTACGCTTGCCACACGTTAAAATGCCTTCAAAGTTTTCTCCCTTGTCAAAAAAGATTTCTCTCGTCCAAATGCTTATCATGCCTATTTTGGATTATGGAGATGTCTGTTTTTTGGATGCAACAGAGGAGCAACTAAATTAACTTGAGCGCCTGCAAAACTTATGTATTCGGTATATTTTTGGACTAAAAAATTTGATCATGTCTCTTTTTACCGCAAGCAGTTCAAGTAGCTCCCAATCCGTTTTCACAGGAACAATCGAATTCTGTGCTTCTTTTATAAAATTTTATGCAATCCACTATCCCCTCCCTACTTCCGTGATCGTTTCTCTTTTATTCATCCTCCTGGTACAATTTGTAGATCCCTAAAGTCGTGTACCTAATTCCCTACTACCAAAACTCTATAAAATTTCCCTCCCACAGAACAGAACTATATTCCCATTCCTTTATCGTTCATGCGGTTCGATTGTGGAACTCACTACCTTCGGTAATTTGTTTATGTATGTATATTGTGTAGGTATATTAATATGTAATTATATTTTTTTATTGTTTGAATAATGTAAATTAAGATACTGTTTTTTGTGCTCCTATTATAAGTTTTCCAGTAACAGGCCTGCTGGAAGAAATTTTAGTTTCAAATAAGCTATGCCTTTGTACTAATATTTTGTTCTTATTTCTCTGTTTATTATATTGTGTGTGTACATGAATAGTAAATTAAACAAATAAATAAATCACAAGCCAAGCAATAGGTAACAAATATACTCGGAATCTACTAAATTTTCATTCTTTACCCGCACCTGTATCAACGGTACCGCGATCGCTTATGCTGAAACTGTTAAAAACCTTGGTGTTATTATAGATGGTACATTATCTTAGAGTAAACACGTAGATGAGATTAGTAGGTAGATCAATTACGCTTGCCACACGTTAAAATGCCTTCAAAGTTTTCTCCCTTGTCAAAAAAGATTTCTCTCGTCCAAATGCTTATCATGCCTATTTTGGATTATGGAGATGTCTGTTTTTTGGATGCAACAGAGGAGCAACTAAATTAACTTGAGCGCCTGCAAAACTTATGTATTCGGTATATTTTTGGACTAAAAAATTTGATCATGTCTCTTTTTACCGCAAGCAGTTCAAGTAGCTCCCAATCCGTTTTCACAGGAACAATCGAATTCTGTGCTTCTTTTATAAAATTTTATGCAATCCACTATCCCCTCCCTACTTCCGTGATCGTTTCTCTTTTATTCATCCTCCTGGTACAATTTGTAGATCCCTAAAGTCGTGTACCTAATTCCCTACTACCAAAACTCTATAAAATTTCCCTCCCACAGAACAGAACTATATTCCCATTCCTTTATCGTTCATGCGGTTCGATTGTGGAACTCACTACCTTCGGTAATTTGTTTATGTATGTATATTGTGTAGGTATATTAATATGTAATTATATTTTTTTATTGTTTGAATAATGTAAATTAAGATACTGTTTTTTGTGCTCCTATTATAAGTTTTCCAGTAACAGGCCTGCTGGAAGAAATTTTAGTTTCAAATAAGCTATGCCTTTGTACTAATATTTTGTTCTTATTTCTCTGTTTATTATATTGTGTGTGTACATGAATAGTAAATTAAACAAATAAATAAACTTCACAGAGTTATGTAACTTAACCGTAGATCTTGGGGCTAAGCAGGTTAGCCACCTATTTCATAATATGGAATATTCACAAAATGATGCCACAAGGGAAAGGAGTATATATAACAGTAATTACTTACCAGGATACAGCAACACCTTATTCGTTGACACCGGATTTACTGGTTTACTGTCACCTGCTATTATAATCATGCTATGCTGGTCTATGTCAACAACTAAAGGGCATTCAACCGCTATTGCATTAATTAGTCTCAGTCTGTACGTATAACCCGGTATTACATATATTCTGAAAACAAAAATTTTTATTTTCATGATGTGATGTTAAAAATTATTATGTTATGTCAATGACGATTGGAGGGCAATAAAAAAGGATTAGAAATATTTTCTTTAGTTTTTGTTATACTTTAGTTACATTGAGAATTCTCTGGAAGCTTTAAAGTAAGATGAACTACTAAATACCATCGCAAAATATTACGAGAAGAAAAAAAACAGAACCATAAAGAATAGAGGCGTCTTAGATATTAGGCGGGCATAAAACTTTCCTGAAGTGAATTAGAAATAGGCAGTTATGGAATCGTAAACTAAATACTGCCCCGTAACTAAGAAGTAAGTTATTATTATATTTATCTAAAAACAAATAAAATACAATTTTAACGAGATAGAAAAAGATTATGTAACTAATACAGAAAATTATATTTTGTTAAATAAGATATTGTGATTTTATAATTAGACTTTTGTATAGAAAGATTGGATATCTCAATGCCACGATTTTTTTTGAACACCACGTGCACAGTAACCGTTACAGCAAAAATGTTGTGACAGATCACTACAAAATATTAGAATTGGAGCAATCTTGGTCCATATTTGGTCCGTCCATATACAACAGGCTGCGGAAAACAATCGCAGACGCTTATCTTAGATGTCAACTAATTTATTAATTAGATTGAAAAAGAAGCAATAATCATTTATTTACCCTTGACTGACTTAACCTTAGTCTAAGATCTTTGTAGAAATTGTACAGTTTAGAGAAAGTTTATTGAAATATTTTTAAATGCTTTCTATACTGGAAGTATTAGAATAAATCACAATATGTTATTGTATTTTATAACTTCAGACTTGTAACACTTTAACCAATAAAGAATTGATATTCATAAATGATGATATCTCACTTTAAACTTACTTAAAACTTTTCTTCTCTCCGTTAATAACCAATGAATCTGGTCTTAAATGTTTTCCATCCAAATTTCCTGTCAACAATTCTGAAAACTTCGCCCCCAATAGTAACGTGTGATCTTTACTTTTGTCGAAATCATAAAGCGATGAATGTGGTTCCAATGGTTGAGGTTGATCCACAATTAAAGAACCGTAAACACCATCGCTTTGATGTGAAACTGAAAACATGCAATTAATTAAAGTTTCCAAGTAAAGCTAATTACATATGGCCGTGGCGGTATCGGTTTTAGAATGTGCCACCCCATTTAGTCCAGTGAGTGTCGTAAGAGGCGACTAACGGAAAAATACTGACAATATCTACCGACAGGTAGCAGAATAATATCTCGAAATTATACGACCAAATTAAGCAGACCGTAAGACGTAATTTGTCTGGTACTACGATCGCCAATCCGTTTACCGTGCATGCGGTTATGGTAAACTCTCCCACGGGAGAAGCCTATGTCCAGGAGTGGACTATTTTAGGCCGTCATGTATATCAGGCTATAACGCTTCTCCTAAAGGATAGCCTAGAAATAACATTACTGACACGACCTAAACTACATCTTTTATCGTTCCAAGTATAAAAATATAAAGTCGATAAACTGTAAGTTATACTTAAGCGTCAATAGCTTAATAGTTTAAGGAATGGACCGTGAAACATAACGACGTCGGTTCTAGCACGCCACTTCACTATTGTCTTAAACTACTTCAGACATAAGCATTGCAGCTTTTTCTAGTAGTTAAAAAAAATATCTTCACGCAATTCCCAATACAGGGGTAGACAGAGGTCAAGTCTAGACAATTAAGTCCCTTTGACCCACCTTCCACCGAAGATATTTTCGGGACAACGTGACAGGGGGTGAGCCCGTCGCCGCCTTTATGTCCAAGCCAACGATGAAATTCGTACATAAGTTTTTGAAAAACTGATTGGTACTGCCACCTGGGGATCGAACTCTGGTCTCTCAACTCGTAATTCCGACCACCCAACAACTCGGCTATCGTGACTTTTTCTAGTAGTTAATAGGAATAATTCACTCAATTCTCAATACAGGGGTAGACAGAGGTCTAGTCTAGACAATTAAGTGCCTTCGACCTACTTTCCACCGAAGATATTTTCGAGACAACGTGACAGGTGGTGAGCCCGTCGCCGTCTTTATGTCCAAGCCAACGATATAATTCGTAAATAAGTTTTCGAAAAACCCATTGGAACAAGCCTGCCACCTGGGGATCAAACTCGAAATTCCGACCACCCGACCCCACTCGGCTATGGTAACAGGAATACTATTAATTTTATATGGCAAATTCTTTTCAAAGAAAAAATTACTTAAATTAATTCTATTTATTTTCGTAACTTACACTACAAAATTGCAGCTCAACTACGTCTCTACTGTTTATTGAGTAAATAGAGCCACAGAACCAACTATTACTGACAAACTTAAGAGGGTGCAATATTTTTAAGCACTTAACATTAGTTGGGTATTGAAATTTCATTCTGGACTAAAAAGCTTTAGGTAAAAAGTATTAATTTTTAACTTTTTTCCCAGCTTATATTGTCACCGTATATCGCGTAGACACATTTAACTGAGACAACAAGATAATGAAAAACTATCAGGCTATAAAACAGCTAAGACTATTTACCAGGTACACCTGGCAAGTATCTGGTACTGCGATAGCTAATCGACTTGGTATATTTGGCGATTATGAAAACATTCTTCCTTATTACATAATTAGGTATCAGAAGAATAGAAAAATAAAAAAAAGAACTATACGATTGACGACATCCATGGACGAGTGCCGTACGCACCTATTTTCATGGTGTCGCTATCTTAGAGGTCCCGGGTTTGGTTCCCGGTCGGGTCAAAATAGAAAACACTTTTTCTATATTTTCTCGGTCTGGGTTTTTTTGATAGCTTCATTGTTTCTGATTCCATACAACAAGTGCTTAAGCACTTACTTGGGGATAAGATCAATGTATGTGATGTTGTTCTTATCTATGTATGTATGTTAAAGCAAATACAAAAGTAAAGTCATGATAGATAAGATAAGTGATCGGAATGATTTATATCGTAGACTTGAACATAAAGATGGCGAAAGGCTCACCACCAGTCACGTTGTCCCAAAAATTGCTTCAGTGAAAGGTGGGTCAAAGAAACTTAATTGTTAAGACCTCTATTTACCCCATTATTTTAATGGAGTGACGTTATTTTTTGGAATTATAATAAAATTATTAATATTAAATAAAATAATAAAATCGTACCCGAATCTGCATGATAGAAGTAAGTTCCCGGAGACGAAGCGATAAATGAATATTCATAAGTTGACCCAAAACCAATTGGACACTGTGTGACCATTGGTACCCCATCCATGTACGGAGTCCCCTTTTGCTCTATACCATGCCAATGCAAGGTTAAATCTTGACCCGGGATTTTGTTTTGAACTTTAACAGCAATAATGTCATTAACACAAACATGTATTGGTGGCCCCGGTTTTATTTGATTAATAACAAATGTTGACCTTTCTATGGAAGGCTCTATTTTGAAATTATACTGACACCGTCTCGGTTGTACGTTGAACTTGCAAGGTCGATAACATGATTTGTCTGCAAAATACAGTAAATATGAGCAACCTCCAATGATTATATGTAATATACGAAATCAGTTTTTAATTATAGCGAATATATTGAGATTAAGCAAAACAGGTCTAAAACGATAAATATGGTAATATTAATTCAATTATATATTCACCTGAGGTTTTCGTTGTATCCGATAGAAGAATATTCGAATTCGATGGCACGATACTTTCGATTGACGCTTTACCATTATGACTTACGTTAATAATTATAATTATGCAAAAAATAAATAATTTCATTTTCGTATATTTGACTTATTTATTTCAAAACTAATTAATTAATTACCATACTTAAATTTTAATGTTAATTTTTTAAAGGTAAACTACATTAATATAATAAACATATATAACATTCGCGTTTTGCGGTGCGAATAAACAACAGCACTCCGTATCCGTTAACGTTTCGTATCAAACTAGCTGAACAAGTTGGAAGTGGAACTGCGTTTCTACAGAATGCTCTTAAAATGTTATTGGTTAGTTGGGTTGATTTTTTTAACATTGCAATTACCTAGTAATCTTTTACATGTATTTATGTGATGTTAACAAGAGAATATAATATTTAATCCCTATCAAGCGCTATTTTGTCTATGTTAAAAACCGCTTGACCTACTTTCTAAATGTGCAATTGCAATTTGTATACCATTTAGATAACTTTCTTCGAAATACGTATCTATTATATTATTATTCTGCAATGTTCTTTTATTAGTATTTTAAATCGCTCTTTGTTTTTAATGGCAATTTGATATACGTTCAATACATCAATATCATGAAGTCAAACTGCATTATTTTTCTTAATATTTAAACTTATGTGTGTATATATATTCTGAAAATCAGTTTCGCCATTAAAACAATAAACTAAATTTCATAAGATATATATTTAATTATCAGCATACCTTCAGTTGACAAAGAAAGGTAAGCAAAGAATATAATTAAACAAGGACAGACATTAAGACTTACTTTATTACTATTCATGTTAAGATATAGACAAAAATAGCATGAATGTTAATGCGCTATCTTCGAAATTTTGTTATTCGAATCGAAGAGATCCAACATAGACCCAACATAAAGTTGTGTATGTGACTGCTGGCCATTTTACGTCGGTAACAGCTTCTCAGCGAGCAATGGCAATGGTTATACATATTTAATATTACTTAGCTTTATTGAAACCGCAACTAACCCGCATTACAACTAGGGTAACTAGCAAATGGTACACTTGAATAAATGGTCGAAAATCTAAAGATAAGGTAAATCCTTTGGTAATGAAAACAAAGAGGATACCGACGGAGTTTCTTTCGCCTATTTCTTATCCGTTAGAGGATCCTCATTACGACGAGAGACGACTGGTACTTTAAAAAATTTAATTTGAAGTCACGATAGTCGAGTGGTTGGGTGGTCGGAATTTCGAGTCAAGAGACCCGAGTTCGATCCCCAGGTGGCAGGCTCGCAGGCTGTCACGTTGTCCCGAAAATATCTTCGGTGGAAAATGAGTCGAAGGGACTAATGTGTCTAGACTAGACCTCTGTATACCCCTGTATTGAGAATTGCGTGAAGATAGATGTAATAAATAAATAACTATAAAAAATAACATATAAAAATAGGGACAACATCACATACATTGCTCCGATCCCAATGTAAGATGCTAAAGCACGTGTGAAGACCTCACAAACCCGAATTTAGAAAAAGTGGTTTTTGTACATTGACCCGACCGGGAATCAAACTCGAGATGGCAACACCTTGAAAACCGGTGGTTATGCCTCTCGTCCACGGAGGTCGTAATATTTGATTATTTGATTTGAAGCCACGGCCGAGTGTTTCGTCGTTCAAAATTCGAATCAAGAAACCGTAGTCCTATCGCCATTAGGCAGGCTCGTTAATGAGTTTTTTTTTAAACCTATATACAATTCATTTCGTCAGCTTCGACATAAAGAATGGTATGGGGTCACTTCTTATTACGTTATACCAAAATAAACTTCGATGTAATACTCAATACTCAATAATTTATTGCGTTCTCATGTGTGTACAGAAGGTTCTTAAAATAACCTGTTAGTATCATCATGAACCCGGATAGGGCACAGCAATTTCTTATACAATTTTTAAATCTTAAAACTAAATTTATAATATGGATGGAAAGGATTAAATTATCTAGTCCTCTGACTACCCCTTAATTGGAAAATGTGTGATTTTATTTGATCTGCCTGAGTAGCCGTTGGCTCAATTTGTGTTACCTAAAACTTCAACAAATATTTAAAAAAATCGATTTTATTGTTATCAAAATATTAATTTAAAAAAGTATCGAAGGTTGATGATTGCAATAACAAAATTGTTTGGTTTGTAAATTTCTCTTTTTAATACAAGTATTTCAATTGGTGTTACCTAAAAAGTCAACAAATATAAAAAAAAATCGATTTTATTGTTATCAAAGTATTCATTTAAAAAAGTATCGGAGGTCCATGCTATAAATAACAAAATTGTTCGGTTTGTAAATTTCTCGTTGTAATTGATATCTGCAATAAAACAGCAACACATCATTTTTGCAATAGTTTCGAATGTCTTCACGGTCGGTCGTTACCACTGACCTTCTATCTCAGTATTTTGTAAGATAAATTGCCGGGCTACTTACTTGAAACATTATCTAGCGTTTTGCCTGTCTCATTTTGGCAACCATTATAGTGTTTGTAATGAAAACAACACTTTAGGCGATTATTTTTCAACTTTAATTTTTGTTTACTTGTAGAATACAGTATGTCTTGATGTCATTTACTTGTTGAAATGGAAGGGGCGTCACTGTTAAATGTATATATTTTTATTTGTTTACATTAAATTGTTGTAAGGACCTGCTTTCGAAAGTAAAGGTTGCGGATAGCAATCATGTTTGGGGGCAAACCTATTGTATAATATATAAATGTATCTCCACGCAATTCTCAATACATACAGGGGTAGTATGGGGTAGTATTCCTTTCGACCCAGCTTCCACCGAAGATATTTTCGGGACATCGTGACAGGTGGTGTGCCCGTTGCCGTCTTTATGTTCAAACCAACGAACTTCTTTAACAGTGGTAGAGCCACGCATCAGCTTAATATATTCAATAGCTAAATAATAACACCAAGGTAAAACTTTAAAATCACCAAACACACTCTTATCACATACGCAAAATCATAATTAGCAATAATTGTTAATTTAACGACCCTACAGTACAGTTGGTAGTGATCCCGCTATCGACGCTAAGGGTTACGGGTTCGAATCTCGCTAGGGAAAACATTTGAGTGATGAATATTAATATGTTTGTTCTCGAGTTATGGATGTCTATATATTAATCTGTTTAAATAGATGTGTACCTAAGTAGTACGTAAGTGAAGGCTAAGGCCCACACACCCCCCACCCCCAATTCTGGGGAGCACTCTAAGGGAAGCAACGCATCTGCTATGGCTCTGGTATTGCGGGTGTTCATGGGCGGCGGTAATCACTTACCATCTCGTGAGCCGCCTGCACATTTGCCTCCCTTTTTGTATATACAAAAAAACTTCGTACGAATATAATTCGTAAGAAGGTTTTTAAAAACCCATTGGTACGAGCCTGCCACCTGGGGATCGAACTCTGTTCTCTTGACTCGAAATTCCGACCACCGAACCACTCGGCTATCGAGACTTTATGATGATTATAAATATACTTGAGGCATGGATAATACAGTCACGATAGCCGAGTGGTTCGGTGTATAGAATTTCGAGTCGAGAGACCCGAGTTCGATCCCCAAGTGGCAGGCTCGTACCAATGAGTTTTCAAAAACTTATGTACGAATTGTATCGTTGGCTTTGACATAAAGGCGGCGACGGGCTCACCACCTGTCACATTGTCCCGAAAATATCTTCGGTGGAAGGTGGGTCAAAGGGACTTAATTCTCTAAACTAGACCTCTATCTACCCCAGTATTGGGAATTGCGTGAAGATATTTATTTATTTATTTATTTATGGATAATTGTATAAATATTTATCTATGGCAGTATATTGAACCGTTGGATTGGTCACTACGATTGCGATATGTTTACACCAGTCACGTTGTCTCAAACAACCTTCCAGTGAAAAGTGGGTCCACAAACCAAAATCGTCTCGAAATTTGTCTACTCCAGTATGCGCGAATATTAAAAAAAGTTGTTATATAAATTACTGTGAAGCAAGAAATTATTTAAATATTTTTTTTGTTATTGTTTTTAAACCTTGAGTACTGATTTTTTTGAAGCTGTTGTTTCCTTTTCTAGATTAAATGAGTTTAAAAAAACGCAAGTATGTTCCTTACTTTTCAATGCTATTTTAGCTAGTGCAAATAAGATAATGTTTTGATTCGGCGAATAATAAAAAGTTTGGTTACCCAATATACTCCTACTTTTTCAGATTCCGCTGAGGTATTTTTTTATAAATAATAATACACACATACAACATAACATACATTATTCTGATGCCAAAGTAGGCTTGAGCACTTGTGTTATGGAATCAGAAACAACGAAGGTACCACAAACACTCGATCGTAAATCGTATCCGGGACCACAAATATGTATGTAGTTCCATTTGTGTTGTTGTAATTTCAAGTTCAACCATTTTATTTACCTGCTAAGTATAATTATATTTTGTAATTTAAAATGATTAATTAATACATTTAAAGATTACGATTTTGAAACAGACATTTCAAAGTGTGTGTGAATGAATGTGACTAAAAATGTGAAATTAAAACAATTATTTAGTTTATGTCAGTTACAAATATTAAAATTTCATGACAGTTACGAATTTAAAGATAGCCTGCAAAGTAGTAGCAAATGTGTAAATATTAACAGGAATTATATCAGCAGCTAGCAATTCAACAGGCTTTTGAGCCTGCAGCAACATCACATAAACCAACTTCATTTCTTTTAAATCAAAATTTTCCCATCCGCAACAATATACCGCTCTTTCAAAAACCTCTGCGGCATTGATCAACCTTTGACAAATAAAACAGTACAAAAAGAATACCATAAAGCAATAAACTAACACCGGAATAAATTGCACCCATTCTTGTAAGGATAGATAAAAAAATAAACACATGCAAACAGCATTGGAACCAAAATTAACTCCCATAGGCATGCTGTACAGTAACTTTAAGTCATCAGTTAAACCTAAAGTCAAAGAATGACGGCGTATTATAGAAGGTAATTTTTCTTTCACTGCAATATTGATTTGATTTTCTATGTTTCCGAAATCCATCAACTCGTCGACCATCAATTGATACATAGCTGCTGTATGAGCAATCAAAAACATCAAAAGCGCTTGATAATTAAGCACAACAGTCATAATAGTAAGTTCTTGAGTGAATAGTATTGCTTGGCAGATTTCGCGATTTGGACTTTTAGACAGGGGTTCAAAACCTTAAAAATGAATGAATAATCACATATTACTTAAAATTTGGAGACAATAGTACATACACATGAAGAGTAAATAGGACGATGATAATTTCTTACCCACGCACGGAGTCATAGAATAATAACCATTATGTACATCAACCCGATATGGTAAATAAATGAAAAAGAAATCTATAAAATTGAAACCGTAGAAAATCATCAAAATTTTCTTAATAACTGACATTAAACTCTTGTGCTTAATAAGATGATTAGCTTTAAGAGATAATTCGTCGTTTTGTCTGATCTTCGTAAGCACTTTCTTCAACAATGGTCTGTAAAAATAATAAAAATAAAATAAATATGTATCTTCACGCAATTCCCATTACAGGGGTAGACAGAGGTCTAGTCTAGACAATTAAGTCCCTTCGACGTCGCCCGTCGCGTAAATAATAAAAACACAATAATTATAAGTGAAAAACTTTGTTGAATAATTTGGGTTTTTTGTACGAGGTGTAAACGTTAAAACATAAACATAAATAGAGACCCGATTTCGATCCCCAGGTGGCAGGCTCATACCAATGGGTTTTTCAAAACCTTATGTACGAATTATATCATTGGCTTAGACATAAAGACAACGACGCACTCACCGCCTGTCACGTTATCCCGAAAATAAATTCGGTGGAAGGTGAATCGAAGGGTCTTAATTGTCAAGACTACTTTTTTTTATTTGATTAAAATGAAATATACTAACCTTTGCATCAGAAACCAATAACTGTTATTTGCAGTTAGAATAAGAATTGATATATTCACGTAACTTTTTATGAAATCCGTAACACTTTGTGCATATTTAATTTGGTATACAAGATTTCCAACTCCATAAACATATATTAGAAGGCTTAAATGTAAGATCCAGAATATAGCTATAAACAAAACATTATAGATTTTTTAGTATTTGTTATAAATAAATAAATACATATAAAAATAGGGACAACATCATATACATTTCTCCGATCCCAATGTAAGATGCTAAAGCACTTGTGGTATGGGAATCGAAACCAACGAAAGCACCACAAACACCCAGACCTGACAAAATGAAGAGATAATATTTTTTATTTCCTTTATATCTTCAATCTTCTCCCTTCGACCCACTTTTTTGCTGAGCTTATTTTGGCACAACCAGTTATGTTATATGTCTGTCCTCGTCTTATTGTTCAATCCAACGACGTAAATCGTATATAAGTTTTGAAAAACCTAATTGATACGAGGCATGCCTTTTAAGTTTTGTCGCTTGCAGAAAAAAAAAATACAACAGGAACCTTATAGCGCTTTTATTGTTTTTCAAAGTATTCACCAATGAAAGATGCATTTAAGTAATAGGAACTTTAACAGTGGTAGAGCCACGCATCAGCTTTTGTTGTCGCATGAATGGGCCGGCTAGACCGGGGAAGTACCACGACCTCACAGAATACCGGCGTGAAGTAGAAGTTTAAGTCACAAACTTCTGCGTTTCGTCTGGTGAGTGCAGGTAACCGGAGGCCCACCCACCCCCCTCCCCAAATTGGGAGGGGGGGCCACTCTAAGGCCGGCAACGTATCTGCTATGCCTCTGGTATCACCGGTGTTCATGGGCGGCGGTAATCACTTACCATCACGTGAGCTACCTGCTCGTTCGCCTCCCTTTTCCATAAAAAAAATAGGAAATAAAGATAAATATTAGATTCATAATAACAATAACAAATTAAAATCTCTTATCTATACTTCTTCTGTCTGTCTTCATGTTTCTAATAATATTGTCACTAACCAGAGTTTTTTTCTTCATGGATAGAAAATCCTGCTAGTTTTGGGAGGAAATTTACCAACCACAGTAAACTTTCTACGCTACTTTCTTGTATATGATATTTCAAATTTAAAATTTCATCTTTAATATGTTTTATTAAATTCATCTTGAAATCAACGTAGAACTCAATGTAAGTTTCAGTTAGGAAGTAAATAGTAAATAATTTAATGTAGTTCAAGATTTCTATGAGTAATAGGCACGGTAGTAATTACACAGATATACGTGTGTAATTTAAATCGCTTTGTATTTGATCCGACATTTTCTGGCAATCTATTAAAAAAACGAAAATACTGAGATCATCAATTTCATTTGCTCATATCTATAAAGGATTCGTTTTACTATTAAATTAGTATTAGTATCAAATATTTTGTGTCTGTTTCATGACTACAGCTATAAGCGATTGTTACTTACACAGCTTCACGCTAAGATGCATGAAACATTATAGATGACCAAGATGCATATTGTTTAGAGAAAAGTGCAAAAAATATCTTCACGTTATTGCCTATACTAGGGTTCACAAAGGTCTAGACGATTAAATCCTTTCGACCCACCTTTCACCGAAGACATTTTTCGGGACAACATGACAGGTGGTGAGGAAAAAAATATTGTTTCTTAAAATGTTATACTTTCTGTTCACGACCATACAATAGTTTTCCATTCTGGAAGCATGTAATATTCAGCGTGACTTCATTAAAAAAATCGAGATTGCTTAATAAGTTTCGAAAATCTGTTTAACAATAATTTTATTTACAAATACATTTATTATATAATTATCCCGAAGATATCTTCGGTGGAAGGTGGGTCGAAGGGACTTAAATGTCTAGACTAGACCTCTGTCTACCCCTGTATCGGGAATTGCGTGGAGATATTTTTTTTTTATTATATTATAAATTTACAGCACTTTAATTATTGCACAATTTGAATTTAAGGTATTCATAATAGCTATACAAAAAAACTGTTTTGAAAATTTTATTTCATTATGCTATACTGATTGCATTAACACAGTATCAAAAACTATGTAGTATTAACATACAAACAAATAGTTTATTCAAATTTGGATAATAGTGTTGTAATACCATAGCAAGGCGGGTTACAGGTATAATAAAAAAAGTCACTTTTGCGTCACAAATTCTTAATTACAATCTATTCACCTGTTATTAGTAACGTTTTAATAACAAACATCATATTCAAAGCATAAGTAATATTTTATTATTGGGAATAATATTTTACATGACAGTTGAAAGTATTGAATAGTATTCATGTTAAGTGATAGTTTAACAATACTGCTAAATTCTGCAAAATAAATTAATAAAGCATCAAAAATAACGTAATGCTATACAAATTACAATAACTCACGAAAAGAGAAGAGTAGACCTGAAACATGAATACATGTTAGTAGTTGTATTTAGAACTAAAAATCTATGTCTTGCTTGCACATCAAATTAAAATAGAACCTAACCACCTAGTATAAAAAAAGACGAGACTGCAGATTTCTTCAACTATAATTGCACACTTTTGCTATCCTTTATATATCAGAAAGTTTACGTCAAGCCTCAGTAACGGGTATGCTCCTGATTACATTCTCCAAGGATTTTCTCTCAAGTCGCCTCCCTTCATTATCTTAAATGTTCATCTTAAATGGACCTCTTGAAAAACTGGTGCGTACACCACTCATCCACGGAGGTGGAAATAAACTACTCGCACTACCATAACGATATTTAAAATAAATAAAAAAATATCTTCACGCAATTCCCAATACAGGGGTAGACAGAGGTCTAGTCTAGACAATTAAGTGCCTTCGACCCACCTTCCACCGAAGATATTTCCGAGACCACGTGACCGGTGGTGAGCCTGTCGCCGTCCTCATGTCCAAGCCAACGATGTTATTCGTTCATAAGTTTTTAAAAAATCCAGTGGTCGAAATTCCGACCACCCAACCTCTCGGCTATCGTGACTTCAAGTGATATTGAATGTACACATAGTAAAATTCAAAATCTTAAACACTTTTTATATATTGTAAGTATTCAAATCATTAAAACGATTACTCTCTACTTTATATTATATTGTTAACATACACAAGTGCAGGTTAAAGTTTGGTAAAAGTTTTTAATGTTCTTTAACATATATTGAAACCGTTAAAAGAATATTTCATAAAAGCTTTTTAATAGGATCTATTGTCGCTTTTCGATAATGATTTGAAGCTGAATCTATATATATTATGCTATAGATTTGTAAACTCGTACATCTAAAACTTGACTACCGTCACAAATTTGAACATACCTTGCAGGGTAGTTGCAAATGTATATATATTTACTGGTATAATATCAGCAGCCAGCAACTCTACAGGTTTCTGAGCTTGAATCAACATCAAATACACTAATTTTATTTCATTTAAATCAAATTTTTCCCAACCACAACAATATACTGCTCTTTCAAACACTTCCGAGGCGTTAATCAATTTTTGACAAAGAAAGCAATACAAAAAATATACTAAGAAGCAATATACTAACACTGGCATAAATTTCACCCATTCTTGAAGTGGTAGATAAAAAAATAAGCAAATACAAACCGCATTTGAACCAAAATTAACTCCTATAGGCATACTGTATAATAATTTCAAGTCGTCAACTATACTCAAAGTTAAAGCATGACGGCGTATTAGAAAAGGTAATTTCTCTTTTACTTCTAAATTAATTGCGTATTCGTCTGTGTCTAAAGATGTCATCTCGTCAGCTAATAGCTGATACATGGCAGTAATATGAGTAATAAATAATAGTAGAAGAGCTTGATAGTTAAGTACTACAGTCACAATAGTAACTTCTTGAGCGAACAGTATTGCCAAGCAAATCTCTTTATTCGGTGTCGTAGTTAAAGGCTCAATTCCTTAAAACATGTCAATTTCATTAATCATTGAAAATTCTCATTATTGCACTCAAAAAAGCATTTAATACTTACCCACACACGGGGTCATAGAGTAATAATCATTTTGTACATCCACACGGTGCGGTAAATAAATAAAGAACACATTTATCATATTTAAGCCATAGAAAACTAACAAAATTGTCTTGATCACAAACAATAATCTATTGTGACGCTGCCGCAGGAAATCAGATTGCCAAGCTAACTCGTCACTTTTGATTACCTTCTTTAGCATTGTTTTAAATATGGACCTGGAATAAACAAAGTGTATGGGATCACCTTAGCCTACGAAAATCCGTAATACCAGAGAAGCTGGACTTCTAGGAAAAAATAAGCTCTATTTTTAAAGGTCACTAAGTAGAAACCGTTCGAAAATACGGCCGGCGACAGACCCTACAAGTATATTGCGCGTTTAGTTTCCTAAAATCTTTAAAAGTATGAATTGAGGAATTTCTCGCGCTCTTTTTATACATTCATCTTTTTTTATTATTATTATATAAAAAAATAAAATAAAATAAATATCTTCACGCAATTCCCAATACAGGGGTAGACAGAGGTCAAGTCTAGACAATTAAGTCCCTTTGACCCACCTTCCACCGAAGATATTTTCAGGACAACGTGACAGGTGGTGAGCCCGTCGTCGCCTTTATGTCCAAGCCAACGATAAAATTCGTACATAAGTTTTTGAAAAACTCATTGGTACTGCCACCTGGGGCTCGAACTCGGGTCTCTCGACTCGAAATTCCGACCACCCAACAACTCGGCTATCGTGACTTGTTTTAATATATTATTATATTATAAACAAAATATATATTAGTATCTTACTGACCTCTTCATCAAGAACCAATAGCTGTTATTTGCCGTAAGTATGAGGATCGAAACATTCACATAACTTTTAATAAAATCCCCTGCGCCTTGTGCAAATCTGATTTGATAGACAAGATTTCCAGCTCCATAAACATACGATAGAAGGCAAAAATGTAATATCCAGAAAGGTGCTATAAAAATTATTTTCAAAATATAATAAACAATGAAATAACGCCTAATATGATTTTCAGAAAAAAAATACGAACCTGTAGTTTTAGTAAGTTTCGCTATAGGGGGTATTAAATTTACTAACCACAGCAAACTTTCCAGATTATTTTTCTGTATTTTACTTTTAATATTCAAGACAAAACTTATTACATATTTAATGAACTTCATTTTCAAGAAATACACAAGCTTCGTGACGAATGAACGAACGCAAATCAAAACAGCAAAGTGCAGCTAAACTGTTTAAATTTGTAATAAAAAA
Organism: Sericinus montela; assembly: GCA_029286605.1. Classification (NCBI taxonomy): domain Eukaryota; kingdom Metazoa; phylum Arthropoda; class Insecta; order Lepidoptera; family Papilionidae; genus Sericinus; species Sericinus montela. Next base: position 12,765,575 of record JAGSMR010000008.1, on the reverse strand, counting down.
CACAATAAAACACCTTTGCGCTCTATGTATAATTATTGCTAACAGCAGTAATTTTGCTATGCCTCCTGACATCGTATAAATAAAAATTTTATAGTGAAATAAATTAAAAAGTCTGGGTTTTAAACTGTAAAAGAAGTTTAACAGCCTGACACCTACCACTAAAACGGCCTGTAAGAGTTCACTGCAGGCCTGTCGCAAAAAAACTTCAACCCCCGTAATCTGTCCCGAGCAAACAGTCTCATGCCTCTTTTGCTATATTATATACCAACATGCTATATTATGTAACACTGCAATAGGCTCAGCACCTATTACATTGTCCCAAATTGGCTTCGGTGAAAGGTGGGTTGCAAAGACTTAATTGTCTAGACTCTGTCTATTCTGGTGTTTGGACAATTCGCTAAAATACAAGGAAAAAATATTTTATTTATCTTTAGACATTTACGAATACTGGGGTAGTAGGAGCTCTACAAAATTAAGTCCTTTTGACACATTTTATGCCGGAGCTTATCAAGGACAACATAACGGTTGTTGTGCCTGGTTTCTTCGTTGAGTATTTCTTAGAGCCTACACTATTTTCTTTGAGATATACAATCGTTACATAATAAACCTTTTTAACAAAACTTATTGTTTAATATAAAAACATATTAATACGTAAAACAGACCAAAAAGTTATACAGCAGATGATAAAAAGTATTTTCTAGGTCACAATAAAAGAAACAGCCGTTCAGTTTATGAAAATATATATTTATTAAAATAAACATCACTGAGATTGCCAATCCGTTAGCTTTGTCGAATATTGAAAATCCTCCTTATGGGAGAGTCCTTCTGCAGTCGACTTTTACAGGCTGAATGTATGTGTATAAAGATCAAGAAATTATTTAAATGAACCTATAACGTATTAATAAAAAAATTACATCACAAACAAACATACCAATATTTGGTTCGTAATAGAGTATTGAGTGCATAGAGAAGCGTGTAATTTTAAAAACTTACTGCTAATAAAACTACAGTGCTACTCTAATTGTAAACTCCACACCTCTTATTAAGAACGGCCTTGTAAAAAACACTGTACTTAAAGAAAATTATTGTATCGATATGTATTGTATTTGATCCGTTATATTTTGATCTCTAAATAGTATATATACTTATACTATGTACGTTTACATACAAGTATACGAAATATTTAGTGATCAGGAGAACAATTACTTATCTTTGGACATTGTTAATAAATAAATATCTTCACGCAATTCCCAATATAGGGGTAGACAGAGGTCTAGTCTAGACAGTAAAGTCCCTTCGACCCACCTTCTACCGAATATATTTTCGGGGCAACGTGACAGGTGGTGACCCGTCGCCGTGTTTATGTCCAAGCCAACAATTTAATTCGTGCATAAGTTTTTGAAAAACTCATTGGTACGAGCCTGCCACCTGGGGATCGAACACAGGTCCCTTAACTCAAAACCGGACCACCCAACCACTCGGCTCTCGAGACTTTGGACATTGTAAAGTCTGCTTTAATGCAACTGAACACATATTTGATATCTTTAAAAAAATTAACCAAACAAAAATATTTAAAAAAAGAAGTAACGACGCATTATCGAAATAATTTAAAACATTCTAGATAACATAACTATGTTACATTATGTTTTGAATACGGTAACGAATTTATAAATAGACTGCATTGTGTACGCAAACGTATAAATACGAACTGGTATCACAGATGCAGCTAGCAACATTACAGGTTTTTGTGATTGCTTCAACATAAATAATACTCTTCTTTTATTTTTATAACTAAAATTTTCCCATCCACAACAATACACCGCCATTTCGAATTTCTCTGCAGCAGTATTCATCTTCTGTCCTTGATGACAATACAAGAAGAATAGAAAAAGACCATGAAATATAACTGGGGAAAAATTTAAAGATACATCGATCGGTAAAACGAAAAATAAACACATCGTTATTGCTTCTAATCCAAAGCTGACACCAATAGTTGTACTGTATATTCCTTGAATTTTTTTTATTGTATTCAGAAGTAGAGAATGTCGATCTATAAGACTCTTTAGACGCTCTGTTTGAACTGATGCCACATCTTGTTCTTTTTTATTCGCATGTATATTATTCAAAGACATTGTTTCTTCTATAAGAATTTCATATATTGCTGCAGTGTGTGCGAATAAAAACAAAAATGTAGCATCGTAACTAGCCGTAACAACTATAGCAAAGAGTTCTTGGACCGCCAGTAATGCCATGCATAGCTCTCTATTCGGACTCTTAGTCAATGGTTCCAATCCTACGGAAACAATAATGATTTTTAATAATTTTTATATCAATTCAGCTTGGAATCTTGCGCTACCTGTGTGGACAGGTGATCAGACTTTGAATCAGGAAAGTCGAGTTCGATTACCATGCGCATGGCATTGATTATTACATAATAATTATACATAATTCTTGGACACTAAGAAAGTTACAGACTCATCACCTGTCACGGTGATCCAAATAAGTCTGGTGAAATATAGTATAAAAGGACTAAAAGCTCCGACTATCTCGGTGTCGAGATTTTGTTTGAGGTTGAGCTTTTTTGTTTCGATTATGAATTGTCGGCGTAAGAAAAATATCACCTCACTTTCCGCATGGGTCTCGTAAGAGGCGAACAGGAAAAGGCCGGCAAATCGCTAGGGCTACCGACAAATGGCGGAATTATCCTCCCGTACCTTATGTAGTAGTAGTAGCAGTAGATCCTTTATGTGGCGTTGTATGTAGGGATGGTTTATTCACCACAGTATTAAAGGAAACCAGAGGGATATATGTTTCAGTATTGTACTGTGTTGTGTTTAGTATTTTTTGTGTTTATTCTGGTTTAGTTCACGTGATAGTAAGTCATTATGGACGCATATTTACCATCCGGAGATGGTTATTTACCATCTCTGTCAGAGAAGAATTGCTAAAGAATACGGAAAAATAGGAAAATTCACCTTCTCTGAACTATCTGGACTATTCATTCAGCAGCTATCTAACATAAAGTGAACGTAGCAGAGCCACAGTAAGATGCCCTTGCTTTATTTAACTCGATCTAGCTAATTTCGCGCTTTTTTTAGTACAAGCTCATGTAACTTTCTAGATGACCTCTCCCCTAGGCCAGAGGCCCTTTTCTGTTTTTTGTTAGTTTGAATAATCTTTATTAATTGACGAAATTGTAACTGGCGCACTGAATTACCCAAAAAAGTGGTCACTCGCCGGGTGTGTTTAAACGATACACATGACCGGTTTTATTTCTTTAGTATTACTTCTGAAAGTGCAAGTTTTAGACGGAGTACTATAGTATTTTTAGGCAATGACAAAAAGAACCTTAAATAAAAAAGATTTGTTAGTTTCTTGTTGTAATTTTTTTGGATGTTCGACTTTATCGTACTCCATTAGAAATAGTAGTATATCAAACTGGATACTTATAGTTTGCTATTTTCCTACATTAAGATTAAAATTAAAGGATGACCCCAAAAATAAAAATCAGACGTATGGGCGAACAGACGCCAATATTAAAATAAATAACATAATTACCCATGGAATTATAAGAATAATAATTAAATACCTACCAACGCAAGAAGCTACGGAGAATTCATCGATACCAGAGATTCTTTGTGGTGTATATATAATTACTTCGTTGATGAAATGAAACAGATAGCAAGCAATTACAAGATTTTTGATAGCTCCCAGTAGCTGCTGATACTTTGTCAAACTCCTCTTAGATTGCATAACCATATCATCATTCTTTTTTGCAAGCTCTAGAACTTTCTTTAAGCCATTTCTGAAAAATAAATCAAAAGGCTTATAAGTAGAATTCTCGCAAGGATTTATTACAATGGGTAAAAGTCGTGTGGTGTAAAAAGAAGTGATATGTATACACGGTGACTTTAATTTTGCCATTAAAATCTAGATAATCTGCAAGTAAACCGGATTATGTTTTTTTGATAAATTATTCATCGTCATTACACTACCATCCCATCGTTTTAGTTTAGATTGTACTATTTAAATCGTACTATTTACATTTGCACTAACAATTATTTAGGGTTTGTCCGTTTTATATTTTGAACTGAATATGATGCTGTTAATTAAAAACATCCACATTATGCACTTTACTTACCATAAAAAACACTATAATAACGACGGGCTCACCAAGTGTCATGTTGTCCCAAAATGTCTTCGGTGCAAGGTGGGTCGAAGGGACTTAATTATCTAGACCATACCTCTGTACTTACTTATTACTTACTTATCTTCACGCACAATCCCTGACGGGGTAGCCAGAGAGAACAGATCGCCAAGTGTCACGATCCCTACATACCTCTTTCACTTCATTCAGATTCAACATCTTCTTCATACATGCACGTCGAGGTATCCGAGTACTCTCTCATGGTCACTCTCACATGGTCTTCGAAAGTTGGTCTCGGTCTACCTCGACCCCTTTTAATTTTAACTTTCGCGCTATACATTTTTTTCACCATTCGGTCTTCACTCATTCGCTCAACGTGCCGAAACCATTGAAGCACGCCCTTATCAATTTTTGTGACAAGGTCATCTTTCAAACCTGCCATATTGCGAACCTCTTCGCTTTGCTTTCGGTCGGCCATGGTAAGGCCGCAAATTTTACGAAGAGATCGCATCTCCACTGGCATACCCAGGTTTCGATGCCGTATAACAAAGTCGGTAACACCACGTCGGTATGTATTGCAAAGCACTTTTCACTATGCCTTGCCTTTTGATTAACGCAGTCAGGGCACCATTGACTTTGTTCCCGGCAGCGACACGCCTGTCCACATCTAAATCACATCTTCCATCCCGGCTAAACGCATTCCCCAAGTATACAATTTCATTCACCTGTTCTAGACATTCCTGATTTACCCACATATCACACTTCGTTCTTTCTTCGTCCCTTTCAAATACCAGAACGTTAGTTTTATTAGCATTTAAACGGAGACCTTTAATTTCACATTCTTCTTTCATACACGTGACTAATGTCTACAGTTCTGCCTCTGATGGTGCAATAAGCACTGCATCATCAGCATACAGCAGACAATTTACTTTAATATCACCCAATTTCACACCTAAACAACTACCTTTCAGCTTCTGTAAACAGCTGTCGAGATACAGTATGAACAGCCAGACGGATTGGACGCTAAACATGGGCGACAGGTCATGCCCTACCCGCACACAGGCTTTACAGTCACAGTAAAGTGACTGTACAGCCCTTAGCAATCGACCATCCACACCATACCCCGGCAACAGTTCCCACATTTTCTTCCTTACAACCTTATCAAATGCTTTCACAAGATCCACAAAAGCACAGAAAATCTTCTGGTTAGCAGCCAGAAGCTTCTCCGTGATCATGCGTAGAGAAAACATTTGATCCGTGCATCCTCTTCCAGGTCTAAATCCGCATTGTGCCTCCCATAGAAATCTTTCCGATTTCTCTTGCACCTTCGAGTAAACTTTACTTGCTAAACTGGTCAAGCTGATCGCCCGATAGCACCCGCAGTCATAATGTCAACCTTTACCTTTATATAAAGGCACAATGACCGTGGATCGCCAATCATCCGGGACAGCCCCCGTCCGCCAGCACAAATTGCACAGCAGATGAAAGCTGTCCCAGACGCGAGGCCCACCATACTTGACCATTTCAGCAGTAACTTTGTCTAGTCCCGCAGCCTTACCACATTTCAAACTTCGAATTGCACATTCAATCTCTTTCATACTGATGACCTCAGTGTCATCGAGGTCCGGTCTGGCGTACCAGTCACGGCGTCACCCCCGGATCCCTCACTAAGATCATCACACGCATAAATCTCTCTATAAAATTCGCTCCATCGCTGCATGACGTCTAATTTTTCTGAGAGGACGTCATTGGTTCTCGAAAGCACTTTGTTCATTCTTAAGGCTGTCGCACCACTCCGGGTCCTTCCAACCTCTTTCCAGAAGAGTTTGGAGATCTCCTTGAAGTTGTGCGATCACCTTTCGTCCGCTTCCATTCTACTCCTTTCACGCACTTCATCAATGCTTTCGTGTGAACTTTCTGGAGCATATATCTTTCTTTCGTCTTCTTTCTCATATCCTTATCATTACTAGAGGCCAAATAGTCTAAACATGTTTTCTTCTTCTTATTAAATGCTTCTTTCACTTGGTCATTCTACCATGCATAATCCTTTTTACTACTACCTCTTTTCACAGATCCACACTCGTCTTCCGCTGCACAAACCATTCCATTTCTAAGGCTGTGCCATATTTCTTCCACACATTCTTTCCTGACATCGATGATTTCAAGCATTTCGGCTACCCTTGCTTGATATTTATTCCTAGTGTCCGCTTCTTAAAGCTTCCAGCTTCGGATGCTACCGACCGACCGTGGTTCTGGTATCGCCGTCTGGTGGCGCCAACCGGCGAACAAACCCCTAAATTTAGTAATCACTAGATAGTGATCCGTTCCCAGGTCAGCACCTCTGAACACTCGCGTATCCATCACCTGGTTTCGCAGTCGGTCATACACCAGGAATAAATCGATCATACTTCTCTCATTCTCTCTTTTTCTAGTATACATATGGATTTTCTTGTGACTAAACATAGTGTTTGTCACAAGAAGACCCTTTTCCTTGCATAAAGCTACTATAAGCTTGCCAGCATTGTTAACCCTTTTATCACCAAACATTCCAAGCACCGACTCGTACCCTGGCCGAGTACCAACCCATCCATTCAAATCACCATATACAACAATTCTTTCGTTTCCCCTAACCAAATCTAGAACTTCTCTTACATTCTCCCAAAACTCCTCCAGCTCAGCCCTGGACGACGAAGCTATCGGCGCATAAACAGCCAAAAGGAATAACTTCGGCAGTCCCAATTTAAAGCGAACCCAGAGAAGTCTTGAGTTCACAGCCTTATATTCAGTCATAACATCGACCAACCGAGACGACAGCAGCACCCCCACACCCTGGCAGGCGCACTCGCTCTCCGGGACTCCGTACCATAGAGCTAACGCCCCGGGGAGCTCTTTCAGGGAGCTCTCTCTCAGGGAGCTCTTCAGTACTACTGCCCTTCCGTTTAGTCTCCGAAAAACACACGACATCTAGTTCTCTTTCTTTCATTATTTCGATCAACTCATTCGTCTTATCTCTCATGCCTCCTTTGCGCGCTGCATTCCACACCAACGGGGAAGAACTGGTGTGCGTCGCCTTGGGGGGACGCTCTAACCCTCGTTGGCATGGGTGCGCAGCTGAGTAGAATTGCAGCCCTGAAAAGGGCTGGCAGGGGTCGCCACGTGCACGCTTCTACAACTCTAGACCTCTGTCTACCCCTATATTAGGAATAGTGTGTAGGTACAACTAATAATCAATTACCAATTGCTTAGTTTAGATCACAATAGACGAATAAAGTCCCGATAGCCGAGTGGTTGGGTGGTCGGAATTTCGAGTCGAGAGACCCGAGTTCGATCCCCAGGTAACAGGCTCGTACCAATGGGTTTTTCAAAAAACTTATGTACGAATCATATCGATGACTTGGACATAAAGCCGGCGACGGGCTCACCACCTGTCACATTGTCCCGAAAATATCTTCGGTGGAAGGTGGGTCGAAGGGACTTAATTGTCTAGACTAGACCTCTGTCTACCCCCCTGTATTGGGAACTGCGTGAAGATATTTATTATATTTATTTATTTTATTTAGTTTAGATCCATTGTGGGTATAAAAGTGATAATTTTAAACCTTGCCATTCTTAAACACTTACCGTTCAAATAATAACCATCTGCTATTGTTATAGATAATAATAAAAATCGATATATTAAAATAGCTATTTAAAGTATCGATAAATCCGTTCGCATAATATATCTGATAAATCACAGTTCCGATAATGTTTATGTAAATTGTGCTGAGAAGTAAGAAAATCCAAAATGGCGCTGCAAATATGTACAATTATTTTTGTAGTATAAATTAAATTGTTCTATTCAAATCCAAAAACTCTTGATTATTATTTGTTCGTAGATCATAAGCTATAATTTAATGAAATAATTAATGTACTTATAACCAATTGCATATGATTTTTTGAAATTAAAACGAACCTTTTATTTTCTCACTAAAAAAAGAGTAGCCCCCAATGTTTGGACAAAAGTTTATCAGCCATATAAGATTCTGGAACGAATTTACTTTTAATTTATTTTTATATATATTACAAATTTTTTCATAGCGACAAACGTTTTGTACCAAAGCAAACAATTCAATAGAGATATTACTTTAAGGACTTCGCTATCGCTCAAATAAGATATTCATATTGTAAACGCTGAAGATTTATTTAATTGTACGTTTAATTATTGGTCAAACAATTATGTCGTTCGGTAAATGATCGCAGGTAGAAGATTTGATTTATTAATACTATAGTTCAAGATGATTGTAGTAAGCTAGTTTAATAAGTATTTAATCAAACCAACCAGTAATATAGAGCATTTACTATACTGGCCAGGCGTCGCCTTGGGGGGACGCCCTAACCCTTGATGGCATGGGTATTTAGCTGTGTAGAATTGCAACCCTGAAAAAGGCCGGCAGGGGTCGCGACGGGCACGCTTCAACAATGACCCCCCCCCCCCCTAAAAAAAAAACTTATTTATAAAAACTTATGCACGAATATCGTCGTAGAAACAAAATCATGTAAAGTAGTGATTACATTTGACGAATTATCATACTCGCATTCAGCGTTTGTCTTACAGAGGCCTCTAGTTAAAGTGATTATAATTAAAATTATTATTTACAACCACTCCTCTTAAAGTTTCGAACAGTCACACCAGAGCGCGGTGTATGTGCTATAATAGTACAAGCTACACCGTATAGATGACGTAATGATAGGGGCTCGTAATAATACGCTTACACCTAACTAGGTGGCGTTGCGAAAGATAGGTCATAGTATATATTATTATTCTATGTATATATTGTGTGCATACCTTGAATGTATGTGTTATGTATGCGCTGTAGAAAAATTCTAGGAACTATTTTATAACTTTATTTATTAGAATTTGTCATGTTAATTAATAAGTAATAAGTTTAGTTAAGAAAGTTATAGCTAGCTATTTATGTTCTCTTTGAAGGTCCGATTTTAAAAAAAAGATTTTTTAGTAGTTTTTATATGCCCGCAGAGACTGACGGTAAACGTCGAGGATTTGTGATCAGAGTGATATTTATCATAAATGAAGATTAAACCGTATATTAAGAAAGAATAAACATTAAGAGTATTGAATCTTATGGCGTATGCCACGAGTGCCCACTATTCAGTGTCAATATATAGTCTCTTGTTTAGTTTTTTACTCTAGTCATAACCAGTTAAGTTTTTCCTCGTTTGATAAGAAGGAGGATAAATATCATGGGTTTAACCTGATGCTGAGATATATTTTATATTTGACGTATGATTAAGAATTTCACGACGGCAAATGTCAGTGCTACGCACATCGGTAGGACAATTATAGTATTCTGGCAGCACCTTTTTCGAAAGACATCCAGATACATTTTTTAAATAATCGAAACTATAATAAATGAGATATATTTGGTATAAATTTAGATCTGTAATAAATAAATAAAAAGTCCAGAAAAACAGGTCAGGTAATAATAGTGTAGTATAATACTGATGATATGAAAAAAGGATCACAGAGGGTATACCACCACCACTGAGTCATGACATTGAATATCTTCTGACTATCTCATATATAAATAAATAAAGACATACATATATAGATAGGGACAACATCACATACATTGCTCCTATCTCAATGTAAGAGGCTAAAGCACTTGAGGTATGGGAATCGGAAACAACGAAGGCACCATAAACACCCATACCCGAGAAAATGTAGAAAATATTATTTTTCTACATTGACCCGACCGGGAGTCGAACCCTGAACCTCGTGCTGGCGACACCCTGAAAAGCGGTGTTTACGCCATTTGTCCACGGAGGTCGTCATTTATGTCTTTAAAACCTGAAGATAATACTTATTGCTTTACTATTGATAATATTTTTTATTTTATCTAATGAAATAAGGTAAAAACAAGTAGTAGGTTCTTTCGTAACTACTGGTACCCATTTATACTCAGGGGGTTATTATTACACCAGGAAGGAGGAAAAGGGAGTTGCGTTACCTACCAAAATCGAGAAAAGGAAAGGGGAAAAGGGGATACGAGAGGAATAGCTGTGTTGCCTCCGGTTACCTCACTCAGCAGAGAAATTGCAAGATAGTTCCATGTAACCTGTATTGAATTTAGAAACAAGTACCTAGTAGACCTCAGGACGCCAATATTAAAAATATCCAGGAAATTTTCAAAATTAAACAAACTTATCACATTTAATACTTATATTTCGTGATTCAGAATGCAATCTTCGAAGCCCGTAATTGACCGCATATCTTAAATATCAACAAGCAGAACATTTAGCAGCATCACATTCACACAATGCTTCAAAAATTTAAAAATATTTTAAAATATTCAATAGGTAAACAGACATTGATATAGAAATATTTGTTTATAATCTTAATAATTATTTATAAATAATAAACGCTTTTTTTCAATACGACAATTAAAGCTTTAAATTAGTAATCTATGCGCCGGGGATGTCCCGGTTTTGACTGTGTCAGCTATTTTCAGACCCAACACTCCGAACTCTTCGTAAAAATTCCTCCACTTTCTTATAGGGACTCTGGCATCTTTCTGAATTCGAATCGATGAGATACAATCTATTATCTCGATCTTCTGGAGACTGTCGATCACTGGAATTGTCAATTTTTTTATTCAGAAACGGTTCCAAGTCAGGCGATGGGGTTAACTCTATCTTGTTGGTTTGCTCGTTAGTCATTGCTTCAGCCTCTCTGACGCAGCCAAACTGGTGAATTCACGTAAATTTTCGGTCTTTCTCTCAAAGCATTGCACCTTTCCAAAGCTGGTCTTCGTATTGGCACTGGGGGTCTATACGCTGCTGGTAACGGTACTCCACGCCCGAAAATAATGCAAATGAGTCCTTTTAATGCGGCACGAAAGTCTTTAAGATGATACGCATACAGTAGCGGATTGATAGCGGAATTGAGGTGGGAAAATATTATACAAAAATATGTGAGCGGGTTTGGTATGTCAAGTTCCGGCATGAAAGCCTTAATGGCGTTAATTGTGTAAAGCGGTATCCAGCAAACAATGAAGAAGAACACAATGATGGCAAGGTTTTGGGTCGCTTTCACTTCCCGCTTCTGCGCCGCACCCAGAACCCGAAGCATCGTCCCACTTGTGACGCGGCCATGGCTGCCATCAACCGTAACTACAGCGCTCATCTGAAAATTTATAACATTTTGTTTTAATGTCTAATAAAAAAAAACGTGTTCAATTTGTGTATTTAGATAAATACAGCATAAAAATTCTTCCAAGTATAGCTTCGAATAATCGGAACTAATAAAAAAATCGATCATTCGATCGACTGTTTTAACTAGATTTTGTTTACGTATAAGTAATAATATGTGACGAAACCGAAACTATAAACTACTAAGAAATCCTAATCTATGAGGAATAACAGAAAGTGATCAAAGGAAGATTTTTTTTTAATTTAGGATGTGACGTTGCAAAGATGACTGCACTTGTGTCTGTATTCAATTAAAATATTGATAATCATTTCGAACAAAATACAGGTAGATATGCAAGTATAAATGTAGGTTAGTTACAAGATTATAACGAATTTTATTTTTTAATGCTTTAACTTTGTATGACGCACTTTTTTAAAATCCAACATTTTCCTTAAGTTGGCTGCATGTAAAAACTTCCCAGAATTTATTACTTTTTATCGACACTACAGAATGGGGTAATAATGCAGTTTGTTTTTCGTTTTGCAAAACAAGGGGTCGATTTCTGGCAAGAAATGGAGACTTTTTAAAAATCCAATGATGCAGTTTTAGTTTTCATCAGATTCGAGTACGAGGCTCCTTTGACCACGTTGCCGCATTCGCTATGGTTGGCAAGCAATTGATGATCATAGTATCAGATATCTTGAGTCTATTTCTACGTGGCAGAGCTAAGCGGCTGCTTCAGTTGCTAAATTAATTGATCGGCTTGACCGGAGCAAGACCATGGCCTTAAAATACCGGCGTAAATCTAAGACATCTTGTAAATCTCCGTTTCATCAGTTAAAAAAGGTATCTCTTCCTTTTTTATTTTTTTTTCTCTTCCACAATGCAATCCATAAAATACCTTCCATCCGAGGCCCTCGCCTTTATCTTCCTTCTCCTCCTCTTCTCCTTCCCCATTCTCGATTATTTTTTAAGGTTACAAACTTTCGCAACACGTCAGGTGTTGCGAATTCACATAGACATCGGTAATCCGTTTATCCTTTTTACGAAAACCGCGAGATAAAACATGGTAAATAAAAACAGCGTCATTTATGTCTTTAAAACCTGAAGATAATACTTATTGCTTTACTATTGATAATATTTTTTATTTTATCTAATGAAATAAGGTAAAAACAAGTAGTAGGTTCTTTCGTAACTACTGGTACCCATTTATACTCAGGGGGTTATTATTACACCAGGAAGGAGGAAAAGGGAGTTGCGTTACCTACCAAAATCGAGAAAAGGAAAGGGGAAAAGGGGATACGAGAGGAATAGCTGTGTTGCCTCCGGTTACCTCACTCAGCAGAGAAATTGCAAGATAGTTCCATGTAACCTGTATTGAATTTAGAAACAAGTACCTAGTAGACCTCGGGACGCCAATATTAAAAAATATCCAGGAAATTTTCAAAATTAAACAAACTTATCACATTTAATACTTATATTTCGTGATTCAGAATGCAATCTTCGAAGCCCGTAATTGACCGCATATCTTAAATATCAACAAGCAGAACATTTAGCAGCATCACATTCACACAATGCTTCAAAAAATTTAAAAAATATTTTAAAATATTCAATAGGTAAACAGACATTGATATAGAAATATTTGTTTATAATCTTAATAATTATTTATAAATAATAAACGCTTTTTTTCAATACGACAATTAAAGCTTTAAATTAGTAATCTATGCGCCGGGGATGTCCCGGTTTTGACTGTGTCAGCTATTTTCAGACCCAACACTCCGAACTCTTCGTAAAAATTCCTCCACTTTCTTATAGGGACTCTGGCATCTTTCTGAATTCGAATCGATGAGATACAATCTATTATCTCGATCTTCTGGAGACTGTCGATCACTGGAATTGTCAATTTTTTTATTCAGAAACGGTTCCAAGTCAGGCGATGGGGTTAACTCTATCTTGTTGGTTTGCTCGTTAGTCATTGCTTCAGCCTCTCTCTGACGCAGCCAAACTGGTGAATTCACGTAAATTTTCGGTCTTTCTCTCAAAGCATTGCACCTTTCCAAAGCTGGTCTTCGTATTGGCACTGGGGGTCTATACGCTGCTGGTAACGGTACTCCACGCCCGAAAATAATGCAAATGAGTCCTTTTAATGCGGCACGAAAGTCTTTAAGATGATACGCATACAGTAGCGGATTGATAGCGGAATTGAGGTGGGAAAATATTATACAAAAATATGTGAGCGGGTTTGGTATGTCAAGTTCCGGCATGAAAGCCTTAATGGCGTTAATTGTGTAAAGCGGTATCCAGCAAACAATGAAGAAGAACACAATGATGGCAAGGTTTTGGGTCGCTTTCACTTCCCGCTTCTGCGCCGCACCCAGAACCCGAAGCATCGTCCCACTTGTGACGCGGCCATGGCTGCCATCAACCGTAACTACAGCGCTCATCTGAAAATTTATAACATTTTGTTTTAATGTCTAATAAAAAAACGTGTTCAATATGTGTATTTAGATAAATACAGCATAAAAATTCTTCCAAGTATAGCTTCGAATAATCGGAACTAATAAAAAATCGATCATTCGATCGACTGTTTTAACTAGATTTTGTTTACGTATAAGTAATAATATATGACGAAACCGAAACTATAAACTACTAAGAAATCCTAATCTATGAGGAATAACAGAAAGTGATCAAAGGAAGATTTTTTTTACAATAGACATTAAATATAAAGTACTACATTAAATTGAAGTAGGTATGAAAAATAATTTCTTACATTCAATTAACTTTATCAGCGGTAGAATGATTCAAGCACACGGCTATTCCGTAATCGTAACTCTTATACTCTGAATGCATTGACTACGTTATTGACAATGGTTTTACTACAGAAACATTACTTTTTAGCTTAACGTTTTTAGTTATTATTTCAAATCAATAAACTGATAACATAAAGCAGATTCGCTTTTTGTTTAACAATAAATGTTATGTAAACAGAAATATAAATATCTGTCTGTGGATGCTATTGTTAATTCAATAAAGCAATTTGTTGAAGATTTAATAATATTATTTTATTAAACAATAACGAATGGGTAAATATTAAAAACAAGGTGATTTACCATTGTCCTTAACCCGAATTTAAAAGAAAGAAATATAACATTCCGATACTTTAGTCATTATTAATTTGCATTTAGAGATAATAGACTTGATTAAACACTAATAGAAATACCACTTTTTTCACTGCTTTCGCAGAATATAAACGACGGTGGATGTGTTGGGTTGAATGTGCGATGAAATAAATAAAAGGGGTTTTTGTCAATGGTATGCAATCACACCGACTATTTAGAAAACCTAGTAGGTTGTATTTTTGTATAAATTGCTAAATTTATCTATTTTATTGATAAGGTCATCTTTCAAACCTACTATTTTGCGAATTTCGCTTCCGGTCGGCCAAGGTAACGCCGCACTTTTTACGAAGAGATCGCATCTCCACTGCATTCAACCTGCTTTTATGCTTCTTCTGGCATACCCAGGTTTCGCTACCATATAACAAAGTTATATATTTTCATTAAACATTGTGTCAAAGTATTTTTATTAAAAGTATTTATATTGTATTTTTATTTATTAAATAAATAAATAAAAAAATATAAATTATATATTTATTATTTACTGCGTACACCTTATAAACAAAGTGATCCAATGAGCGGACTTAACGCCTTGTGGCATTCTCTACCCGTTAACTCTGGCTGATGAAAAAGTAAAGGTTGGTGTGAACAAAATTAAAACATATTACTAAAAATATAATTTTATTTATTAATCTCTCGAAGACGGCACCCTTCTAAAATAATTTAAGAGAACTTATAATCTTCCATCAATTTTATTTACGATAGATTTTTTTTTACAATAGACATTAAATATAAAGTACTACATTAAATTGAAGTAGGTATGAAAAATAATTTCTTACATTCAATTAACTTTATCAGCGGTAGAATGATTCAAGCACACGGCTATTCCGTAATCGTAACTCTTATACTCTGAATGCATTGACTACGTTATTGACAATGGTTTTACTACAGAAACATTACTTTTTAGCTTAACGTTTTTAGTTATTATTTCAAATCAATAAACTGATAACATAAAGCAGATTCGCTTTTTGTTTAACAATAAATGTTATGTAAACAGAAATATAAATATCTGTCTGTGGATGCTATTGTTAATTCAATAAAGCAATTTGTTGAAGATTTAATAATATTATTTTATTAAACAATAACGAATGGGTAAATATTAAAAACAAGGTGATTTACCATTGTCCTTAACCCGAATTTAAAAGAAAGAAATATAACATTCCGATACTTTAGTCATTATTAATTTGCATTTAGAGATAATAGACTTGATTAAACACTAATAGAAATACCACTTTTTTCACTGCTTTCGCAGAATATAAACGACGGTGGATGTGTTGGGTTGAATGTGCGATGAAATAAATAAAAGGGGTTTTTGTCAATGGTATGCAATCACACCGACTATTTAGAAAACCTAGTAGGTTGTATTTTTGTATAAATTGCTAAATTTATCTATTTTATTGATAAGGTCATCTTTCAAACCTACTATTTTGCGAATTTCGCTTCCGGTCGGCCAAGGTAACGCCGCACTTTTTACGAAGAGATCGCATCTCCACTGCATTCAACCTGCTTTTATGCTTCTTCTGGCATACCCAGGTTTCGCTACCATATAACAAAGTTATATATTTTCATTAAACATTGTGTCAAAGTATTTTTATTAAAAGTATTTATATTGTATTTTTATTTATTAAATAAATAAATAAAAAAATATAAATTATATATTTATTATTTACTGCGTACACCTTATAAACAAAGTGATCCAATGAGCGGACTTAACGCCTTGTGGCATTCTCTACCCGTTAACTCTGGCTGATGAAAAAAGTAAAAGGTTGGTGTGAACAAAATTAAAACATATTACTAAAAATATAATTTTGTAAATGTAAATTACCTTTACATTCAAAACTTTCTATATTTAATACCATAAATTATTTGTATAAAATAACAAATATTGCTAAATAAATTAAAAATATTAATACACTATAAAAATAAAACAAATTTATGTTAAGTAAATATAAATACAAATGTACGTACATATATCGGATTGATTTCTAAGGTGGAATTGATCTTAATAAAAATACTCTTGGATCATTCTTTTGTTCGTGTTTATAATACTATTAATATATTGGGTTAACCCAATAATACTTTAGAAGGGCGAAAGTACATTCAGCATGATCTTTGGAAAGAATCTGGCAAAAAAGTTAAAATTTTTGAAACTTTGAATATTCTAGTAAATAATGTTTGTTCGTTATCTTCGTGTTTATTCATTCGTATATAACATAATGTGATTTCGCAACAGTTCCGCAAAAGTTGGTGAAAACGTATAAACAGAGTAAAAATTATAAAAATATGCATTACCGAGAGTGCAAAATGTCATAAAAAAAGAGTTTCTAAAGAAGAAATTTCCGCTTCTTACAAACCTTTTCCTAACAACAACGAATACCACAATAAATCAGGACGACCTTTCTCAAGTGATACTCCATCATACATGTGGCAATTTCTTTTTATTCATATCAATACTTAAGTAATAATCTTTATTACTTGTGTGATATTCTGTTTAGAAAAAAATCTTACTCAAAATTTCTTATTTTAGGGTTCGCTTAACTTTATTATTACTGCAGTACCAGACACCGCTTAAGCTGCTATCCAACACCAATCTTCTTTGTTTTTGTCTAGTACTTTCTAGATAATTATCCTACTGTATGTAGGTAGAAATAAACTTTAAGAGAAACCAACAGGAACAATGCGTGTAGAAAAATCTATGCACCTTTAGGTGGATGCGTATAGGTATATTAAAATTCTCTTCTGCAGAATAAATATATACAAACATAAGTTTTTGAAACCAGCTATTGGTACCAGCCTGCCACCAGGGGATCGAACTCGGGTCTTTTGACTCGAATTCCGATCACCCAACCACGAGGCTATCGTTACTTTTAATATAACATAATATTTCTCTATGTTAGAGAAATATGATGTCATAATAGGGTAATCATTAATAATGAGTTATATCTCAACATTGTTGGAATGACCATTTCGTCGCCTTTCGAAGGACTTATAGAAATTATTCCCAACCTAAACTGAACTAAACTCCGTCCTAAACAATGAAAAGGCCATACCAATTTTCTCATTTAATCAGCGTCATGCTAGGCTTACTCTAAAAGCAGGCTACAAGAGTGCAATGACCTGAATTCACAATTGTAATAGAAACACAATTGTGAAAAAAATGCTTTTTATTGAACTTATACAAGATTTTAAAACAATTGTCACTTTATAATTTTTTCAGTCATAACACATGTTTCACGCTCTTGACTCTCAGTATTTATATATTATATTTCAGAATATACAAGCAAATTATAGAGATACATAATTATTAGGTTTACCATAAAAATATCCAAAACCTTTTATAGGGAATCTAAGTTTACGACTTTTGTGAAATCAAATTTATTATCATATTTCTCCGGTATTGTAGAAGCTGGGGGTCATTGTAGAAGCGTGCTCGTCGCGACCCCTGCCAGCCCTTTTCAGGGCTGCAATTCTACACAGCTGCGCACCCATGCCAACGAGGGTTAGGGCGTCCCCCCAAGGCGACGCACGCCAGTTCGTCCCCGGTGGTGTGAAATGCAGCGCGCAAAGCGGCGATGGGGACCGCCAACCGTTACGCACAGCCCGACACGGCGGAAGGTGGAGGACGGAGTGCAGAGTTGGCACGTGGAATGTTAGAGGAGGCATGAGAGATAAGACGAATGAGTTGATTGAAATAATGAAAGAAAGAGAATTAGATGTCGTGTGTTTGTAGGAGACCAAGCGGAAGGGCAGCGGTACTGAAGATCTCCCTGGCGAGGCGTTAGCTCTATGGTCCGGAGTCCCGGAGAGCGAGAGCGCCTGCCAGGGAGTGGGGGTGCTGCTGTCGTCTCGGTTGGTCGATGTTATGACTGAATATAAGGTTGTGAACTCAAGACTTCTCTGGGTTCGCTTTAAATTGGGACTTTTGAAGTTATTCCTTTTGGCTGTTTATGCGTCGGTAGCTTCGTCGTCCAGAGCTGAGCTGGAGGAGTTTTAGGAGAATGTAAGAGAAGTTCTAGACTTGGTTAGGGGAAACGAAAGAATTGTTGTATGTGGTGATTTGATGGATGGGTTGGTACCGCTCGGCCAGGGTACGAGTCGGTGCTTGGAATGTTTGGTGATAAAAGGGTTAACGATGCTGGCAAGCTTATACTGGCTGTATGCAAGGAAAAGGGTCTTGTCTTGTCTTGTGACAAACACTATGTTTAGTCACAAGAACATCCATATGTATACTACAAAAAGAGAGAATGAGAGAAGTATGATCGATTTATTCCTGGTGGATGACCGACTGCGAAAACAGGTGATGGATACGCGAGTATTCAGAGGTGCTGACCTGGGAACGGATCACTATGTAGTGATTACTAGATTTAGGGGTCTGTTCGCGGGTTGGCGCCACCGGACGGCGATACCAGAACCACAGTCGGTCGGTAGCATCCGAAGCTGGAAGCTTCAGGAAGCGGACACTAGGGATAAATATCAAGCAAGGGTAGCCGAAAAGCTGGACAGCATCGATGTCAGGAAAGAATGTGTGGAAGAAATATGGCAGAGCCTTAGAGATGGAATGGTTAGTGACGGCGGAAGACGTGTGTGGAACCGTGAAAAGAGGTAGTAGAAAAAAGGGTGATGCATGGTGGAATGACGAAGTGAAAGAAGCTGTAAATCAGAAGAAGAAAGCATGGCTAGACTACTTGGCCTCTAGTAATAATAAGGATATGAGAGAGAAGAGGAAAGAAAGATATAAGCTCCAGAAAGTTCACACGAAAGCATTGATTGAGAAAGTGCGTGAAAGGAGTAGAATGGAAGCGGACGAAAGGTTGTCGCACAACTTCAAGGAGAACTCCAAACTCTTCTGGAAAGAGGTTGGAAGGGCCCGGAGTGGTGCGACAGCCTTAAAAATGAATAAAGTGCTTTCGGGAACCAATGACGTCCTCTCAGAAAAATCGGACGTCATGCAGCGATGGAGCGAATTTTATGGATAGATGTATGCGTGTGATGATCTTAGTGAGGGATCCGGGAGTGATGCCGTGACTGGTACGCCAGACTCGGACCTCGATGACACGGAGGTCATCGGCATGAAAGTGATTGAATGTTCGATTAGAAGTTTGAAATGTGGTAAAGCTGCGGGACTATACAGAGTTACTGCTGAAATGGTCAAGTATGGTGGGCCACGCGTCTGGGACAGCTTTCATCTGCTGTGCAATTTGTGCTGGTGACCGGGGGCTGTTCCGGATGATTGGCGATCCGCGGTCATTGTGCCTTTATATAAAGGTAAAGGTTCACATTATGACTACGGGTGCTATCGGGCAATCAGCTTGACCAGTTTAGCAAGTAAAGTTTACTCGAAGGTTTTGACATGTAGGATGCAAGATAAATCGGAAAGATTTCTATGGGAGGCACAATGCGGATTTAGACCTGGAAGAGGATGCACGGATCAAATGTTTTCTCTTCGCATGATCACGGAGAAGCTTCTGGCTGCTAACCAGAAGATTTTCTGTGCTTTTGTGGATCTTGAGAAAGCATTTGATAAGGTTGTAAGGAAGAAAATGTGGGAACTGTTGCCGGGGTATGGTGTGGATGGTCGATTGCTAAGGGCTGTGCAGTCACTTTACTGTGACTGTAAAGCCTGTGTGCGGGTAGGGCATGACCTGTCACCCATGTTTAGCGTCCAAACGGGCGTAAAACAGGGTTGTGTCATGTCTTCCTGGCTGTTCATACTGTATCTCGACAGCTGTTTACAGAAGCTGAAAGATAGCTGTTTGGGTGTGAAATTGGGTGACATAAAAGTAGTAAAAGTAGTCTGCTATATGCTGATGATGCAGTGCTTATTGCACCTCAGAGGCAGAACTGCAGGCATTAGTCACGTGTATGAAAGAAGAATGTGAAATTAATGGTATCCGTTTGAATGCTAATAAAACTAAGGTTCTGGTATTTGAAAGGAACGAAGAAAGAACGAAGTGCGAAATTTGGGTAAATCAGGAATGTCTAGAACAGATGAATGAAATTGTATACTTGGGGAATGCATTAAGCCGGGATGGAAGATGTGATTTAGATGTGGACAGGCGTGTCGCTGCCGGGAACAAAGTCAATGGTGCCCTGGCTGCGTTAATCAAAAGGCAAGGCGTTGTGAAAAGTGCACGCCTTGCAATACATAACGCAGTGTTGGTACCGACTTTGTTATATGGCAGCTAAACCTGGGTATGCCAGAAGAAGCATAAAAGTAGGTTGAATGCAGTGGAGATGCGATCTCTTCGTAAAAATCGAAACGAAGAGATTCGCAATATGGCAGGTTTGAAAGATGACCTTGTCTCAAAAATGGATAAGGGTGTGCTTCGATGGTTTGGGCACGTTGAGCGAATGAGTGAAGACCGAATGGTGAAGAAAATATATAGCGCGAAAGTTAATATTAAAAGGGGTAGTACCGGTAGTAAAGAGGTAAACCGAGACTAACTTTCGAAGACCATGTGAGCAAATTGCTCGAAGAGGGGAGGGTCAAGAGTACTCGGATACCTAGACGTGCATGTATGAAGAAGATGATGAATCTGAAAGAAGCGAAAGAAGTATGTAGGGATCGTGACACTTGGCGATCTGTTCTCTCTGGCTACCCCGTCAGGGATTGTGCGTGAAGATAAATAAATAAATAAATAAATATTTCTCCGGTATCACTAAATCCTTGGTTATTAAAATGTTATGGAACCGGCACTACAATAAATGTAATTTTCATATGCCAAGTAATATTTTTTTCATTATGAAAACACACGGTTTTGATAATTTAAAAAAATATCTTCACGCCATTCCCAATACAGGGGTTGACAGGGGTCTAGTCTAGACAATTAAGTCCTTCGACCCACCTTCCACCGAAGATATTTTCGGGACAACCTTCCACCGAAGATATATCGGGATAACGTGACAGGTGGTGAGCCCATCGCCGTCTTTATGTCCAAGCCAACGATATGAATCGTACATAGGTTTTTAAAAAACCCATTGGTACTGCCACCTGGCGATCGAACTCGGGTCTCTCGACTCGGAATTCCGACCTCCCTTCCACTTGGCTATCGTGATAATTTTTACAAATAAAAAAAATATCGTTTGTAACGCAATGAAACGCATAACAAACAACCATGACAATGCATACGACTGCACTTAAAGAATAATATACCACGAGGATGAGGAATAATACATCACATAGTAGTGACTAAATTCGTCTTTGTTTACCTTCTGGCAGTAGGATACAGTGGTGGCCTTCGAGTACGTTTGTTGAATCAAGGTTATTTTTTGTTTAAAATTTAAGTAAAACGGTATTTGTATTTATTCAACTAATACTCTTTTAGGGAGAAGCCTTACCTGCACTAGACTTTTTCAGCTGTTATTTATTATTTCTCATAAACTAATGGCACATGTAATGTGTCGCTACTTATTGAACACTAATTTCTACTGCGTGAATTGCAACATTGTCATTTCATAATCCCAACTTACTACAATTATAAATGCGAAAGTGAGTTTGGTTACTTTTTACGCTTTAACGCCTACCATTAAACCAGTTTAAATAATTTCAATAATAGAACATTTTTGGCTATATTTTTTTAATTTAGAGAGCTAATACGATAATAAAATTAATGTAACACAAGATATCAAAAACTTGCCTATAAAATTCATTACTTGACGTGCTACGTAAAATAGCAACATTTTAGTATTTCTTAGAAATTTTATGTTGCTATAGAGACTCCTTTGACACTAAATATTCAACCACGTATAATTGTCAAATATTAAGGTAAAACGAAGTTCCGATTTGTTTGAGAAATCAACACATAAGGTATTGTATTTAATTTCGAATGATATATCTATGATTACAGATCTGACAAATATGGAAAGATATCAATGCAAACTAATAATTGCTTCATTGCTTAAAATAATAAATGTGTATTGCATTTTTATTTAATGTGTCAGTTCATGTTATAGTAAATTTATTTGCAGATGGTTAATGCAATTTGCCAAACTACGACTTGGTGGCGGTGCTGGGGTAGGTATTAGTTCATGTTGCTCAAAGAATATAAATTTAAATTTTCTTTGAGATATTGCCTGCTTTATATTTTAATAATACTTTTGTGTTTACGTGCGCGAAACTGGTTTATGGTCCGTTTTATAGGAATTTAGAGTTAATATTAATGTTAATCAAAGAACTATGGATATTATTACGAGTGAAAGAAGGAAGAGTGAAAGAAGGTAAATTATTTAGAGAGATTAGGTTTTAAATTAAGTAATGAGACAGTAAGGGAGTCCTCCCCGTCTTAAGACTAAAACACGAAGATAACATTAAAAGGCATCAAGAGAGTTCCCACTGTGTTAAATTTTGGTGCACATTATACGTATGGTTAAATGTGAAATTTGTGGTAGGCGTAATAAAGTTAAGGACAATGAAAATATAATACATAGACATAAATAAAACTGTTACATACATATAGAGAAATAGACGAATACATGATGAGACCTTACATACATATACACTTATAATTTTTTTTCAGTAACCCAGTTTAAAACACCTTAACAATATTTCACCACGCCTCGGGTTGACTGGCAGAGAATGCCTCAAGGCATTAAGTCCGCCCTTTGTGTAACTTTCTTTGTAAGGTTTACAATAAAGTGTAAATAAATAAATAAATGAATATATACATACATAAACACATACATATATACGCTTACATATATACTATATAAACATTCTAACAAACATACATACATACCTTTAACAGTAGCGTTGCCAAAGTAACCAGAAATAAATCAAGCCTGCAATAAGTGCTCGCGCAATAACCTTTTGAAGCACGGCTACTAGGTGCCTTCCTTATGCGATCGAGCAAGAAATTCTGTAGTAGTGTAGCTTGAATAGTGAAGGAGTTACCAAATAACCCTGTGAAACGGCGTGGAATACAAATTTTATTATTAGAAGAAGACCTAAGGACCCTATCCATGCATGAAGAGAGATATTGAAAATTATTCCAGAGATAAGAAGGAGATCATTTAAAATAGAGAAAAGAACAAGTAAAATTCTGGAAGTGCGCCCCTGTCGGATGGTTAAACATTTAAGCTTAGATCTGTATAGAGACACGTGGTCGTATTTACGCAATCCGAAAATTAATCTGATACAGTTATTATAAAGGCGCTCCAACTTGTTAAGAATATAATGGGATACATCTGGGTAACACACATCTGCATAATCGATGATGGGTAATAAAAGCGTTTGAACAAGCATAAGTTTAGACTGAAGAGGAAGAAAATGGCACATTATACATTTGGTGACCTATACGGAATCGCAATAAAGATTAAATAAATAAATGCGTATAGCAAGACAGTTAACAGAAGAAAATTAAATAGTGCCCCTATTTAATCCCCTATCTAAGAGCGTCCTCGCTTTTTTAACAGCTGCTTTCTTTATTAAGAGTTATACATAAGTGTTTCTTAACTCATTTGGACACAAAAGGTACTTAGGCAGTATTAATAAATAAATGTAAATGTCATGAAATTTTACGAGAAGGGTTACGCAATAAACGTAATAATTGTAATGAATTTATAGCAATGTCTTAAGATTTAAAACGAGGCAACGGAAAGGTGATTCTAGTCCTTTCGCCGGCTTTAATTTTCCTTAAACCTCAAATGAATATCCTGTTCAAAGCCTTCAGCGTTTAATTTACCATTGCAAATTAAATAAATAATATCTTCACGCTATTTCCAATACTGGGTTCCTTTCGAACCAGCTCATTTTTCACAGATGTCATTTTTGGGACAACATGACAGGTTGTGATTCTGTCGTCGTCTTCATGTCCAAGGCCACGATGTAAATCCTACATAAGTTTTGATAAAACCCATTGTCTCGATTCAAACCTAACACCTGGCGATGGAACTCGTATCTCTGGATTCGAATTCCGATTACCAAACCACTCAGCTATCGTATTATATCGTACTTATAAATAAAATGTTATTGTACATTAGTATAATTAATGTTGTGACTTGAATTCGTTTTGGTGAGGGATAGGCATTGCTGTGGTAATTATTAAATTGTATATGTACGAGTTTTCACAGAGGTTTTACTGTAGAAATATAATCACTGTATATTTTCCTGAAGGCCGTGGTGGCTTCGGCTTAAGAATATGCCACTCCTCTCTTGTCGTAGATGTCGTAATAAGGACTAAGAGAAAGAAAAGGCTGGCATACCAATGGCTGAAGAATAACCATCTCAAAAAAATACCAGACCAAAATAAGCAGAGCGGTGACGGTCAGAAGACATGCAAGAAGACTAGTACTGCCGAGCGTGGCGATTACGGCACCTTCCCACAGTAGACTATTATAATAGTCCAGCAATGAACTATTATAATAATATTAAAAAATTTCTTTTCTTCATTTTCTCCTGATACAAAAAAATTTATAACATACAGAATAAACAATCATTGCATATGGGAGAACAGGAATCCAAACTAGAAAAAGCCCGGTACTATGAATGTCCTGGTCTCCACATTACTGGACATCAACGCGAGCGAAGTCGTGGGTATTCATTGATAACTAGTCATTGATAAATAAAGAATAAAATATTACAATCAAAAGTAGCTTAATCACCCCGCATGTTGACGAAATAACATCATGATAATAAAAGAAATATCTGAATAAATAGTTTCTATACAAATTCCGTTTTGCATAAAAGTATGAACAATCCGTATTTTTCAATTATATACTCCTCGATTTTATAAAATTGTTTATTAAAAAAATTATTCTATGTGCATCTGAATTTTGCTTCATCAAAAACAAATCATTGACCTGACAAACCAGTCTTTTCACCAAATTTAAACTGGAATAAGAAACCAGTTTTGTGTCGTCAGTTAAATTCTTCGCTATTCTACACAGTCGAAAGTAGAAATCGTTGATATAAAATAATAAACAATACATATTACTCGTAATTGGAGCATCAGTTGGCATATATTATTTGACCTTTGCCACTCATAATTATTATCATTTCTAAAGTCCCTTACTGAACATAGACCTGACCTAAAGATTGTCTCGTTGTTTGTGCCATTTTAAGGGCAAGGCCTGCATTGATTGACTCTCCGCAATATTGTGTAGGTCTTACAACTAGCTCCATCTTTTTAAGAGTCGTCCTAAACTACGTTTGCCTATCTGTGGCTGCCTTTCGTAAACCTTTCTTCCCCAATGATTATCAGTTCTGCGAGTCCATTACCACTTAAGCGTGCTAATTATTACGACTGCGTCAGTTATATATCTGTGAAAGTCTTCGTTTCGGATCATGCAATAAACATCAACTATAGCCCTTTCCATAGCCCACCAAGCAACTCTGAGATTTCTCCTTCAGCTTGCAGTAAAGGACCACATTTTAGAACCATAAGTCATCACTGAGAACACGCTCTGGTTGTACTTTTCTGATTGTATACTATACGTTCATGGGCTGGTTATGCGCTTCTACAACAAAATCCCAATAAATCAGCAAAACGTCCCTACTAACAGGTTTAGGAAATTTATTAAAAAAAAATTACTAGAAAGGTAGTTATAATGTAAATGAATATATTATTGAAAATAAACCCTGCAAACGAAGCGATCGCTCCTAAGAAATCTTTAGAAAAATTTACTTGATTGACCAAAACAGAGGATACCTACGGAGTTCCTTTCATATCTTTCTTCTCCGTTAGAGGAACCTCGTTACGAAACCTGACACTGCTATAGAGATAGGCAGAAAGATACTGCTGCCTGAAAAATAATCCGTCGAATATTACGACTATTTACGACGATTTATATTATGACGAGAGATGAGATGGTAACCCCCATACCACCACTGTTCGGCAAGAAGTACAGCGGTTTGATTTCTTTCAAACCATTCTTCGCCTTAATACTACGACACCCATGTCCGGACAGGGGTCATGTTATTATGTTATTGTTTTATTCTGATAACAACACGGAACCTGTATCAAAAAAAATATTAGCTTCCGGTACGTTTATATTCTATAAATAATTTTATTTATTGTATGTCGATATCTATGTTTTAATTTATACTGCAGTCGATAAAAATTTGCAAAGAACATTAAAAAGAAAGACATGTATGATACGATGTTATTCTGAGAGACTATTATGAACTTTCCCACTGCCCGTAATTCAATTCATACCTTTTAACTGGAACACAACAAAACCGCTCTGCTGTTGTAGCAAAGCAGGTAAAAGTTTTTTTACGCCACTAAAGCCTAATGTTTTACAAACAATAAGAAACATTTTTCCCCATTTATGTGCCCATTTATAAAAAAAATCTTCACACTGTTCCCAATACAGTAGTTAACATAGGTCTAGATAATTAATCCCTTTCGACCCACCTTTCACCGATAACATTTTTTGGGACAATGTGACAGTTGGTGAGCCCGACAAATGTCAATAGTTGAGGACCGGTGACAAGATAACCATCCTTTTGCAACTTGAATGAATGAATGAATGATAGATTTATTCATTAACACAGACACAAAGGCATAAAATACAAAAATACAGAAATAGTAAAAAAAGTATATACATAAAAAGAAACTAAATAAAAGCATGACGACTAACAATAACAAATACCCGTGTCGTGCCAAATGAAACGGTACTGTCTCAGCATAATGTCGCGATATAAACCGCAACGCTGATTTTCAGCCAGTACCTACCTAGTTGCGCGACGTATCCCGTAAAGAAGTAAATGAACCACAATATTATTAAATTACATTTTTACATTACAAGTTTTAATCAAAAAGGACGCTATACAAATTAACAGAGCCTGCCAAGTGTACAATATAAAATACACATATTGATCAATTTAAACAATGAAGTCGTTGTACATACATAGCAATACAGAATATGGAATTTATATTTGTATATAAAAATTGGTAAAGGGAAAAATATCTTTAACTTATGTTTACTTAACCTAGCTTTTGCAAATCTAACAGATGTTGTCGAAGTAATTTTTTGAACAAAAATTTGTTTTTTGCTTCGCGAATAGGAGGCGGTATATCATTCCAGCATTTGGAGGCACTAAACCAAAAACTGCCTCTAAATGCAGCAGACCTATGTTTGGGGTTAGATAAAATTGGGGAGCAACTCCTAATTGTGTAATGGTGCTGAGAGTATCGCCATGTGAGTTTTTTTTGAAGATATTCAGGTTTACCAGTCCTTATGATTCCGAATAGCATAGTGGAGTAAAACAATTTTATGCGGTGCTGCATATTGAGCATGTTGCTATTGATCAGGTAAGGTGTAACATGCGAGCGACTTGGAATGAAGAAACAAAATTGCGTTTTGGATCTGCTGAATAAGTCTGTGGGATCGTTTTAAAATACAAGGTCTGTACACAGGCAAACAATAGTTCAATTTTGACAAAATTAGTGATTCGCAAATTAACCGCAGTAATTTACCGTATCCGCAGATTAACACTCAAGAACTTTTGCATCCGATAGAGGACCTTAAGCCTATAGAAGCAGGAGCGTACTAATTCCAACACGTGACTCTCAAAGTGTAGGTAGTTGTCCATAAGAAGGCCTAAGTTTCGGGCTTCGTCGACACTCTCTAAGGTATTTCCTTCAATGACAATTTGGGTTTCATATTCTTAATTTTTTCACACTGTGTACGTGACCCCAGGATCATAAACTTGGATTTTGTTTTATTGAGGAAAAGACTGTTATTTCGAGACCAACCCACGATATGTTCCAAATCGGTGTTTAATAAGCGGAGGGATGAATCTATGTCTTTTGCGTCAACGGAAGTATAAACCTGAACATCATCAGCGTACATATGGTATTTGCTATATTTAATGCATTTTGTGATATCTGCGCAATATATAATAAATAATAATGGTCCAAGTATGGAGCCTTGAGGAACGCCACAGGATACCGAGCACGCCTGAGAAGATCTAAGTAAACCATCATGACCATGCACAACTACTCGCTGCCGTCGACACGAGAGATAGCTGTGGAACCATTTGACAGCTGTTGAACTAAAACCATAATAACATAATTTAGATAGTAGAAGTGGTACACTGATTGAGTCAAATGCTCTAGAGAAATCAAGTAGAGTTAGAATGGCTCCACATCCATTATCCCGCATAGAAAGAATTCCATCGACGACTTCAAGTAACGCAGTACATGTACTTCTTCCCCTTCTAAAACCAGATTGACACTCAGGAAGGATATGGTTTTTTTCGCAAAACTCAACTGTTTGATTGTAAATTACTTTTTCTAATATTTTGGAAAGTTAAGGCAGAAGGCTGATTGGTCTCAGATCTTTAAAATCATTCGGATTACTTTTCTTTGGAATTGGTTTGACCAGGGCTGTTCTCCAAAGGGTAGGAAACGTCGATGATGTGATAGATTTATTAATAATAGCTGTAATAGCTGAGAGGGAGCTCGGGAGTGATAAGATGATCATATCTCTGCTCACTTCATCAACACCTTGTGCATTAGATTTTATGGAATGTAAAATTATTTTGGAAACTGTATTTTCATCTACCGGCTTCAATTCGAAAGTGGCTGAACTGTGTCTATAGAATTCGAAAAAAGGTGAGATAAGATAGATTTATTGTTTTGTTTTCAGGTAAGGTTAGAAAGTGTGTGTTTATGGCATCTAGATCTTGGAAATGTTCAGGCAATTCAGATATAGGCTTAAAGTTAATATCAAGTCAATATGTCTTTTTAAATTTTTCCACAGATTTTTTGGTTGACTCAAGTTTCGGTTTACAAATTGTTCTAAATAGGCTTTTTTTCCGCATGAAGGCTGTTAATAAACATTTTTTTTAGATTTATATACGTACATTTATCTGTTTCTGATTTTGTTTGATGGTACTTTTTATGAGCCTTATTACGTAATTGTCTAATAAAGAGGACATTACTGGTGGATAACCATTTCAAAAAATACCAAATCAAAATATACAGCAGCGTCTGATACTCCGATCGTCATTCGCATGGCGATATGTCAAGTCATTGTGGAAGAGGCTTACTACTACAGTGGACTTTTATACGCTGTTGTATGTTAACGTCATCAAGGTCTCACCTTAACTGCAATAACGCTCGAATATTTATGTAACCTTGAATATGTTTTGCATCAAATGATCAGATATTTAATGCGCATCGCCACTAGACAGCTTGCTTACATCTTACTAATAATAAAAATAACATCACTGAAGCTGTTTTTATTTTTATATAACTGCGTGGAATAATCACAGATGCAACTGCACAGTTTCTGTCTATATATTTTAAGAATTAAACGAACATTTTCGTCACTTCTTGCTGTTTAATTACAAAAAACTATTTTTGTTACCTTCATGCATTTCTCAATACATAGGTAGCCGGAGGTCTAGACAATGACATCCTTCTGACTCAAATTTGACATGACACGGCTAGCTGTAATAACAACGAACACGGCATAACGATAGCGTTATAATTCTACCAAATAATGAAAGTTTGTCTGTTTAGAATTTTTTTCATTCAAATTCAATCGCCTAAATACGGATTTGAATTAAATTAGGTATACAAATCGAAAACCATCTTATATGTAACGTTTAAAAATTATCAGCCAATCCAAACAAGAAATAAAATGTAATATTCACAAATAAAAGAACGCTGGACCAACACCATTTACCTAGACCGTTTGGCACTGGGAAGCAGCCAGTACCGCCGGTAAAATATCTGGTATCACACTGAACAGAAAACTGATCTGGAGTTCCCATGCGGACCAAAAATCAACAAGGCATTTATCAGCTTTTGGCAATGCAGTCGGATGATTGTCAAGCCGGCCTAGATCATCCTCTAGATTTATAAAATGATTATGGTGGTCCACCATAAATAAACTTACCACCCAATAAACTTACACCGTAAATAACTTACAACACCATAAATACTTAGCTCAATTGTAAATAAACTTCATCGATGGCTGCATGAGGACCATACTCACAGCAACTTTAGTAGCCATGCTAAATGAACAGCAAGCCATGAAGCCATGAATATGTTATGACCTAAGACGTTTTACGAATGCTACCACCGATTAAATGAGGTGTTCATCGAGGTAATCCTACAATGGATAAAAGTTCACAGCTACCCTATCGTTATAACGTTGCGGGGCATGAACTTGCTAGAGGTTGATCTAGTATGAATCCTTTAGCACCTGAACCCATAATCTCCCTACCCTATGGCTTTGTTCGATCCCATACTTAACCGCACAAGGCAACAACATGCACAGCTCTGGGCGAGTCACCCTGAATGTAGGCAGGCTAAAGATGCACTACCGACAGTTTATAGTCACCCTGAATGTAGGCAGGCTAAAGATGCACTACCGACAGACAGTGTAAGGAAAATGTTCCCGCGTAAATTTGGAACGTAACTAGTGCCTTAACTGGTCATGGTTTATTTAACAAGCATCTATTCAATTTAGGTTTTATCGACAGCACTCGGTGCCGTGCGTGCAGGAAACGGCGGCCCACCTCCTGATGAGGTGCCCGACGGTCACGGTATACAAGGCTAAGTATTTTTCCCCGAGGTCACCGATAACTTTGAGCGGCTGTTGGGTTTCCTCGAGAAGTTGGGTTGGTTCGAAAAATCTTAGATATTCCTGCTCACTTGCAAAATACTTAGTCATAGAGTTACGAAAACCAGCCCGTTTTGTTTTATATTCGATTTTCTTTAATATCAGCAATTTATTATTTCAGTTAGTCACCATTTCAGACGTAAATTATTCACATATGTGTTAATCGAGTTTCAAGTATAACAAATTGACATTGGCTTTGTCTTCCATTTGCGTGTATACATTAGCAACGGCACAAGGACTGAAAGAAAAATACCTACCACCTTGAAAATAATTTATACCGTCAAATAATGGCATATTACATGTGTCATAAAAAATCATATTTAAAGAAGTCACAGAAAATGTCAGTTATAATTATTCACTAATCTGAGGCATTGGATAGATTTTCTTTTGTGTTATTAAGGCCATTAACACCATTGCCCCATAGATTGTGATTGAATAATCAAATTAATTGATTCGATGTTTTCCACATATGGTTCCTTAAGACCATATTGCATTACTTTGTGATATTTTTGTTAAAATTATTAAATGTGAAACAAAGGTCCCCCCACAGTCGGAAGGAAACGTCGGGAAATAAAAATAGTTTGTAAAAACTAATTAAAATAGCGCTAAAATCCGAAAATCGTTTTATTTTAAATGTGTAGTATTATCTAAATACAAGAAAACATTATGTGAAACAAAGGTTTGAAAATTGTACTGCATTGCACAAATACTACAATAATGTTCTGCTAACTGACAGCAGCATCTTTTGTCCTGCCGTCGTCAATCCTCTATCCAAGCAGGGGGCTTTATAAATCGAACATAAGTTATTGAAAAAAAACATTTGAATGAGCCTGCCACCTGACGAACCCGGGTCTCCAGAATTCCGATCACCCAACCACTCGGCTACCGTGAAATATTCATCATTAGATATCAAAAAAAAATTATACTAAAACTTTAAAACATGATACTTTTTATAAAGGAAAAAAGCTTTAACACTAGCTGCCTAGAAGTAACACCGTAGGGAGTGTGGTCCTCCTTCTCCCATAGGTTTACTAAAGGATGACTAAATCAAGAAACCCGAAATTGATAGCTAAATAATATATTGAATAGCTAAATAATAACACCAAGGTAAAATTTTCAAATCACCAAACACGCAATTATCACATACGCAAAGTCAAAATTAGCAATAAGTGTTAATTTAACGACCCTACGGTACAGTTGCTAGTGATCCCGCTATCGACGCTAAGGGTTGCGGGTTCGAATCTCGCTAGGGAAAAACATTTGAGTGATGAATATTAATATGTTTGTACTCGAGTTATGGATGTCTATATGTATATATTAAACTGTTTAAATATATATGTACATATGTAAGTGGATCTTTATAAGAATGTTGGCTAAGCTACTAAGACGGCGATAGGCTCACCACATGTCACGTCGTCCCAAATAGGCTTCCGTGAAAGATGGGTAAAAGGACGTAACCGTCTAGACCTTTGTCTACCACAGTATTGGTAATATATTTGAAGATATTTATTTATTTAAGTTCGTATAAGTGCTGAATAAAGAGAAAACCAAACGCTTAGGTATACGTACATATACACCATAAAGGCAATTCGGTATCCGTATCCCAAATTACATATCGAGAGAAAAATAAGTGTAGGTATAATAGGTTGGTAGCTATAGATCACAAACAACAAAGCCGGTTATATGATATTTGTTTATCTTGCATTATGAAACTGTATCGGCAGACACGATACGAGACTCCAGGAAGCTTAATATGATCTTTTAACAAACAATATAATTTCGTTACATTTCGATTGTAGTTCATAAACTACGTTTTTTATCGTACCAAGCACCTATTGGAAATGTAGATGTTGAAATTATTTGACGCTATCACTATTCAAAACAGTCATTATATGTCATACATATTATTACATCTAAATAGTAATGTTGTGAATACCTAACACCAAGGCGTGCCTTGGTATTAGGTATACACAAGAATACACGTATTCTAAAAAAAAACACTTTCGTTGGAATTTCGCAGCACAATATTAAATTGAACTAAAGTGCTCGTTTTATTTTTAGATTGCCTAAGCTGTCATTGATCATTGAATGTTTTTGCCCACGCTATAGCGCCTCTTGTCTTATTAAATAGAGCGCTATTATGAACAAAAAAAACATGGATAAGACTGTTCGCTCTGTCTTAAAAATAGAAGTACAGTACATAACCGAAACATTTGCCTAATCTCAAATATTCCTATATTTACAAATATACCGTCATATATGTAATATATACTTCGTAAATATACTGTCAAATTCAATGGTTTCTTTCTCCGCTTTTGTGAAATGATTGATTTATTAATAAATAGGAATACTTATTTACAAGGGTGATGTTTATAATATGAATGTTCTCACCATCTAGTTACCAAGACACGGAGTTGTAGTTTGGCCGTTTTTAAAGATTGTTTTGTAAGTTAACGGACTTATTATTTGTTATCAAAATTGGAAACCGACTTGCGAGAAAAAAATTTAATAAAATAATGAATTCAATAGTTTATCTCATTTTAAGAGAAAACATATTAAAATATAGGGAGATTATATTGAAAAATAGTAATTGTAGATTTATTTTCATTCTATCATTTCAGGGAAAAAACTCTTAGATCTTTCCAGGTAAATATATACGATCTAAATCATCAGCGGCGGACTCGGAAAAAAACCCGATGATGCCGATGTGTTTTTGGCATCAATCCGGCACATGTAATAAAGTCTATTAGTATGCTTATTTTTTTGGTATGGTTTTTCATTTTTACTAGATATATGATAGATAACTCAACTCTAAAATAGTTAAATTATCAAACATCATGTTCTCATTGTGAGTTCTATGATCCAGAGACTTGGATACTTGGAGTATATTAAGACACGGAAACTACGCGAAAAGTTTTTATTATAATACATTCTTCATATTCAGAAAGTATCTATTAAAACGAAGTATTATGTTAGTGAAAGTAAGACTCTGCTATATTCTGCAAACTCGTCCACCCAATACGGTGATCAGTTTAAAAGTACCGATTCTCGATATTAATTTATTAAAATATTGGATCCAAATTAATTTTTTTTCATATATTAGTTTCATAGCTTACTACTAGCTTTAATCCGCGGCTCAGCTCGCTTTGATTTCTTTAAATAAAAATCAAAGTTATAGTCATTATAATTAGAATGTAAATAAAATTATATAACGATTATTTCTCAAAGACATTTAAACAGTTGATGCTAAACTTAATTGAATAGTGAGCTATCCGCCGATAATTACTTATTGAAACTTAGTTTTTTTATCTCTATACATAGTACTTCTCCTCTATACATAGAACTTCAAGTATGAAAGCGATCTCCTTAGTGAACTAATTTTTCTAAAAAATGAAAAAAAAATAGTTCACCTCAAATCATTACTTAATTGACAAATTTTTTCTTTGATTAAAAAACATATTCTATGTTGTTGATTATTCATATTGCTGATAATGTAGTTTTTCAATAAAATGGAATTTTTAAATGTAAAAGGATTTTTAAAATGTTTTATGCGTTACCGCATAACAAACAAACTTATTTTCACATATTAGTATTATTTCAATTTATTTAACATAGTATTTACCTATACAAGCACTTAAGGCATTTTAATGTACATGAAACTAAGTTTTAACTGTCTAGACCTTTTATTACCGCAATATTGAGAAATGCGTGAAGATAAAAAACGATACTTTTTTTAAAGTTATAAAATATAATAAAATATCTTCACGCCATTCCCAATACAGAAGTAGGCAGAGGTCTCGATAATTAAGTCCTTTCGACCCACCTTCCACCGAAGATATTTTAGGACAACGTGACAGGCGGTGAGCCCGTCGCCGACTTTATGTCCATACCTGCGACATAAATCGTACATAAGTTGTGAAAAAACCCATTGGTACGAGCCTTGGGGATCGAACTCAGATCTCTTGACTAGAATTTCGATCACTCAACCACTCGGCTATCGTTGAAGTTAGTCTTTAAAAATATCTGTGTCAGAAAGTACGATAAACTAAGTGCCTACACTACTGTTTATTATTTTATCAGATACCTATGTTATATGTTGATTTATTTATTTACCAATTATCTGTATTATACATTCTTATGAAGTATATTTCTATAGTTTTGTGATACACAGTATTTTTATGTATTAACTGTCGTAACAATTAATAATAATTTTATAACGTATTTTCTGTCTGATCAAAATTATTGTTTACATTCGAATATTATTATGAAAAACGACCATTTCTGAAAATTCAATGATTTTGATTAAATGTAATGATTATATACTCTTTGAGGACTTTAAACTTGGCCGATGTGGGCGGTCATTTTCAAAATAGAAAAATACTTAGTGATATTTATTGCAAAGGCTCACGATAAAAAAACTTTTTTATTCAATGAATGTGAAATATTTGGGACATGATGCCGCCAAGTCGACTGTGTGTCGTATATCTTTTCTCTGGCTACCCTGGCAGGGATAGTCCTAGCGTGAGATATTTATTTATTTAATAGGACTGTTAATTAAGAGATAATTCTCCCTGCCTATTTGAAATAAGCGACACCTATTGATAAACAATATTTACATTTACGACTAAAACATCGCAAATGATTTAAATGTTATGTTTACTTCCCTCTGTATTTAATAAATAATATATCTATGAGAAGAATAATAATCATGCATAATTTAAAAACTGAATATAATCATATATAATAGACACGATAGCCGAGTTGTTGGGTGGTCGGAATTTCGAGTCGAGAGACCCGAGTTCGATCCCCAGGTGGCAGTACCAATGAGTTTTACAAAAAAAAAAAACTTATGTACGAATTTCATCGTTGGCTTGGACATAAAGACGGCGTCGGGCTCACCACCTGTCACGTTGTCCCGAAAATCTTCGGTGGAAGGTGGGTCAAATGGACTTAATTGTCTAGACTTGACCTCTGGCTACCCCTGTATTGGGAATTGCGTGAAGATATTTTATTTTATATTTTTTTGAATACGTAAGTATATCACTTTACAATATACCCACATTGTAAAGCAAAACTTACATACCAATTTGCACTTACATAACAAGAACATTTTTGTGGTAGTACGAAAGTATTACTCATTATATATTCTTATGCATATAGTTTTATCTCTCGGAATATTTCAAAATTACTGTCTTTAAATTAAAATGAATCACATAGCATTGAAACAACATCTTTGAAACAAAGTTTATTAAAAAAACGATATTTTACCAAAATTACATATAATATCATAAATATCGTATTTGGCTTTAATTAATAACACCTCTTAAAATTATGAAGTCGAGGTTATGAATTTAACTTCTACGAGTGTACCTGTACCTGTATTGGCGCCAGTGTTGAAAACCGGTTTTCAATGCAAACTCGCAGTGCACAACGTAAATATCTCAAAAAATACTTTAATCATTTTAATACATACTTTTATCTTATTCTAGCTGTCTAATATAATAAAATTGCAGCAAAAACTACACTTAATATTGTGATGGACGGTATATGTTTTGGCGCGGAGTTCCGACGAATCGACTGGTCTGCGTACGATTGTAATAAACCACAAGGCACACTGCGTCGCATGTTCGATGTAGGAGAATTTCGAATAACATAGCATTTCATGCCGGGTGTAACATCAATCGGTTTTCCTTTCACGTCCAGAGCGTTCGTCACTGTAGTGTTCGTGGTACTGGTCATCGATGTCACGGATGACGTCATCACATTTACCTGAGTCGAACTGTTGTCGTTTGGGTTAGTTGCATTATTAATTGCCGTAACGTTCACTGTTGTCATATTAAATGAGGACGCACCTTCCGGTGATATATTAGTTACATTTACCACCGTTACATTTGTGACGGTTGTCGTTGTAACAGTTGCATTATGGGCTCCGCTATTTGCTTTGGCCTCCTCCTCGAAAATAAAACTAGTTATCAATTGACAATCAATTTTAGTTTCTTGATAATCCCCGTTATCTTTTTTGATTCCAAATTTGCAAATCTCGTTTGGATGAGGCTTGTAGCTTGAATGTCTATTTGCATAAACACTGCCAGCCAGAGTTCCAAGGTTAAGTAGCGCTAAACCAGCTAACAAAGTACCGTATTTGCTTCCCGAGTCCTTATATTTGTACACATAGGTTGGTGGCGGGCCATGGTATACGGGGTATGACATAGGCGGACCACCGTGCACTGGTGCGTATGAAATCTTTTGAGGTGGACTGTAATGGTAATGGTAATGAACATTAGTTGAATGTCCTATGCCTGATCCAGAGTTGCCTTTGCTAGCAGGATATCCATGGCTACCAGATCCGGAAAGCCCACCTGAAGATCCGTGGCTGTTTCCTGGATAAGTATGACTTCCTCCTCCTGACGATGGGTATGCATGACTTCCACTAGACGATGGATATCCATGACTTCCACTAGACGATGGATATCCATGGCCACCTCCAGAAAGACCTCCGGAACTAGGATAATGGTGGCTACCACTGCCTCCAGAAAGCCCACCGGAGCTTGGGTAATGGTGCCCGCCTCCGCTGCCAGAAAGGCCACCGGACTTAGGATAGCTGTGTCTTCCGAAAGAAGTTTTTCTTGCTCTCGCCGATTCAAATAAACTGAGCACAACAAGCGCTATACACAACGCTTTGAAATATCGAAACATTTTACTAGGAATTTCATATACTTTCACAATAAAGCCCCGAAGTACATGCTATACACTCTGACTCGTGCGCAATATACTGAAGTCAGCTGGGATAAATAGTGAATCATATTTAAATAAACTGTCAATGTGACACCTGACGCACGTGACGTATGTGGGTGATTGCCATAGTAATAAATATTTTAATAAAAATTAATAATTTTCAAAACGTTAACACCATCTATATAAGCATTGTGTTCATTAGACAACTTTATTTCAAGAAACAAAATTATCTTAATATTTACAATACTTATTAACTAAAATCTATTATAATAGTAGAGCCCTACTCCTTGTGGCATGGCACCAAGAACGCTGCCTGCATTTCCACGTTGAATGCCTAGACTTAGCCGTTTAGCGAAAAAAGAACCAGCCTTCTTGACATCAGCGGCTTCGACCAGTCGTTGATACAATTTCTTAAGAAACTGCATTGCACAGGGACCCCATGGACCGATCGTCATATTTACGCCTTATTTATTTATTATTTACATTGTGTTGATTTTTTTGATTCTTTGATTCATTTACATTGTGTTGATGTTTTGATTCATTGATTCTACGATATGCTATATGTTTCATTTTATCTTCTGTTTATTAGTTTTGAGTTGAGTTTTGTAAAAATAATTTCATATTTCAAACCATATATATTTGTTTATTTACGCAAATTGTTTGTTAATATTTATAGTAAGACTTACTTCACTTTTACATTAAATGTAATAAATTTTTTTTGTACAAAAATAAACGAAGGAGATCCAGCTTTTAATAAATGAGTAGATCTTTTTGTACAATGTGTGGAGCCCTCTAGACATTGTTAGTAAAGTATCAAATAGTTCAAGATTTTTTTTATTTAGCAATTTTACACTCACGAAATTATTTAAAAAATATATTTGATCAACATAGAACTTCATTGTCTTTTTTATAAATTTACTACCAACGCCGTCCTGTCCAAATATTGGGTGGTTCAGCAAACAAAATTAAATATTTTGAATAAAATAAAACGTAATTTGCTTAAGCTAGTTTTAGAAAATATATAAATTTTTATATAATCATCAGCAATATATTATATTTTTATTTCTAAAATTTTTAAGTTCTTTTACGGAACTTTGTATTCAAATTTTATTTACTTACTATATATTATATTTGTCTACAGTTTTAATTTGTCACAAGTTTAATTTCATGAAAATAATTTCAACCGATGATTCGATCTGTCGGTTACAGATTATAATGAAATTAGTGTTGTTAGTTAAGAACATTGTATCATTTAAATTTTAAAGGAACCGTGCGTTAACAACAGATGGCAGGACAAACGCCACAGGTGGCGACCTCATGCGAAAGAAATGTTAATTACTTAGGGTAACCCTAAAGTGATTAGATAGAGCTAAAGAGTATATAATCACTACGTTATGGACAGACACATAGAGATTTGTAACGAGAAGATGAGTCCATTTTGTGAAATTTGAAAGTCATAACAAATTATAGATAAAAAAATAGTCAAAGTAAGGTCATAACAAGTTATAGATAAAATAGTTTAGTATTAGCACTTACAAATTAACAAAATAAAAAAACTATAAAATTATTTTGTTAATAATAAAAAAATAAACAAAGCTGAATATTTGCAGTAGAAACATAGACGAATTTATAATGCATTGATCAAAAGTTACCAGAAATAATAACATTGATACTTACAATTAGACTTGTAAACATTTTTTATTTCATGTAGCAGGATAAGTATGCCTCGTGATATAAATGATTTCTTTGAAAAAAGAATGTTTTACGGTTATACTACTAATTTGTATCGAGATAGCCGAAATAATATTTGTACATGGCTCAAAAAAGGAAACTACGCAACAAGTAAAACCAAACCAAAATAATTAACGTCGATGCAGACGAAAATCTATCTTAAAATAATATTAAAATAATCAACGAAACATACAAATTAGTATCCGGAAAAATGGAAGAAGTAAACCGGTTAAACTTTCCAATGTGGACCATCGATATTTGGGGTTTTAAGGGGGGAGGGGGGAGAGGGGTTAGAAAAAACCCCCCTTGCCATTCCCAACTTGCGGAACCCCATGGTCCGCAACATGCGGAACCACATGGTCCCCCCCCCCCCCTCAAAACTTTAACCATATTCATGGTTAAAATTTTGAGGTTAGAATAGCGATATTCAGTTAATAGTTCCAATATGGATCATCAATATATCAAGTTTTAGGGTGAAGGGTGGAAAGAGTGGAGTGCTACCCCCCAGTGCCATTCCCACCCTGCAGAACCCCATGGTTATGGAGATATTCATGGTTAAAATTTTGATAGCGATATTTAGTCAATAGAATGATTGTAATCTGATATTTTCTTTCCTTACCGTTCGTTTTACTTTAATATATTTCCGTACCATCGGTTTACTTTATTATATGAACAAAAATACATACTAAATTGCATTTTGACACTAGATTAAATGTTTTTTTGTTTTTGGGGGGTGTTAGAAGCAGGGAAGTCGTGCTCTGGCGCTCCGTGGCAGCTCCGGCGCTGCGGGATGAGCAGTCCCTTCGCCCTAGCGTATGGAAGCGTAGGCACCTGAGATCGTGTTAGCGGCTGAGACTGGTTGCCGAAGGCGATCAAAAAGCCGAAGCTGTTAAGGCGATTCCCTTCTGCGCTTCCCTACGGCGGGCGGGCACTACTCACCCTCCACCCTCCGAGCTCTTATATACACTCTAGTGGTAGGGCAAACAAGACCACGTGGATATTGGGGTGCTCTGATTCGGTTTTGTTTTTTATTTTTGATTAACTTAGTACGTTTTAAACGATTTCAACTGTAAGGGCAAAGTGAAATAATTGACGTTTGAAATCAGTTGTCAAATTTATTTGACACGTCAATTGACTTGTTATTTGCAAATGTGTATGGAAAAGTTGAAAGTTAAAATAAATATATCTCGTGATCTGTAAGTTTCCGCAATCTAAAACTTTACAAAACGCATTATTTTAGTGAGTACTATCTACAATAAAAATACGAGCATATAAATCGACGGTCCATTTTAGATAGTTCAGCCAGTAAACCTTATACACAAGTTGTAGTTATATTGTTTTCTCCATTTGTGAAGTACTAGAGTTGATAGTAGTTAATAACTGGAATAAATAGCCTAGAAATTTATTTTTAAGTATGATCTTATTCAGCGTATAATTTTGGTAAAAAAATTCAGAAATAAAATCTTTAGCCATATTACACATTTGATGAAAATATATTCTCTCAATAATTATTCATACTTTTGGAGATTAACTAAATTACATATAGAATTTATGATTAGGTGTAATATAGTAATTTTTAATACTTAATACTTATGAACTTTAATTTTCTTAGTTCGGTCTTCACACTTGTACATTCTACAAACATATGGGCACTTTCAACTTTTAAAGTTGCATATGTACAACAGATTAAACATTGTTGGAATTATATAAAAATTAAATATAAATTGTACACTTTTAATTTTGTTAAAAGTGAATTGAAATTTTATATATTTTTGCACCAAATGTATTTATTGAGGTTTAAGTGTAATATAAGGAACTCAATCAAGTTGTATACTTATTAGTAATGTTTAATTAAAATTAATTTTAGAAATATTACCAATTCTGTGACAAAAACAATTATTTATTTATTATAAAGATAAAATAATAAAAATAGTTTGAAATTACATTTTAAACTTATTTTGGTTTTATTATTACATCCCCATGCCAGAGTAAACAGCTAAGCATATAATTTTTGAATAATGTCATATTTATAATTTTCTTCATATTAAACAACTGGAATATTCCAGTGCACTACACTTTCTATTGTTTGATCAATATGCTAACATGCAGTTACAAGTGAGCCCGGGCCTAACCCAATTCCCTATTTTTGTTTATTCTTCACATTTCTCCAACATGCTTAAATTATGAAAATGCACTCCAAACATACAAAGCATAAAAAAATTTAGTCATAAGCTCCTACCTAATTCTACTTTATTGTAAATTCCTTTTTTGAATTATTTGTTAAATAAGCCACGATAGCCGAGTTGTTGGGTGGTCGGAATTTCGAGTCGAGAGACCAGAGTTCGATCCCCAGGTGGCAGTACCAATCAGTTTTTCAAAAACTTATGTACGAATTTTATCGTTGGCTTGGACATAAAGGCGGCGACGGGCTCACCACCTGTCACATTGTCCCGAAAATATCTTCGGTGGAAGGTGGGTCAAAGGGACTTAATTGTCTAGACTTGACCTCTGTCTACCCCTGTATTGGGAATTGCGTGAAGATATTTAATTTCTTTTTTTAATTTTTGAATTATTTGAACTATAAACTATAATAAAAACATATTTGATCCATTACAAAGAAAGTTCGAACTTTGATACTCATATTATTTTTTTATAGCTTGGTTTGCAATCTGCAAACAATCTCATACAAATAGGATCATAGCAATAGGATATGTTTCTCTAATATGGAAAAAATTGCCATAATCCCAACACTTGGCAAGCAGAGGAACAATTGCAAACCAGATATTCCACACCTTATATACTGCTTCCAATTGTATGGTACATGGTTATCATGTTGTCTATCTCTGGATAATGAGAAAGACAATCTCCACATTAATCTTTCTGTTTTTATTCAAATTGAAGCTATTTTAAATTTCTTGAAGGTAAAGTGAACAATGGGCAAAATTAGTACTGCAATTTAATTTTCTCATCTTTTTAATGGATGCAGAAAATTCCTCTAAAAAAATTCATGGTCAAACACTACCACGACTACCATAACAATTTGAAATATTACTAATGAATTCATATGGTGTATAGCAAACACAATATTTTGTTTTAATCCTATAATCCTCAAATAGCTTGTTCATATTTCTAGTACATCAATATGTATTTCTATGCAGGCAATGAAAGCATATATATATTTGGGAAGTGGAAATATTTCTGGCATAAAAGCATATTTAGCATATCTTTTGAATTTGAGATTGCACAGAGATTAAACTTTTAATGATTAAGTATAAAATTAAAAAATAAATAAAATATGCCATTCGAAACATTAACTTACCATTCATCAATTTAGACTTGTGCAGTCTTGTCCTTGAAAACCATTTTTATCAGTTTATAGTATTTGGTTAAACCTTTTAATTCTAGAAATTACTACATATACTTAAAACATCAGTAAGTCCACTCTGTATATGACCAGTATTGACTTTCATCAGTAAGACAATTTCTGATAGATGGTCGGAGAATTTATTAATCTGTGAATAAAATGTTTTGTATTTTAAACACACGATAGCCGAGTGGTTTAGTGATCAGACTTCGAGTCAAGAGACACAAGTTCGATCTCCAGGTGGCAGGTACACAAAAAAAACATATGTACAATATTTATCGTTGGCTTGGACATAATGACGGCGACAAGATCACCACCGGTCACGTTTTCCTAAAAAATGTCTTCGGGGGTGGAACGTGGGTCGAAAGGATTTATTCGTCTAGACTAGACCTCTATGTACCCCTGTATTGGAGTGGCGTGAAGATATTATTTTAACTAAACTTAATTTCGGGGATACTAAAATATTTCATGAAATTATGTAATTGTAATTGTTTTGATATCTTAACGCAATCCCAATTCTGGAATAGGTAAAGACAATTTAGTAATTCTCACATTTTATTGGAATTTATTTCGGATCAAGTGACGCCGATCATGAGCCTGTTGCAATTTTAATGTCCAAGTCAACCATGCAAATCCTGTACAAGTCTCAAAGAACATCTTTGGTATGACGATTACTGCTGGAGATAAAATTGGAGTTTCTCTATTCTAACTACTTTCATACAACCACTCGACTAACAGTTAACTGTCAATGTCAACAACCGGCTTATATAGGGTTTATTTAGAATTATAATTTTTTTATAACATTGTGTTCTAATTCATATTCTGCGACAAATTTTAAATAACACAGTTGTGAAAATAGTAAAAATTGTATATGTTAGTGATACTAATGTTATATTGTTACTGAATAATAATAAATAAAAAAAAGGCAATTATGATTTTCTTACATTATTTTTAAAATATAGTTAATTAGATCACGTCCTCACTAACTTTATGTGGCTCAGTTGATACGTTATTCTTAGAATAATAAACTACTGATAAACATAATTAATTAACGAGCTGTTATAATAAAAAAAACAAATTATATTTTAGTACTAATTTATAGTACACAATAAATGTTATTTATTAGATAAGCATAACATGTCAAACATTTCGAAATAATTACATTAAACGACAATTTTTAATATTTCTATTGCATATATCAAATTATTATTATTACATTAACTTAAAATCAAATTATTATTACATTAACTTAAAAACGTATCCAAAACTTAGTAAGTACCTTATCTACTGTACACATAATAACCTAGACCATACATACAGGTAAAAAAAATGACTAAACTTGATATAGTTGTTTTTAACAAGTTTTTGACTAATGATAATACCCCATCGCAAATTTTGATACATTTTTGTTTATTACGTGCAAGAATATTTTCTATATCCCATATGTTATACGGCTATAAATAAGGATACCCACCAAGGTGGATTAGAAAGCCATGACTTCATTTTGCTTCGTGATGGTAAAATTGGGCTCTCGGTTTTCTTTGGCTCAGGCATCTTAGCATATTGCAATAATTTATTACAATCCACTTTATTTCTAATACGATGTTCTTTAGTAATTATGTCAACAGTACATTCCATGTTTGCCGCGTTCACAGGAGGACCTGTCACTTTTAATGGATCTGTAACATTTAGGACTGAAGTGCATGTAGTACTTTTTACCGTAGTGAAATTGCTAGTTGTAGGAATTTTAGAATCGTTAGTGTGAATCTGATTAGAATTATAAACTGTTGAGTTTTGGGAATCAAATGTTGTTAGTATGGACTTGTTTTGAGATTCAATCAGAGGTTTGGATGTTGTAGTTTGCAAATCAACTGTAGTTGTCCTTGGTGAGGTTGTTGTTGTATT
This sequence comes from Sericinus montela, assembly GCA_029286605.1. Taxonomy (NCBI): domain Eukaryota; kingdom Metazoa; phylum Arthropoda; class Insecta; order Lepidoptera; family Papilionidae; genus Sericinus; species Sericinus montela. The sequence goes on along the minus strand of JAGSMR010000008.1, from coordinate 12,720,750 downwards.
ATAGATTTGGTTAGAAGAGTTTTGAGATTGAGTTAGCGTAGTAGAATTTTTTAAATCAACAGGATTTTGTACTGAAGAGTTTTGAGAAGCAATGGATGTTTGCTCTGTTGAATTTCGTAAATCAAGCAAAGCTTTAACAGTAGATATTTCGACATTAAGGGAACTATTAGAAACTTGTGTTGCATTATTTTCTGAAACAGCAGCTTGAACTGTACTATTAATGAAATGTAATACAGAGGAGTTTTGAGAAAGAAATGAAGGAGCTGTGGTGTTGTTTTTAATGGAAGGAGGTGTTGTAGTATTTTGAGAATTACCGTTTGGAGTGAAAATTATTTGTGTTTGTGTTATGCAAGTAGTAGAATTTGTTTGTGTCTGTGTGTAGTTGGAACGTTGCCCGTCCTCCACAAATGTGGAGACAATTTCACACGGTATCTTCAAAACTTCTAGTTTTCCGTTTTCCTTGATCCTTAATGTACAAGTAGCTTCTTCTTTTTTTCGATCATTGTATCCATAGCTATTGCTTTGTGAATTATATCGTCTCCTGTAATAATCGTCATAGTAATAATGATCGTGATAATGACTATGTGAACGACCCATGTTATATAAAGCCAAGCCGGTTAAAATGTCTCCATAGCGACTTCCGGAATTTCTATATTCTTTAACATATATATACTGAGGGGACGCATAATAACTTGGTGGATTCATGAACGTCGCATACGTGTTACCTCCGTGGCCATAATTACTAGATCCCGTACCGAAACTGGTATGCGTATGATACGTGTTACTAGGACGATATGAAGTTTCATGAGAAGGCTTCCTGTAATTATTAGAACCGCCATAACTACCGGACTGTGATCCTGATAAGCCTGTTGAAGAGGGATAGTTATGAGATCCTGTTCCAGAAGATGAAGGATACGTTGGTTTTCTCGAACCAGATCCTGAGAGTCCTGAGGATGAAGACGGATAACTAGGTTTACTTGATCCGGAACCTGAAAGTCCTGATGATGATGAAGGGTAGCTAGGCTTACTCCAACCAGATCCAGACAGACCGGAAGATGAAGACGGATAGCTAGGCTTACTCCATCCAGAACCGGATAAACCAGAAGATGAAGATGGATAACTGGGTTTATTGGACCCAGAACCTGACAAACCTGAAGATAACGAGGGATAACTAGGCTTACTCCAACTGGAAACTGATGAAGGATAACTGGGTTTACTCCAGCTAGATCCAGACAGACCTGAAGATGACGAGGGATAACTTGGCTTACTCCACCCGAAACCAGATAACCCGGAACTCGAGGATGGGTAACTAGGTTTATATCCAGAACCGGAGAGCCCTGACGAAGAAGACGGATAGCTGTATCCGGAACTCGAAGATGGTTTCCAACTAGATCCCGAGCTCCAACTAGATGATGGTTTATAGCTTGAATGACTACTACTTGATCCCCAACGACTTCCACTAGATCTTGAACTTCCAGAACTTCGGCCACTACTTCTAGAACCAAATTTGCACCATACTATATCTGAGGTTATACACACTATCAATAAGCACAGTAAAAGTCTGTTCGCCATTATGACGAGTGATCACTGACGAATACAACTCAAAACTGGATTTTAATTGATACGTTGTTCATAATATTGGCCGAGTCTGACGTCAACGGGCATAGGATAGGAAAACCGACTTGTTATTCGCTCATTTCGTTCGGGCAACTGATAACTGGGGGCTAAAGGTGACATAAATAATAAGATACTATGTGTCCCTGGCCGAGCGTAAAATGCTTTTTAATCATATAGCAATTGAGGTTTTTGTAATTCACAAATAGTAAAGAAATAATAACTGAACATCTCCAATATTCGCTTTTTTTTTTCAATTTACTAACGAAATAAAACGTTTAAACACTACGAAAATATATACAACATATCAAATAATAGAAATAAAAATTTTATAATTAACATTTACGTTATAATTTATTCCTATGTATATTTTTTTATTTCCTGCTATTTGTAGAATATTCATTTTCCGTCGTTTACCGTCCTGAGCTTCGACTTTTATTTATTGCAATAGGTACATATAGATATCTAATTTATAAAATTCGCGGTTATAAATTACGTAAAACCTAATGAGTCACTATTTTTTTATTTAGTACATAAAATTACAAACCAACTAAATACTAATTGTATAATTAATAATAAGTAATTATTGGTAAAGAATAAGTTAAAAGTAGACACCTAAAACCCCATGAATACAATTCAGCTAAATTTCTTATAGCTCGATTTCTCAAATTCACTAAAATCAGTAGTTTTTTCAAATCAATCAAAAAAATCAGTAGTAATAATCAGTAGTGGGGATCGAACTCGGGTCTCTTGACTCGAAATTCCGACCATCCAACCACTAGGTTATCGTGACTTTTTAAGCATTATGTATATATGTTTTTATTTTATTGAATTCTGATTTAAAAATTTGGATTTTGTTGCATATTTTACTATTATCAAATATATATATATATATATATATATATATATATATATATATATATATATATATATATATATATATATATATATATATATATATATATATATATATATATATATATATATATATATATATATATATATATATATATATATATATATATATATATATAAATTTTAAATCAGAATTCAATAGAATATAAACGTATTATTCATTACTTACATACATAAACCTGGACTTAACAACTGCGGACGTACTTTAGCTATAGTGAGTTCATTGAGAATTTCCTTATATATACAACACGCAGTTGTAAATGCGACCTTTGTATGTTGTATGTTTGTATGTTGGCAGTTACCTCGTGCAATTAAATTAAGACGAATTAATAAGTCTATAACAAAGTTCAACTATTTGTAAAACATCCATATATAGTATCAAGTCCATGTGTGTACCATAGGCAGTTATTTTAGAACATACATGCATTACACTGTTACTGAAAAGGAAATAAATTTTTACATTTCTGTATAAAAATTTATGAATACAGTACCAAATTGAAAAAAGCGTTTATTTTCAATTTTTGACATAAAGCGTTATAGTATATATTTATTATTTTATATATCCAGGTGCATTACACCTTTAATCATTTCAACATCCACATTTTTACCTCATGGCGTCAATTTATTGACTATAATAATTTAAGCTATATGGCTGAACTTATATAACATATAGATATTTTCTGACATGTTTAGCTTTATAGCTTGAATTACTTAATTTTGCAACCTTAAAGTCTCAAATGTCCTTTAACACTTTTCTTGCATTTTCGCCCTAAACAATTAGACGTTAACTCGCAACCTCAGAAACTTTTTCCGTCTGTTATTGCCTTTGTGAAGGTTAAGCGACCCTGTTCGTCATTGTAGTAATGACATACAGCCGTCACAGTTATCGGTTAGTTCCAATCATGATGTCACATCAGCTGCACATTTAAAATGTTGTTCGGTGCCTTATTGAAACTTATACTATTCTCGAGTGTAATTTGTTTTGATGAAAATAAAACTCAGAAACCATACGTTGTGTTCCCGATGCCTTTGGAATTACCAAATCGTAATGATCGTGCAATTCAGTGCTGGCTCAGAATTGAGGACTTTGAATTGGTTGAAACAGTGGCCGTGTATTGTAACATAGCTCAGGCTTTCATCCGTAGTCATATACGCGACTATAACTTCAAAAAAATGTCGGATGATGATGTCGAAGTTAGTGTTTGGAGTGAGGAGCCTCGAACCCAAGAAGACGTTGTATTAAAAGTTCCGGAAAATAGCCAAAACAACTTTAAGGATTGGAAAGAAACCACAGTGCTGGATCCGATTACTCGTATGAGGATATACGTAACAAAACAAGCAGACTGTAAGCTTATTATGTACAGTAGAGAGGGAGTGACTAACTATAAAGTGGACTGTGATAAAATTTTGTACTTCGTGAATGATCGTATGACGAGTGCTGGTACATCTGTAGATTTTGGACGACTAAAGTCGCTTTCTATTTTATTTATCGGTTTGTTACTGGTTATTAACTAAACGTTTTTATATGTATTCCAAATATTGTAGCTGTTAAATTTAAATAACAATTTTGTTAATTTATTCTATGTGTTACGAACTTAATGCAGGAATATTGTATAGTAACTCACCGTGGGGCAACGGCGGACAAATATACAACCTCCTTTCTTTCCGTAAGAAGCGACTAACGGAAAAGGAAAGTAAAATGCAATAGACTAAATAATAACAGATGGCAGGTTAACTTGGTAAAATCGATAATACCAAACCAATATTCAGGAGACTGGTGACGGGTAGCAGCGTTTAAGGTATTTGGTGTCTGGTACTGTGACCGCCAATCCACTTGCCAAGCGTGATGATTATAGCAAGCCCATTCATATATAGAGAGGTCTATGTCCTTCAGTGCTTAAACAGGTCGGTCGTTATGGCTGTGATGTAAGATGATAATTATATTTTCATAATTTTTAAGAAATATTATCACGTAGGTAGTATTTGTGATAAAAATTAAAAATTTGTCACGCTCTATGTAAATCTGCCGATAAGGGATTCCAATTGCGTCATAGAAATGTATATTTTGAACTAAGAATTGTATTGGAGTCACTTATGTCTATTTCAATAAATGCAAGAATTTTTTGTTTTATTGAATTATTTTATTAATCTAGTATATCGGCATTAAAACTTTATAAAAACATTAAGACGTTTATTTGCTAATAAAATATTTATTGTTAACGAGTATAGCATAAACTAGTTTTTATTCAAAGAATGCATTTAATTATGTACCCAGAGCGCTAGTTTGTGTTTATTAATATTCATTTCTTTATATCAACATCAAATATTTATAACTAAGGATCTCAAAGTTTTGTTTTAGTTAAAAACTTTCTCTATAATAATATGTGAGCTGCAACTTAATGCTACGAATAATTTCCTTAAATCACATTGTGTAAGCATCCGCTTTCTTTTCTTTCTCTTTTACATATATTATACTGGTCGGTCTCCGATAGGCGTCTGCAGCACAGTATATTGATCATAGACCTAAACAATTATTCAAACAATTAAAACAAATCATTACATTTCTGTCATGAGAAGATTGATTTGGAAATATCTATGTCAACATGAACATAACGACAGTCGAAAGTTTCGAAGACATTTTTATCTCTAGATATAGGTTTTTTTATAAAAAGGTAATTTAATAGATTTATTAATAGAAGTAAATCTTCACACCATTCCCAATTCATGACAGGTGGTTAGCCCGTCTCCGTCTTATTAGATATTCTTATATATTGTATTCTAGACATGAATAAATATGTTTTGTTAAAAAATATACACAAAATAAAAAACCTTTTTGAGTACAAGTGTAATGAAAATTAATAGATATATTTTAGTCATGTCTGTTTTCGTCCAATAGAAATTAAGTTTATATTATAGTTTGAAAATTTTGTAATTATTTAAGATTATTAGAAAGAAATTATTTAATATATTTTTGTTAATTTTTTTTATTTATAACGATGGTTGTTTTGATTTTCAAATTAACAAATCAGTTTCAATAAGTTTTCAATCCTACTCTTGTTTCTATTCCAACTGTTTGCCTCATATTGCATACGTATAAGTGATAGCTTAAATGTTTAGTGATCATACGGTGGGATAACTATAAAATAATGTCAGACCAAAATTGAGTCGGTTAGGTATGGTTCTCGTAGGTGTCGTAAGAGACGGCTAAGTGAAAAATCTTGAAATTCAAAAAACAAGTTTAATATCCCGAAAAGTACCAGACCGAAATTCAGCTGACTGGTGACGATTTACAGTCTAAGATGGAAAGTATCCGGCACTACGATCAACAATGCGCGTGCCAGACGTAGCGATTATAGAAAATCCTTCCTTTCGGGAGAGGCGACGAGGGACGTTTGTGGCCATTATGTATATTACATAGCCACGTATAATCTGTGATGTGTTCGATACTGCGACCGTCATTCCGCTTGGTAAGGGTTGCGTGTATTGTATCCTTACGGAAGAGACGCTGTTAAAATTTTCGTTTAATATCAAGTGTGTGGACTATGATATAAAAACTAACCAGAATTTACATCTTAGGTATTATTATATTATTGAAGTCTTCTTTTCGTCTACAAAAACTATACTATATAATTAGATGTTCCGTACCAAGGGACACATAGGTACTTACAATAAAATTAATCTAGGTAGCGCTTGTTCACTCGTCTGTAACGGTGACCAACCGTGACATGCAAAATAAAAGAGACACGAAGTGGTTTCAATAGCTTGACTTCTAAACGTTGCGAACAAAAACACACATCGTTTCATTTTAGCTCAACTGGCATGGCAAACAAGTAAAACATTATTACTACCACAATAATTAGGTGTTTAAACGTATCGAACGAAAAAGGTCTTCGTTACCACGCCTAATTAGCACATATTTGTTATTTCTAAAATAAATCAGAATATAAAAATAATTAATATCGTAATTTATTTTCACCATTATCACTAGTCTGTCGCAATCAATGTCAAATCAAGCCACTAACGTCGATCAACTTCCCCCAACTTTATGCAGGTTAAATTTTGTGATCAGTCACAGAGACAAACTTCGAATGTAGAAAAGATTACTTCGAATGTTACAACCATATATGGTCATAATCATATATTTCCTGATACAGTCACTAAAAATTTGAAAGTAATTGCTCAAGGTTATTTTTAACAGTAACTGGTATATTTTTATTTTTTCTATGACTATTAATTAAGGAATAAATAAATAGAGAGTGACTTTATCTGTCTCCAACGATGAGACGAAGAATCCATCTCCTACATCGGAAAGGCCCTTACCAGTGAGCTTTTCAAATATGTGTCTTACAGTTTTAAATTCTTATTTTCTTAATATTTCCCGAAAACATCTTCGGTGACGGTGGGTCGAAGGGACTTAATTGTCTAGACTAGACCTCTGTCTACCCCTGTATTGGGAATGACGTAAAGATATTTTATTAAATTTTTTAAAAATATTAGTTATGAATAGGTGAAATATATGCATTTTATTTATTTATTTTCAATCCTGGTATACGACGAGAGAATAAACTTTTAACCTTACTTTTCACCGAAGCTTATTTGCGATAATGTGACAAGTGAAGAGCCTATCGCTGTATTAGTGTAAGTAGGTATATGTTTCCATATATTCACACGTATATATAAACCACGCTGTCTGGAGTTCAAACATTCATATTCATCACACAAATGTTTGCCGCTAGCTACCCCGGACTCGAACCCGCAACCCTTAGCATCGAAGGCAGGTTTACTATTAACTAGGCTATTGGGTCCACGTTATTTTATATAATAACAAAAAATTGCACGTAAGTATTGTTCCAACCGGTTAAAATAAACTTCAAACAATGAACACGATATTGTCATTTATTATTCAGCATTTCCATATCATTCCTCATCAAAAACAGCCATTTTCGGTATGTAGAAGCTTATGTTGTAATCCAGAATATGAGCTATCTCCTGCCTGAATTTCACTCAAATAATTTGAACCATAATATTGCATAATACAAAATGTAACAAACATTTATTATCGTTATTCATCAATTGTTTATTGATGAGATGAATTGAGAAATATGTAATATAAATGTATTGTTATTGTATACAAATGTATTATTTCTCTGTTAATTTTAATTTAATTGATTTCTTTCTTAACGATTACAAATTTTCTTGCTTATTCTTGTGACAACCAATACAATACAATACATACAACCAATATAAACTAACAGACATATTTCCAAAACTGGTATTTAGTTATTTTGATTCACATTTCACCAGGTACCTTATTTAGGATAACATGACGTATAAAGTTTCAGGCCCTCATTTGCCATGTCTTGAACCTCTTTAGTTAGTTAGTGCAGTAAACAGGAAGCCTAGTAATGTTATCAGCATTCATGTTTTTTTATTTATTATTAAACACATAATATATTAAAGTTAGACCATTCCGTATGGTTATGGCTAAAGAATATACCACCTCTCATGTCCTTGAGTGTAACTTTATTTGCACACTAAAACATGTATAAAATGCCGAACTCGCATTATCTACCAGTTCACCTTTCGTTTGAGAAGAGAATCTAGTGATGGGTGCAAATCACAAATTTCAAAAGAAATTTTAAATAAATGCGAAGCAATTATCACAATAATATAATAGTAAATGTGTACTATACACGTACTAATATAATTATGCTATTAGATAAATATATAAAACCATACAATACTACTTTATACATATATCCCAATAATAAATACATACTCAAAAGTAAAAGTGAATTATAATGCGTTTTTACATACACAATAAATTAATATGATATTTATATATGGTATAGGAATCGACTAAGGGAAGAGTTTTTCAAAATTCCTTTGTCTGCTGACAGGTGAAGGGATAACCATCTCAATAAATACTACATCCAAGTTCACCAGACCGGTGCTGGGCTGCAGTGTCTACGGTACAAAGATGTAAGTGTTTTGTACTGCGATCGCCAGTCCGCGCCTGCCGGTGATGGCGATTATGACAAATCTTACATGAGAGGCCTATTTCGTACAGTGGACTTTTATAGGCATTTATCTATGTATGTATGTAAAGTATAAATAAAGACATGATAAAACATAACACGCGCACAGCCCTCAGCAATGTCCTGCTCTTATTTAACATTAAACTTTAAATAACAAAGTCCAAGATAAGATCATTTATTGCATACCTAAAATCGGATAATTTTGTTCTGTTACGTAATAGTGCTGTAGTAGAATACGCGGTAACAACCCAATGAGCTATTTTCAATTATAATTGACTCTTGTGAAGGTATTGCATTGTCATAATGACATAAACAGTCACGAAAATAGTTTAGTTTCGACCATGATATCGCAGCAGTTGCACATTTAAAATGTTACTCTGGGTTTTGTTAAAAATTATTCTGATCACTTTCGTAAATTGCAACGAAGCTATTGTCAAAATATCGAAACCCTACGCAATTTTTCCAGTGCCTCATGAACTACCGAACCGTAACGACCGTTCAGATCAATGTTGGCTCAGGATCGAAGACTTCGAGTTGGTCGAGACCATGACTATATATTGTTACCAGGCTCAGTCGTTTCTTCATAGCCACATCCAAGAATATAATTATAAGAAAATGGAAGAGGATAAGATCGACGTAAGCTTATGGAGAGAAGAATCACAACCAGAACAGCAGATTTCTCAGTCAGTCGATATTGAAAAGCGATCTGCCAATGACAAAAAGTTATAAAAGATTGCCGGGTGACAACTGTTTTAGACCCAACTATGAACAAAAGAATATACGTCTCCAGAAAAGCAGACTGTAGACTAATTATGTATAGTAGAGAAGGCATGACGAACTATAGAGTAGATTGTGAAAAAATCTTATACTTTTTAAACAGTCACGCGTCTGGCGGTCAGTCCTGCCATTTGCAAATTGAATTATTTTTTGTCGTGTTTATCACTATGTTATTCTTTTTTTAAATATGAATGTTTTTTTAGTTTCGATTTTCTGAGCTTAAATATATTCTCTCTCTTTAGATGAATTACAATAGCAATAAATTTTGCTTAAATTGTTGCTTCTTTTGGCCTCTTCGGTATAGCTTAGGAAATATCCTAAGCTATATTTCGCTTCAGAACGGACATATATATATATATATATATATATATATATATATATATATATATATATATATATATATATATATATATATATATATATATATATTACAAGTTCTATAATGAATTACAACAGCAATAAATTTTGCTTAAATTGTTGCTTCTTTTGGCCTCTTCGGTATAGCTTAGGGAAATATCCCTAAGCTATACCGAAGAGGCCAAAAGCCATCCAACATCAAACAAAGACAAAGAAAAGAAGCAACAATTTAAGCAAAATTTATTGCTATTGTAATTCATTATAGAACTTGTGGGAAAAGGAATATCCTATTTTTAAGTTCAAGAGATTGGCGATTGAAGACGTTTTACCAGAACTCAACGTAAATGTAAGTTCTCTACAATAATAGGAAATTTAAATTCTTGAGTTACTAAAGATTGTCAACAGTCTGCTTCACTCATTGTAAAATATTAAAAACTACGTTTGTTTCTCTATCCTTCATAATATTCATTCTGATTCACATTAAAAATTTAAATTAAACATTGGAAACATTAAAAACACAAACAAATGTATATACGTTATTAATTATATTTATGTATATACGTTTGTTTCTCTATCCTTCATAATATTCATTCTGATTCAAGTTTTGTTGTTGTCAATGAAACGTAATTGAAATTTTTATTATATAATTTATAATAGAGACATTTCTTGCCAATGTTTAATTTAAAATCACGAACTAGGTGACCTTTGTTCGTTTAGTGATAGCGCTATAATATATTTTTATTAATAATGTTTTTTTATGTAACGAATTTCCACATAGATTACATCTATATAAAAAAATAAACACAAACTCAAAACAAAGTATTGACTTGTTTAGGGCAATTTCAAGAGATAACTACGCACGTAATGAAATTTTAATATGTATAAGATTAGCTCGCTATTATACTTTTAAGTATAATATGCGAATAGTTCTCTTTGTAGGTTGTTTATAATTAGTTATCAATAAACTAATTATATTATGTCATTGTTTCTCATCTATTGTTCATCTTTTGGTTCGTACATACATTCTTATAGAATATGGCACTTGGCACGTGAAGGTCGTGAAAACAAAGCATGAGTTTTATTGCGCCATAGAAAAGAATAGCTCAAAATATAAGAATCCTTCATACAAACCTTCATTTCTATATATGACACCGCTGAGATTGGCTATCGTCCGCAAATTAGTTAATTGACCTTCAATTTGTTTCGTGATTTTCCTTTACAAATACCATTTTGTTTAGTGATTTATTCGCATGATTAATCATCGATGCATTCATATAAAATGTGCAAAAAACCTGTTCAGTGCAATTTGAACTCACCTGGTGTGTTTTGTTACAAGTTTTATATTAGTTTTGCATTATCTTATGATAATAATAAATTATATATGTAATAATAGTAAAAATTTTACGAATTTCTCTGTTTCATTCTAAAAGGATTAATTCCGATTCCAAAAAAGAAAATAATGAACTATATATTTCAGAATTGACAATATCTTATGGCCATTTACTACAATAGTGGCAAATTTTTTGCATCATCATTGGAATTTCTCAATTACACAGTATATGTAAAGTACCGAACGTACTTCATACCTAATTTCATCAAAATCGGTTTACCAGTAAACACACGTGCTTATTTATAACATTAGTTTGAATTCGGCAAGAACTATAACCTTATTTAAAAACTACCTCCTTAGAAACGATCGAGTTCGATACTCAAGGCTCGTACCAATGGGTTTTTTCAAAAACTTATGTACGAATTGCATCGTAGGCTGAGGCATAAAGACAGCGACGGGCTCACCACATGTCACTTTGTCCCAAAAATATCTTCGGTGGAAGGCGGGTCGAAAGGACTGTATGGGGAATGGCGTTCCGTAAAGCACAAGAGCGAAAATAGTAAATACTCCTAAATGTATAAAGGCGAAACATAACACATATGTTGAATTGCTTAAATATTTCTTCAGGCGCATAATCAAATATTTTTTAAGCAAAATAAATTTATTCAAAAGACGGCGACGGGCTAACCACCTGTCACGTTGTCACGTTGTCGTCTAGACTAGAGCTCTGTCTACCGCTGTATTGGGAATTGCGTGAAGATAAATATATATATTTTTATGTAAATTTATGTTAAGTATTTTTTTATGAAAATAAAATTTCCTTTCCGGACAAAATCGGAAATAAGTTTTGTTTCGTTTCTAGTACTGCAATAGCAGATGTTTTATTTGCAAGAGTTTAGAGTTTATTTACATGCAGATTTTAACCATGGCGCCTGATGTGCAATTGTTAAAATTTAATTTAAATTAATTATGTCATGTTCCAATTTAACGGTAATGTTCATATTTAACAATTTTCCATGAAACAGAAATGTACCCAAATTTCATAACAACGTTACTAACCTTACAAATTTTGTTAAAATGTTTTTGTAGTAAAAGAAAGTTATTAATATGGTTGCTCTTTTAAGTTGAGTGTTAAAGCACTCAACACAATACAATAAACGTCCTTTTTATTGTTGAAAGGAAAAAGGTCACGCCTGTCGCGACCTTGCCAGTATGACGAAGGTCATGAGTTCACCAGGAAATCCAAAAGATTTTTATCCCGCAAGTATTTTACTGAGAGCAATGTTTACGTCCTATTCTACATCGTTTTGTATTCATATTACGAATTGCGCACTTTCGTAACAAAAATGTCGCATTTATATTTTAGCCATACATTTTATAAACAATACGGACACATAAATTTAGTTTCCAAGTCTACCATTGCTCATCAGATACTATTCTATTTAATACTATTATAAAAAAATAAGAGACGTTTCGATTTAAATAACAGATTTTAGAAAGAAAATAATCAACACTATAGAAGTTTAGTCTGAAGAAGCAAGGATTTTAATGATTGTACAGCGATATGTTTTTTAAGGTCTTCTTCTTCTTCTTTACAGCCTATCAAGAGTCCACTGCTGAACATGGGCCTCCCCCAAAGCTTTCCATAACGAACAGTCCCCAGCCACCTGCATCCATCGACTTCCTGCAACATTTTGCAAGTCGTCACTTCATCTCGTGGGGGGTCGTCCTACACTGCGTTTGCCTATACGAGGTTGCCACTCGAGAACCTTTCTTCCCCAACGGTTGTCAGTTCGTCGAGCTATGTGGTCGGCCCATTGCCACTTCAGCGCGCGAATCCTTACGGCTATGTCAGTTACTTTAGTTCTGCTGCGGATGTCTTCGATTTTTAAGGTCCGGTAAGGATTTTGAAGGTCGTAGATCATTTATTATTAGTATTAATGAAAGGGCTAAATAGTCTAGACCTCTTGGTACCCTTTTATTAGGAATTGCATAAAGATTATTCTGTAGATTATTAATGTTGCCTGATACTCATCAGCATCATAATGGTCTGCAAAAGTTCACTGCAGAACCTAGGCCTCTGCCATACCAAAAGGTTACCATGATAAATCACGATCGCCGAGTGGTTGGGTTATCGGAATCTGAGTTAAGAGACCAGAGTTCGATCCCTAAGTGGCAGACTCAGACATTTATATCATTGGCTTGGACATCAAGACAGCAACAGGCTCACCACCTGTCACGTTGTCCCAAAAATGTCTTCTGTGATAGGTGGGTTGAAGGGACTTAATTGTCTAGACCTCTGTTCACCCCTGTATTGAGAATGGCGTGTAATTCTTGTTTTTATCGTAATTATCACGCCTAGTGTGAAAAATTGGTGGTCGCAGTACCTACCAGACACCACGCACCATAGATGTAGCTGCCCACCATAAATATCTACTGAATTTTTGTGTAATATTTTTCGAGATGGTTATCGCTTTTCCCATGATTGCCTTTTACGTCATCCACCGGAAGAAAGGGGGTTGTATATTCCTAAGCCGTAACCATGCAACACGACTGATACTTAAACTGATGTTGAAATATGAATGATACTTAATAATTAAAGGTCATTTATTTAACCAAAGTATATACAATATCTTCGCCATATATAACATCTTCACCAAAGTAAAACACAGAGAATGTTGCTTATATGTTTTCTAAGTTTGCCAAATAATAATACAACTAAGAAAATACCTAACTGGGAAAATACTACCAATTTGGCAGGCCGGATGAATGGATTTGAAACTTAATAAACTCAGGCGTTACGTTGCGGATATTTATTATAATTAAAATCTGCTCCTCCAGAAGAAATTTAGGCTGATGCCTTACTTTACGGAAGGACGAATGGTCCGGGCTCGAACGTCATAGACTATTCGTTTGAAGATACTTTTTTTCGAGTCAAAACATTTGCCGCGTAATTATGTGTAGAGGCATATGTTATCTGCTGTCGATTGCAGTTGCTGCGTCATGGCTGTGATGCATTTTATAGTATTATTGCACGGGAAGAAGGGTGATTCTGTTTTTCTCTTCGGACCAGAGAACATATGCCATTTATTATTTTTGCGAAAGTTAATTTTGTACGTAACAGTATTAATTTTGTGATAAACTTTTTTTAATTTAAAACATGTTTGGTATTTTTCGAAAAAAGACGTTTATATAGATAAACTAGGATTTTAAATTTTGTATTTTATATTCTTCGTCCTAGTTCTGAGCCTACGTGCAAAATATTGGCCAAATACTTGAAGTTTATATCGAGACACATAAATACAGACATTTAAATTTTTATTTTTACATTATTTTATTTAAATTTTTACAGTAACTAGTTGGCAAAAATTATTTTACTTTGCATATTTTCATTTTCATTTTGACAAAACGGGGCGTAAATCAATTACGTCCCAGCTTAAAAACAATTCTTCTCAAAATTTTGATTCACCGATTGATACATCCATAGCTCCAAGACCACACAATTTTGATTTAAAGAAAGTTGTCGAGTCTAAAGTTATGGATGGTGATTTAAAAAACGCATCGCGTATTTTATTTTCTGATGATATCCTGGCGCCTCACAATGCGGACACCCCTGAAAGCTTACATCAGAAGCATCCTAAGGCCAATTCCTCCTTGCTTCTACCGTCGCCTCCTGATCCTTCTTATCAGCCATTACAAGTTTCATAAAAGATACTTTAGAGGCAATTATGTCTTTCTGAAATGAGTCTGCCGGCGGCATTGACGGAATGACGCCTCAATCTGAAAGATCTTGTAAGCGCGTCCGCCGGTGACGCCGGCCGAATTCTTTTGGGCGACATAACAAAATTAAGTAATTTTATGCTTTCTGGCAATGTAAATCCCAATTTTGTTAAAATAATATATGGAGCAAGGTTATGTGCCTTTAAAAAAAAGATAATGGTATCCGCCCTATAGCTGTTGGTTCCACTTTTAGACGTTTAACTTCTAAATTAGCATGTAGGCACATAACCTCCGATCTAAAGTCAAAATTTCAGTCTATTCAGTTAGGCTTCGGTAGCAGAGGAGGTTGTGAGGCAGCTGCACACTCAGTGCGTACTTTTTTAACGAATTGTCAAACAGATGTTTTCTTGAAAGTTGACCTTAGGAATGCCTTTAACTCCCTCGACAGATCAACCCTGCTGAAGGAGGTTGCGAAACATACCCCGGAAATTTACCATTACGTTTGGCAATGTTATAGACAAAACTCTTTATTTTACGAAAATCATTTAATTGACTCAGCCGTCGGAGTTCAGCAGGGTGATCCACTGGGCCCAGCATTGTTTAGTTTGGGAATTCAACCGATTATTTCAAAGTTGAAATCCAAACTCAATGTTTGGTCTCTAGATGACGGAACCCTAGGAGGAAAGCCAGATGACGTGCAAAATGACCTTCAAAAAATTATTCAAAATTTTAAAAACATTGGCCTTGAATTAAATAATACTAAATGTGAACTTTTCATTCCTGACCGTTTGTCTTCTCATAGACACAGTTTGTTTCAAAATTTTAACAATATATCTCCTGGCATTAAAGTAACTGAGGCGGATTCTCTTTACCTCTTTGGAGCGCCGTTATTTACAGAGAGTATGAAACCTCTTTTGAAAGTAAAATTTGATCATTTTTTAGAACATGTTAATAAACTGTATATTCTTAATTCTCATGTAGCGCTTACTATTTTAAAATATTGCGTTCTTGTTCCTAAATTTACTTATTTACTCCGCTCGAGTCCAGCATGGAAATGTTCTGATTTTTTAAAACAAATTGACCTTAATCTCAAAATAGCTTTGGAAAAAATTCTAAATTTATCTTTAGTCTCATCTAGCTGGACTTAAGCTACTTTACCTGTTAGATTTGGAGGTATCGGTATAAGAGAGGTTTCAAATATTGCGCTGCTGGCTTTCCTTGCCTCCGTACACAGTGTTCATGATTTGTCACGTAAAATTCTTAAGAATGATTTGGACTTGACCTTTGCTACCGAGGCAAGAGAAGCATGGTTACGTCTCAGTCCCGGCGAGGATATTCCACTGAAATTCTTAAGAATGATTTGGACTTGACCTTTGCTACCGAGGCAAGAGAAGCATGGTTACGTCTCAGTCCCGGCGAGGATATTCCACTGGAACCTAACTCACAAAAACGGTGGGATATCCCGTTGGTTCAAAATGTGTAGAAATGCTTACTGAACAATTTTCACTGTGACAGAGACCGCGCCCGCTTTCTAGGTGTTTCGACAAAGGAATCCAGTTACTGGCTACATGCTTTACCATCAAGTAACCTTGGTACATTACTAGATAACGAAAGTTTACGAATAGCTGTAAGAAGAAGATTGGGAGCATCGATTTGTCAACCACATCGATGTCGTTGTGGCAGCGACGTCGACGAGTTAGGCCTCCACGGACTTTCATGCCAAAAAAGTGCCGGCAGACTATCTCGTCACGGTTCCTTGAATGAAATCATCCGAAGGGCTCTTGTTTCCATAAATATTCCATCGGTTTTAGAGCCTTGTGGAATATTTAGGGAGGATGGTAAGAGACCCGACGGCTTGACTTTAGGCCCTTGGGAGAGAGGCAAAGCTCTTGTGTGGGACGCAACTTGCGTCGATACATTAGCGGCCTCTCATATCAAGGGTACTTCGATAAGGGCCGGGCGGCATCAGAGGCAGCTGAATCGGGTAAATGGCGTAAATATGAGTCTTTGAAAGGAGACTATATATTTGTTCCATTTGCCGTAGAGACAATCGGTCCGAGGGGTCCCCGCGCGATGCAGTTTTTAAAGGAATTGTATCCGCGACTTATCGTTGCCGCTGGTGACAAGAGGGCTGGTTCTTTTCTCGCCCAACGGTTAAGTCTAGCCATTCAACGTGGAACTATGCCACGAGGAGTAGGGCTCTATGATTATAATAGTTTTTAGTTAATAAGTATTGTAAATATTAACATCATTTTTTCTGTAAATAAATATTTATAAAAAAAAATAAATTTATATGTATACCACATTTAAAATTAGAAAAAGATAAACAGGTACCTGCTACCTATACGGTAATAAAATTGTATATACCTTTTTCGGCTTAAATATCTATTAGTCCGCAAGTTTGTACGCAACCATAAACAATATTTCACATATCTTTTGCAAATTTTAAACCTTATTCTTGTGTAGCCTTAATAAATAAACTACACTCTCAAGTAACTCATATTTAAATTTAAAGAAAATATTTTAGCATCCGTGGGAGACATGAGAATTGCAAGTTGTCTTACCCACAAACCTAAACCAGCACAATAATGAAGAAGCTGCAGGTGCATGCGATGCTAACTTTTACCACAGAACTTAGGAAAGGGACTGGAAAAAGAGGGGAAAAAGAGTGCAGTTATGTGACTCAGTCGTGGTACCGCTGACCCATTGGTGGAGCCATGAGCACCAAAAGCCACTTAGCTTTACCACGTTAAAATTTAAGAGCCAAAGATTACTTGAAACCACTAAATACTGTTAAAGATTTTTAATTTTATTGAAACTTAATAAAAATAGGAAAGTATAATCTCTGTCTATCCGTCCAATAGGTTATGTATGTTAGTAGTACAAAATATTTTTAATTAATTAAATCTTTAAAATAACGACTTAGCTAGATTTAATCGAATAACTACAATATTTTCAATTGTATCATTGCAAACAATTTGCAAAAGATATACGAAATAGTTATAAAAGGACAATATCACACGACCTTGGCCTTTGCTTCACGTGAACTATTCCATTAATTTATCGCGTGGGGACAATAGCTTACAACGCCATAGCACCATCAAGTGGCAATTAACTAACGAGACCCTGATACATTAATTGATAGCATTCGCTATTTCTATTCAATCAAATAAGCGAAATTACAGGACAATAAAATATCTTTAATTTTTAAGTATATTAAATAGGATTTAATGAATAAATGCGGCCTATGTGAAACCTATATCGCTCTAAATGAGAAAAAAAGGCATTAGTACCTTATTTCCACTTCACTGAGTGTATACTTACTTACCTTCAGTTACCTAATATCCACTACAGGGCCTCTCCGGAATGGAATAATTACGCCATGTCTTGTATCTTAGAACCTGCCATTCACGGATCTCGGTAATTTTAAACTAAAAAAATGAACAGACCGGTGACGAGAACCAGCAGCATTTTATAGTCGGATTTTATAGCAAGGATACAGTACAGTCAGGATCAGACTTATTGAAAAAGTAATGGCCGTCTCTGTATTTGGGGCTGAAATAAAGCTAGAAAACATCAGATAATGTTTGTTTTTGGGAGGAGTAAGCGACGTGAACAAACTTTGCTGTGACAGAAAGATTAATCGTGAGCGAGAACACTATGTATAACAAAAGTTATTGGAAACCATTATGTAGACCTAAATTATCCATCCAATATATAAAAAAAATATCTTCACGCACTTCCCAATACAGGGGTAGACAGAGTTCAAGTCTAGACAATTAAGTTCCTTCGACCCACCTTCCACCGAAGATATTTTCTGGACAACGTGACAGGTGGTGAGCCCGTCGCTGTATGTATATCCAAGCCAACGATGAAATACGTACATAAGTTTTTGAAAAACTCATTAGTATGCCACCTGGGGATCGAACTCGTGTCTCTCGACTCGAAATTCCGACCACCCAACAACTCGGCTATCGTGACTACAATATATAATATTTACACAAATGTACTAATTGAATAATATCTTCACGTATATTCACAACTCTGGGCTAGAAGACTTGAAAATTAAATAATTTCGGCCCACCTTTCACTGAAGCCTATTTGGGGCGACGTGATAGAGCCTGTCACCATCTTCGTGTCCTAGCCAAGAGTAAAGTCAACATTGATATAAATAAATATAAAGACCTCCGTGGACGAGTGACGTACACACCGGTGTGCAAGATGTCGCCATCTCTGAGTGTCATCATTCACACAATCAAAATCACATTTTCTACAATTTTTTGGGTCTGAGTGTTTGTGGTGCCATCATTGTTTCCGATACCCCTATCTATGCATGTATTATTTATTTATTATATTAACATATGCAGATAAATATTCATATACTCGTATACAGATGAACATCCACGTTATATATGTACAATCAATGACAGTCACAAGAGCCGAGTGGTTGGGTGATCGGAATTCGAGTCAACAGACCCACGTTCCATCCCAAATGGCGGGCACGTACCAATTGGTTTTTTTTAACAACTTATGTACAATTTAGACCATTGGCTTGGACATAAAATCGTTGACGGGCTCACCACCTATCACGTGGTCCCAAAAATCTCTTCGGTAGGAAATGGGTCGAAAGGAGTTAACTATCTAGACCTCTGTCTACCTTTGTATTGCAAATTGCCAGCAGTTATATAACACCACCACCACTATTCCACGACTCGAATACAAACATTCGTATTAATACCAAAAATGTTTACACCTCGAACCCACCACCGTTACCTTCAGAGACAACGTCTCTTCATGAAATCTCTCTCTCAATGAAATATAAAATCGATAAACACTCACTCCTAACCTTCGAATTATTTAACCACACGTCGTTCATTTAACAATAAGTCGTGCCATGGAATAAATTAAGTTAATTAATATAAGAAAACCTTAGTGTAATAACTTACTTTATCAACGTCCAAAAATTAAAACTTTTTAGACTAACATACCACAAATATTGTTTCGTCTATGCATACGAGTGTATACTTTTACACTTACTTTAGGGTAAACTTGATGTTTTGGCATTTGACGCCTTTTAGGTTATAAGCTGTGTGGACGCACCGAAACAATATACCGACCATTTTCAAACCTGTGAGTATCTTAGGGAAACTTAGGTGCGCGACTTAGGGGTACTGCGCTGACCACTGACAAATGGCGGGATAACCATCTCAAGAATACATAATCCTGCAAGTGTGGCGATTAGGGCACATCCTTCTCATGGGAGAGGCCAATGTATTGCTGTAGACTTTTACAGGCCGCTTATTTAAATTTATATGTATAGTATGAGAAAACAGTTGAAGTCCTACAGTTTCAAAATAAGAAGCACGAAATTTCATATTAATAATAATTACAAAAATTCATAGATGTAACTCTTATAAAGAGCGCATGAGGGTACACCTTAATGCGAAGAAATCCGATGCCAGTGCCCTGAGATTTTACTGCCATACCTCTCTTTACTCAAAGTAAGTAGGTACTCGTAAAGTATTACGTTTATTACACTTTGGATGGCTTCAAGGTCTGAACTAAAATTTATATCAAGAAAAGTATTAAATATAAAATTTATATCAAAATACATTATACAAGATTAATTAACAGTAGTATTTTAGTATTAGTATATTAACAGCCTTGAATATCGTTATGACAACCGATAGATGGCGGGATAACCATCTCTAAAAATATCAGACCAAAATAATCAGACTTATTTTACATAAATCAAATCTCATTTTTAATTCTTTTTTATTATTTATAGCAGACTATTGTTAAAAATATATTCTATGACTAATTGATAAGGCACCGGATGTAGGCAATAAAGTTTTGATTATGATATTTGGCACAAACTCCAGTTTCTTATATGAATTTCGAAATGGGTTACATCTGCTGCACGCTGATGACGTAAATCGTATAGACTGCAACTGAAATTGTATTTTTTTCCGTTATAAGTCTTTTACTATTTCACACTTAGTATTGGCAATTGAATCTTATAACTAGACATTACAGTGAACAAAATTCCGGTATATTCCCGTGGTTTCCAGGCCAATTGATAACCCTATAAGTATATGTTTCATAATAGATTTTTTCCTTAATTTCAATAGTTAATTGACTCAGGCGTTACTTTGCGGAAGTTCATTGTAAAGTTGTTACTAAAAAAATTACTTCGCAACACTCCGCATGCAAATATAAAAAGGTATATGTTACCTGGTCCGAAGAGAAGAAGAGCATCAACCTCCCTCCTACAGATGCGTGCACTAATTCCACTGTATGCACCACCACCACTACACTCAAACCAGGTAACATATATCTCTGCGGTCGCTCATCGTAGAGTCTACTCGCTTGATAATGCCTTGTTTTGTGGCGAAACACGTGTCGCGTTTTCGGTGGTGGTATATGTTACCTGGTTTGAGTGTAGTGGTGGTGGCGCATACAGTGGAATTAGTGCACGCATCTGTGGGAGGGAGGGTGGTGCTCTTCTTCTCTTCGGACCAGGTAACATATACCATTTTATATTTGCATGCGGAGTGTTGCGAAGTAATTTTTTCAATAACAACTTTTAATTTCAATACAATTTATAATTAACTTTTAACTATAAATAATCTTTCCGTGTCAATTTTTTCTCTGTTGAAAGTTATTAATGGTGAAAAAATTAAAATACTTTTTAATGACACAAAAGGAATAATAGTAACACCTAAAAGTACTGAATTTGTGTGTGAATTTGTGAAAAGTGAAAAATAGATCATTAATAAAAGATAAATGTAAGTAAAAGCTAATTTAGCCGAAATTTAATCGGCTAACCAAATAACCATTACTCACGATAACGTCCTGACAGCTCTGTACATTTCGTAGGGCAAAATATATAGCTGCTGGACTTTCTTTGATACATTGTATTAAACCTTAACTGGATAAAAGAAACACAAATATTTATCGTTATAAAGAACCAAATTTTTTTTTTTTAAATGTTTAATCCTCTACAAAGGTACAACTAAAAAAAGAAGAGAATTTGGCTGGCGTCGTTTTGGCACTAGATTCGGAAGATTGATAGGTAAGATTGTCTACCACCTCATCACATTCCCTTAATATTCTGTGGATACGTTTGTTTGTTTTTGGAATATTTGAATGGGGCCTCCATTCACATGAGTGTAATTATAACTCATTGTTTTTCTTTCATTTTTTCTTAATTTAACTACGTTCTGATAAATAAAACAAGATAACTTGATACGAGGACGAATCCCGTTACAGTAAACGTCCCTCTAGAGTACTGCGATTGAGATAAAAATATCATATGACAGAGTGGAGGTTTACCAAATTTTATCCGTCCAAATTTTTAAATTCGCTCGTTAAGCGTAGAACGATTTTACGTACACTTTAGTTTAGCAAGAAGTATTTCATACAAAGGATTTAGCCCTCTCCTAAAGAACCAAAATCGATTTAACTTTTCATCATTCTATTGAATTTATAAAGAATCACTAAGAAGAATTTATCTATGTAATTAGATTTAAAAAAAGAACTAAAACACAAACTGTATGATTGAAATTCTCCGTCAGAGTAAACTAAAAATAACAAAAAAAGATGTCAGGGGCAGGCTGAAAGTTTTATTACAAACCTTTTATAATGAAACATGTGACACCAAATGTTACATAGAGACATTGAGTTCCGCATCTGCCAGTGGAAAGTTTTCGTTTCTATTTATCTTCATCGTAGTTATTCTTATTTATCGTGTTCTATCCTATTGATCTGTTCATTTCCATGTACTATTGCTCTATTATATTATTAGTTAGTACTAACTCTATTATATGGAACTAGTCTGATATCAGTATATTAATTTTTTCATTTGCATAAAAAATGGCAATAGAACAACGGGTATACCCGGCGGGTTAAGATAAACACAACTCGCAGGTTTGACTGCTTTTCTAATATTGTTTGAGATAGTTATTTTTACTAGGTTAGGATTGCGGTATTTTATTAAAAAAACCTTTCTTCATTTCATTGTAAGGGTGCAAATATCTTCTCTCAAATATTCTTTTTGAGGGATAAGCCGCCAGTGTAGATTTACAGACTTCATATATCTGTGAAATAATTTTTAAATTTTTATTTGCCAGACGAACTTTTCCGCGATGGTTATCTTTTACCGCAAAGCTTGTGGAAAACTCAGTTTAAACCGAAGCTTGCGTATAAAGCAAGCGCTCTGGCTTGCTGGCCGGGCTGCCACGGCTGTCTTTCATTTATTTGTTTTGGATATGAATATTTTAACAATTTAACCAGTGGAAAATTATACAGGGTGGGCCGGAAATTTTTGCACATTTGAAACATGAATGGAAATTAAACTACGAACATTATTTTTTCGATTATTTATTTAACGTAATAATCATTTATTGAAATTTACTTTTTAAAAATTACATCGTCGAGATGCACCCCGTTTCTTCGTTGGCACTCCTGCAAACGACTACGCAAATTTTAAAAAACTCGCCGGCACATGCTGCGAGGGATTGCGGATATCTCCTCGGTGATGTTTTCTTTTAATTGGGATATAATCGTCGGTTTATTAAGGTAAACTCGACTCTTGAGGTATCCCCACAAGAAAAAATCGCATGGTGTTAGGTCGGGGCTTCTTGGAGGCCAAGGAATATTACCTCTGCGAGAAATAAATTTATTGGGAAAGATTTCTTTAACCACCGGTAAACTCACATTTGATGTATGCCACGTAGCTCCATCTTGTTGCATCCAAGTTCTGCTATTGTATCCTTCAAATTCATGTTACTTCGGTATCAAAAACTCTCGCAACATCTTCACATATTCCACTGAGTTCACAGTTACGTTATTTCCTCAATTATTTTCAAAGAAATACGGACCGATTATGCCCTTTGGTGATATGGCAGCCCATACTGTCGTTTTAGGTGAATGAAGTGGGTTTTGGTGTTTAAGACGAGGGTTTTCCGTGCTCCAATATCGATAATTGTGCTTGTTTACATGCCCATTAATGTGAAAATGGGCCTCGTCCGTAAACAATACATTCTCAAGAATAGAGAATCGCTCCAGCAGAGTGTCAGCCAATAACTTACGTTGAATGTAATCGTTTGGTTTCATCTCCTACACAATTTGTAGCTTATATGGATGCAGCTTAAGGTCCAGATGCAAAATTCGCCGCAGAGTAGTCCTTGGTATTGCCAAAGCCGCCGAACGCTTACGCGTAGACGATTCTGGATCGTTCCTTACTGAAATTTCAACCTCCCGAACGTTCTCATCGGTTCTTTTTGAACGTGGCCGCCCTGTTTGTCTAATATTCATTGTCGATCCCGTTTGTTCAAACTTCTTAATCCAAGCTTTGATTAAATTAACACTTGGACACTCATTTACATGACGTAATCCGTACTCAATTCTAAATAAGCGTCGTACAGTAACGTAGGAATCGATATTTTTGTAAAACTGCTTAAAACAAAAAGCACGCTGTTGTCCCGTGAAGCCCTCAGTTCCCCACGCGTCCGTCTCTCTAACGGTTTTTGAGAAATCAAGTGTTGCTATTTAAAAATTTACGGCCCACCCTATATAAAGACATGTTTCCATAGCAAAAATTCTGTGGAAGTTCTTTTGTATTCTTTATTTAAATTAATTTCTTTATTCTTTATTAAATCTTCACCAGTGATGAAAAATTTTAAACAAAAGAAGAAAATTTTAGAAAGGTTTTATAAAAAGGTGAATTGTAGGACCCGTAACAAATGATAAAAATCATCAGGAATCAACTCCGCCTAACCCAGTATTGGGAAATTGAGTGGCGATGAAAAATATAGAAACAAATTGTAGTAATATTATTCTTGTAAATAATATTTTGTATTGGGTCATTGTAGAAGCGTGCTCGTCGCGACCCCTGCCAGCCCTTTTCAGGGCTACAATTCTACACAGCTGCGCACCCACGCCAACGAGGGTTAGGGCGTCCCCCCAAGGCTACGCACACCAGTTCGTCCCCGTTGGTGTGGAACGCAGCGCGCAAAGCGGCGATGGGGACCGCCACCCGTCACGCACAGCCCGACACGGCGGAAGGTGGAGGACGGAGTGCAGAGTTGGCACGTGGAATGTTAGAGGAAGCATGAGAGATAAGACGAATGAGTTGATTGAAATAATGCAAGAAAGAGAATTAGATGTCGTGTGTTTGTCGGAGACCAAACGGAAGGGCAGCGGTACTGAAGAGCTCCCTGGCGGGGCGTTAGCTCTATGCAAGAGAAAACGGAAAGATTTCTATGGGAGGCACAATGCAGATTTAGACCTGGAAGAGGATGCAGGGTTCAAATGTTTTCTCTTCGCATGATCACGGAAAGCTTCTGGCTGCTAACCAGAAGATTTTCTGTGCTTTTGTGGATCTTGGGAAAGCATTTGATAAGGTTGTAAGGAAGAAAATTTGGGAACTGTTGCCGGGGTATGGTGTGGATGGTCGATTGCTAAGGGCTGTGCTGTCACTTTACTGTGACTGTAAAGCCTGTGTGCGGGTAGGGCATGACCAGTCGCCCATGTTTAGCGTCCAAATGAGAATAAAACAGGGTTGTGTCATGTCTTCCTGGCTGTTCATACTGTATCTCGACAGCTGTTTACAGAAGCTGAAAGATAGCTGTTTGGGTGTGAAATTGGGTGACATATAAGTAAATTGTCTGCTGTATGCTGATGATGCAGTGCTTATTGCACCATCAGAGGCAGAACTGCAGGCATTAGTCATGTGTATGAAAGAAGAATATGAAATTAAAGGTCTCCGTTTGAATGCTAATAAAACTAAGGTTACGTAGTAGTAACGTAGTGAAAAGTGCACGCCTTGCAATACATAACGCAGTATTGGTACCAACTTTGTTATATGGCAGCAAAACCTGGATATGCCAGAAGAAGCATAAAAGCAGGTTGAATGCAGTGGAGATGCGATCTCTTCGTCAAATGTCGGCCTTACCATGGCCGACCGAAAGCGAAACGAAGAGATTCGTAATATGGCAGGTTTGAAAGATGACCTTGTCACAAAAATGTATGAGGGCGTGCTTCGATGGTTTGGGCACGTTGAGCGAATGAGTGAAGACCGAATGGTGAACAAAATATATAGCGCGAAAATTAATATTAAAAGGTGTCGAGGTAGACCGAGACTAACTTTCGAAGACCATGTGAGCAAATTGCTCGAAGAGGGGAGGGTCAAGAGTACTCGGATACCTAGACGTGCATGTATGAAGAAGATGATGAATCTGAAAGAAGCGAAAGAAGTATGTAGGGATCATGACACTTGGCGATCTGTTCTCTCTGGCTACCCCGTCAGGGATTGTGCGTGTAGATAAGTAAGTAAGTAAATAATAGATTCCAAGAATTAAGAATATACTTAAAATCGATCTGTATTTATTCCAAAGTTTTTTTTAGTTAAAATTGCAATCTTTTTATCAATGCTTTCGTAGTTCTTCGGATTGAAATTGTATATTAAACGATAGCTTCATTATACACTCGTGGAAAATACCTTTTTCTATTGTGGTGTCATTTCATTACGTACACTTTTATCACTTTTCTTAACATCACAGCTTGGTTTGGATCCCCTAAAATGAAAGTAATAAAACTTGCCGAATATACGGAAAAAGCTTCGGTTCACATAAATATAACCAGATTGTTTTTCTACGAGAAAACTTGTTATAGAAATTCTCTTATAAAAGAAATAAGGCACTCGTATGAATACATTTAGTAGGCCGACATAGAAACTAATGTACTAAACTGTTTGTAATAAACGGAGAGAAAATAGAATAAAACATAGAACTTTCCAGAGAACGTCTTTTTCTAGAGGTAACATATAGAAACTTTGATTTGTTTCCATTTTTTAAAAATAGTCTGAAGTTCACCCATGATTGATGCCCAGACCGGTAGGGACTGAAACAATTAACTTCTTTTTGGCACCGATTTCTATTTGTTTGGTTCGATTTTATGCTTATTGCTTAAAAACTAATTAAAAAGTAATAAATTTAATTAATGAATGCACTGCATTCTTTATTACGACCGAAGCAATAGATGAAAAGTCATTTGGTCTAAAAGGACATTGAAGTTTTATATTTTGTAAATAAAAAAATATTGGAATACCCATATTATGCTAACTGAAAAATTTTATGGAAAGTAAAATTTATGTCGTATTCAACAAATGCTGTCAATAGTTAAGAAATTGGTATCAAATGAAACGTCGAGCAAAGGCTCGGTTCACAAGATAAATTATCTAGTTATAGAACAGTATTGAATTACAAACGATTCGATTTTGTTAGAGAAGAAAAGTAAGTACTGATTTTTCTTTATTTACATGTAAATACGACTAATTTTCAGTGCATAGATTGACTTTGTGTTTCTAGAATTCGTAAGAAAGTACCTTTGCGCTTATATTGGTAAAGATCTAAAGGGCCTTCTTGCGCTATCTTTTCAAACTAACCGCCTAAAGGAGATACCTGTAGAGTTTCTTTCGCCTGTTTCTTCGCCGTTAGATAACCTCATTAGGAAACGGTGGTAGATTAAAGAATGATAATCGATGAATGTAATTTTTGTTACTTACATTGATGAATAAATGATTTGATTTGATAACCACGGGAGTTACCCATACTTGTATCTCAATTTTTTTTTTCTGGATCCATTCGAGTTATAATTTACTCGAAGTAAGACGGTCACATCAGAAAATAACCATAGTGCGTAAAATTACGCAAAAATGTACACTGCAGAACTGAATGATGAATTGAAACATAAGCACAAACTGCTGTACTGTCTTCGGGCACCATCGGACACGTCCCATCATCTTTACCAGGTATCCTCACCGAGCTCAGCACTGCCCCTGGATACAAACCAGAGTGTGATTTGTTGGCGGATGAGTGCTAGGCTTTTTATTATTAAAAAATAAGAAATTCAAAAAATCAACTGACACGGGTGCGATGCAAACTTGTGACGTCCACCGTATCGTTGGTATGCTCTCACTATAAAATTTTCGTGGTCGTATACTGCAGCACGGATTGTCATATTAGTTGTTTTAGTTTAGCTCGCGTTATTTTATTTTATATTGTCTTCGTGCTGTATTCGGTCCACGAATAAACGACTTTCTTTCTTTCTTTCTCACAAGTTCCAAGCCACCGTCTCTAACCCTTTCATTTTATCAGGTAGTCGCACCATTACTTAGACTCTAGTAAATTTTCCATAGCGACGTCCCTTCGGATGATTTCTACACATCATTATCATTACTAGTTTATATCGTCATGAACATAAATACATCATAAAAAGTCATAGTCTAATCATAGTCTATTTCATACACTGTCACTGTCAACTACAGTTGTGTCATTAATTTATTATAATGTCCTAGGAGTTTACGATTCAAAGAGGCGATCTAATGGAATAACAATGTCTAGTTCACGCCAGTAAAATTATTATAGGCCCTTGAATTTAACAGATTTACTCTCAACGTCCATCCTAGTGATGTTACCAATTTATAATTTGAAAAATGTTTCTTTGAAGCGAACATGTACAATGTACATATACAGAAACCATAAATATCTTTCACGTGTTGTTATTGAGAATATCTTATTCTTCCCTATTAGCCTAGGTGTGGTATCTTTTGGGTTCGACCTATTCGGAACGAGATATAATTAAATGTTCTAGTGAACATAGATTCACTGAAGAAAACATTTTAATACTGTACTAGCAGTGACTATAAAAAGCTTCAAATTGCCAGTTCCCGTAGAAACATCGTGATTAAAAATATGTAATAAACCCTACATATAGAAGCAACGTTGTGAAATAAATTTGGACTTGCGATGGAGTGTACCGAATGCTCGTCGCATTCGGTACACTCCATCGCAAGTCCAAATTTACGTTGACCTAGAAAAATTGTTAAAATATAACCGATATAATGTAACTATAGAAATGTTACTGTGTTACACAGACATAACTATGACTGTGGTACTCGTAAATGTGATTGCAAGTATCACTAGTTTTTATGCATCATAAAATTGGTTATGATTGTTTAATACGATCATAAAGTTGAGGACAAAACTAGTTTTGTGTATAATCGACGCCAGTCGAATTATTTCAATTTGCAGATACTATAAAAATCCACACATGATATACTTTTTTCTATATTCTCCCGTATTGGTAAACAGTCACAGTAATAAATTGATTCTCAGACAGGACAATGTGGAAATCCTATTTTCCGTATATTTTCTCGAATCTGGGTATACGTGGGAATTTCCTTGTTTGTGATTCCATAACATACGTCCTTTATTTACTAACTTGGTGATCAGAGCAGTGCATGTGATGGTAATTTCATTTATATATTTAAATTGATTTATTATTTATATCAAAATTGAAATAATTATAATTTTGAAAACAATAAACTGTGTGTCAGGTGCATACTATTTATTATATTTTACTACTCTGAAAAATTATACCACAAATAATAATACACAACACTAACTCTGAAATAAACGAAATGTCTGGCAGTCAATAATATTTATAAGTAAAACAATTTTTTTTCATCATAAAATTAAGACACGCTGTCCTCCTTCCATGCGTCATCTTATACAGTGTGTCATTACATAGATGACGTTAATTTTATACGCGTTCGTGGATCATTTGTGGGTTTCCACCGTCACGTAGGCAACATATACCACTTGACATATGTTCCGTCTACTTACACTGTTTATTCACAAATTTGTTCGTATTACTCATAACAATCCAGTATCAGTAATACTCATAAATCAGTATTTTTGATATGAGTCTACCACAATATCTTAAGCTTAATATTTATCTTACAAGAGACCAATTATAGCAGGAGACATAAGGCGTAATTAACTTATATGAGATATACAGAAATAACGGAGAAAGAAATAAGCATCAATGATTATACTGGTTTGATTGTTCAGCCTAATCCCTTAACCGCGACAAACGTCACGAACATACGAATTCCAAGGCATAAAATATATTTTAGCACGTCAACATGAGCGTTATATTTTGTTTATTTAATTAGGAATTATCCACCCAAAGTGATATGAATAATCAGACTTGATTCATAATAAATATGGAAATCACTCTTGTGGGTAATGGTCTATACGGAGTATATGTACACACATATACACAAGCAAATACATTTATTTAGGCGCCATTTATTAACACTATTAACCTGCGATGCTTTATCACCGATCTTAAGTTCAAATAAATAAATAAATATAAATATCTTCACGCAATTCCCAATACAGGGGTAGACAGAGGTCTATTCTAGACATTTAAGTCCCTTCGAACCACCTTCCACCGAAGATATTTTCGGGACAACGTGACAGGTGGTGTGCCCGTCGCCGTCTTTAAAGTTTTGAAGTTCAAAGAGACCAATTATTAATCTGCCGCCACCACTACGTCGATACTGAAAATTGTTATGATTTGACATCACTGACATTTGTTGCATTGGGGGTCAGAAAATGTGGCTAGGCAATTCTTTACCCCGAGAAGTTACTGGATCCTTCGGGAATTTCGAGAGAATATGCGGACGCAGTGGGGCGTAGAACCTTACTAATTTATAATTAAATTAATGGTATATATTTGTATTTACTTACAGTAAATTTTTAATTACATGAAAAAACGAAACTAATCGCGAATGGCTACGTTATTACAGTTTATATTGAAAAAGTTGTGAGAGTCGCAAAAAAAATATATATTTATCTAGTTCGATGGTAAACTTTAGACTATAAATCCATCGGGCATCAGACGCTATCGTTTATTATCAAACAGTTAATGTCAACTAAAGAATCTTCTCAATGGATTTACTTCTCGACAAATTGCAAGATCTAGAAAAAAGTCGTAAATGTTGCTTGTGATAAAATTTATAGCATACTAGAAATAAAATGTTATTATGTGTGAAAATACTAAAATATAATTAAGAATAAAACAAATAGGTAACATTGATCGAAAAAATTTATGATACTTTCATCCATTTTTTCCACGTCTGTACCCACGCCCTTTTCCATATTCCGGCACATCAACCCACAACGCTGCAAACACTCCCTTCACAGTCTACCTATATATAACATCTACCTATGTACAACTGGGCTGGTCCACCTTGGATCGGTCATGTAGTGGAAATCTACAGAAACATTGAATATTGTGTGAATGTACCGTCACTTTATATCCCGTTGATGTTGGGAGAGATAAGCTCGGGAAATACCTTTATTATCTTCACGCATTTTCCAATAGAGGTGTAGCCAAAGGTCAAGACAACTTAATACATCTGTTATTTTAGTAACCGACAAACATTTCACTTATTATTTATTTATCTTCACGCACAATCCCTGACGGGGTAGCCAGAGAGAACAGATCGCCAAGTGTCACGATCCCAACATACTTCTTTCGCTTCTTTCAGATTCATCATCATCTTCATACATGCACGTCTAGGTATCCGAGTACTCTTGACCCTCCCCTCTTCGAGCAATTTGCTCACATGGTCTTCGAAAGTTAGTCTCGGTCTACCTCGACACCTTTTAATATTAACTTTCGCGCTATATATTTTGTTCACCATTCGGTCTTCACTCATTCGCTCAACGTACCCAAACCATCGAAGCACGCCCTTATCCATTTTTGAGACAAGGTCATCTTTCAAACCTGCCATATTGTGAATCTCTTCGTTTCGCTTTCGGTCGGCAATGGTAAGGCCGCACATTTTACGAAGAGATCGCATCTCCACTGCATTCAACCGGCTTTTATGCTTCTTCTGGCATACCCAGGTTTCGCTGCCATATAACAAAGTCGGTACGAACACTGCGTTATGTATTGCAAGGCGTGCACTTTTCACAACGCCTTGCCTTTTGATTAACGCAGTCAGGGCACCATTGACTTTGTTCCCGGCAGCGACACGCCTGTCCACATCTAAATCACATCTTCCATCCCGGCTAAACGCACTCCCCAAGTATACAATTTCATTCACCTGTTCTAGTTCATTCCTGATTTACCCAAATTTCGCACTTCGTTCTTTCTTCGTCCCTTTAAATACCAGAACCTTAGTTTTATTAGCATTCAAACGGAGACCATTAATTCACATTCTTCTTTCATACACGTGACTAGTGCCTGCAGTTCTGCCTCTGATGGTGCAATAAGCACTGCATCATCAGCATAAAGCAGACAATTTCCTTTTATGTCACTCAATTTCACACCCAAACAGCTATCTTTCAGCTTCTGTAAACAGCTGTCGAGATACAGTATGAACAGCCAGGAAGACCCTACATACTTTCCGATTTATCTTGCATCCTACGTGTCAAAACCTTCGAATAAACTTTACTTGCTAAACTGGTCAAGCTGATCGCCCGATAGCACCCGCAGTCATAATGTGAACCTTTACCTTTATATAAAGGCACAATGACCGCGGATCGCCAATCATCCGGAACAGCCCCCGTTCGCCAGCACAAATTGCACAACAGATGAAAGCTGACATTACTTGACCATTGACCAGATACTTGACCATTTCAGCAGTAACTCTGTCTAGTCCCGCAGCCTTACCACATTTTAAACTTCTAATCGCACATTCAATCTCTTTCATACTGATGACCTCAGTGTCATCAAGGTCCGTGTCTGGCGTACCAGTCACGGCGTCACCCCCGGATCCCTAACTAAGATCACATCACACGCATACTCTATAAAATTCGCTCCATCGCTGCATGACGTCCGATTTTTCTGAGAGGACGTCAATGGTTCCCGAAAGCACTTTATTCATTCTTAAGTCTGTCGCACCACTCCGGGTCCTTCCAACCTCTTACCAGAAGAGTTTGGAGTTCTCCTTGAAGTTGTGCGACAACCTTTCGTCCGCTTCCATTCTACTCCTTTCACGCACTTCCTCAATCAATGCTTTCGTGTGAACTTTCTGGAGCTTATATCTTTCTTTCCTCTTCTCTCTCATATCCTTATCATTACTAGAGGCCAAATAGTCTAACCATGCTTTCTTCTTCTTATTTACAGCTTCTTTCACTTCGTCATTCCACCATGCATCACCCTTTTTACTACTACCTCTTTTCACAGTTCCACACGTCTTCCGCTGCACTAACCATTCAATCTCTAAGGCTCTGCCATATTTCTTTCACACATTCTTTCCTGACATCAATGCTGTCCAGCTTTTCAGCTACCCTTGCTTGATATTTATCCCTAGTGTCCGCTTCCTGAAGCTTCCAGCTTCGGATGCTACCGACCGACTGTGGGTCTGGTATCGCCGTCCGGTAGCGCCAACCCGCGAACAGACCCCTAAATCTAGTAATCACTAGATAGTGATCCGTTCCCAGGTCAGCACCCCGGAACACTCGCGTATCCATCAACCGTTTTCACAGTCGGTCATCCACCAGAATAAATCGATCATACTTCTCTCATTCTCTCTTGTTCTAGTATACATATGGATTTTCTTGTGACTAAACATAGTGTTTGTCACAAGAAGACCCTTTTCCTTGCATACAGCCAGTATAAGCTTGCCAGCATAGTTAACCCTTTTATCGCCAAACATTCCAAGCACCGACTCGTACCCTGGCCGAGCGGTGCCAACCCATCCATTCAAATCACCACATACAACAATTCTTTCATTTCCTCTAACCAAGTCTAGAACTTCTCTTACATTCTCCCAAAACTCCTCCAGCTCAGCTCTGGACGACGAAGCTACTAAGTCCCAATTTAAAGCGAACCCAGAGAAGTCTCGAGTTCACAACCTTATATTCAGTCATAACATCGACCAACCGAGACGACAGCAGCACCCCCACTCCCTGGCAGGCGCTCTCGCTCTCCGGGGCTCCGGACCGTAGAGCTAACGCCCCGCCAGGGAGCTCTTCAGTACCACTGCCCTTCCGCTTGGTCTCCGACAAACACACGACATCTAATTCTCTTTCTTTCATTATTTCAATCAACTCATTCGTCTTATCTCTCATGCCTCCTCTAACATTCCACGTGGCAACTCTGCACTCCGTCCTCCACCTTCCGCCGTGTCGGGCTGTGCGTGACGGGTGGCGGTCCCCATCGCCGCTTTGCGCGCTGCATTTCACACCAACGGGGACGAACTGGTGTGCGTCGCCTTGGGGGGACGCCCTAACCCTCGTTGGCATGGGTGCGCAGCTGTGTAGAATTGCAGCCCTGAAAAGGGCTGGCAGGGGTCGCGGCGAGCACGCTTCTACAATGACCCCCACGTGTCAACATTTCACTCAAGTTTGTATTTCGAACAACGTGACAGTTTATGAGCCTGTCACCGACTTTATGTTCAAGCCAATGATGTGAATCGTACATAACTTTGAAAATGCCTTAAATAAATAAATATCTTCACGCAATTCCCTACACAGGGGTAGACAGTGGTCTAGTCTAGACAATTAAGTCCCTTAGACCTACCTTCCACTAAAGATATTTTCGGGACAACGTGACAGGTGGTGAGCCTGTCACCGTCTTTATATTAAAGCCAGCGATATAATTCGTACATAAGTTTTTGAAAAACCCTTTGGTAAGAGCCTGCCACCTGGGTATCGAACTCGGGTCTCTTTCGAACTCGAAATTCCGACCACCCAACCACGAGGCTATCATGATTTCTAACTTAAATTAGTTAACTTATTAGTTTGTCTTATGATTATGATGCTGTATATTTTGTATAATATTTAATTTATATAATGTATTTTGAATATATAACAAAAGCATTAAACAGCCAGAATTGAGTTTGTCTTTATTGAGTCCTACGAAGAGCGGTGTGGGTGAGGGTGTGATCGGAATTCGAGCTAAGAAGCCCGAGGTCGATCTCCAGGTGGCAGGTTCGTGCCAATGTTTTTTTTTTTTCAAAAACACTTATGTACGTATAATATCGTTGGCTTGGACATAAAAGATTGCGATGGGCTCACCGCGTGTCACGTTGTACCAAAAAATACCGATCATTTTAAGGTTAATTTGGAATTATTATTTTTATAAAATAGTGTTCCTAATGAATTTATAAATTTTAAGAAGTATCCTAAAAAGTGTTCCACCGAATTAAGGTGAGGTGGAACACAAAGGTGGGTCAAAAGGTCTTAATTGCCCAGACCTCTGTCTACCCTTGTATTGGGAATGGGGTGAAGAAATTTTTTACCGGTGACAGTGCCGGTGAGTTTGAGCAATCTTTTTTGTATTTAATAAACATAGAAAACATAAACTTAATAAAATATGCAAATTATCATTTTATATATCATATTAAATCAGCTAGTGATCATAATGATTTAGATCGTGTCGCTATTTCTACAACTTTTCGTTACGGAAATGTGTACCATTAAAACAAAAATAATCATGACTATCTGTTTTATATTAAACTTCTGAACGTATTTTCTATATTTGAATGCAACGTCATTACATTAAAACATAAACTCTTAACTACAATTTATTAATAATTCATGGAAAGAAAATATTAATTATGACCCCATATTATGTTTTCATTTTAACAAATCTCACACAAAGAATATTTTATTTTGCTCAATATTAATCCACGCTTACTCATTCTGAAACAGACATTAAACTAAACGTCGACCGTACGATAACCGACGCTCCATTAACAAGATAATTTGATATTATTATGCGTGTAAGTAGCGTAGGCAAGCATATTACTAATATCGGCAAGATTGTTAAGAGAAGAATATAGAAAATATCGAGTAATCTCACTTGTGAGGATCATATACCTCACATTATCCGCATGTGGATAAAGCGAAGAAGGAAGAGAGGAGGAGGAACTAGAACTACAGAGAAGGCTTTAACCATATAGTTGGTTTGATTTCCGCAACGAACAATTAGTTGTACCTACTTCTGGACAATTTCGATCATGGCAACAACTTTCTAATATAAGGTAAGGTATTTGGTTCAAAATCTCGTGTTGGCTAGAAATTCTAAATTCAAATTTAAGGTCATCTACTTTTGTGTTCGAATTCAGCAATTCATTTATTTTTAACATCTTTCTATTAACAACATGGAGAACTTAAAAATATAGCGATGTAATACTAACGAATACTACTTCCATCGGCGCACCAGTGCTAGAGGAAAAGGTCCCAGAATTAATGAAGTATTTTACTTACTTCTCGTACAGTCCATGACGGGAAATCCAGAGAGAATAGATCGCCAAGTGTCACTAGTCTGACTTACCTCTTCCGCTTCTTTCAAATTCATCATTTTCTTCATACATGCACTTCTACTTCGAGTCCTACTATCTACTCCTACTATCTACGAGTACTCTTGACATTCCAGCAATTTTCATATAGTCTTCGAATGTTAATGTCGGCCTACCTCGACAACTTTTAATGTCAACTTTCACGCTATATATTACTTTACCATTTGGTCTTCATTCATTTGCTAAACGTGCCCAAACCTTCGAAGCTCCTCCTTATCCATTTTGGTGCTAAGATCATCTTTCAAACCTGCCATATTGCGATTATCAGTTTCGTTTTATTTGTTTATTTGTGTATGGGTATATTTATCTACTGTGAAAAAATGCGGTATATTTTAGATTCCAACGCTTTCGTTCTGGATATTTTTAACTACAGAATAAGCCTCAAGACGGACTCATGTTGATAACTAAGAATTTAAAGTTATTTTTAAGATTACTTCGACCCACCTTTCACGAAGATATTTTCGGGACAACGTGACAGGTGGTGAGTCTGTCGCCATCTTTATGTCCAAGCCAACGATGGAATTCTTACTTTGGTTTTTAGAAAAACTCATTGGTACGAGCCTGCCATCTGGGGATCGAACTCGGGTCTCTTGACTCGAAATTCCGACCACCCAACCACTCGGCTATCGTGACTTAACGTGTCCCGAAAATATCTTCGGTGGAAGGAGGGTCGAAGGGACTTAATTGTCTAGACTAGACCTCTGTCTACCCCTGTATTGGGAATTGCGTAAAGATACTTATTTATTTATTTATTTATTTATTTATATATTTATTTATTTATTTATCTATTTATTTTTTTATTTATTTAAGATTACTGGCGACGGTACATGGTAAAGATTTAATGTTATCGGCAGTTTCCAACTACAGATGATCGTTGTGGTACAAGTGTACGCGCAAACACAAATCACATACGAGTACAATTTAATACAAAGTAAATAACGTTAATATGGGAGGAAGATTAGAAATTAAGACAGCCAAACCAGATTTTTTTTAATAAATATTAACTGTTATTGCGATTCCCACCCAAAACCCAATTAGGTATCTTCAAAAAATGTAAAAGATGTAATATGGGTAGTAGTATAGTAGTAGTCATGACTTACTAACTTAGGTTTGTTTAAATTCTAGGTTGTTGTTTAAAATATTAACACGAGAAATTAACAATAAATAAATAAATAAATATCTTACACGTAAACAAATCTATAAGTAAAATAATAAATCATTTTTATACAATAGCGATAAATTTACTTCAAATTACGTCAATAAATTTTTGGTATCACGAGGCTAAATGCTAATGGAATATAAAGATAAATTCAAATTTATAATGACATCAGAGTTCGTTATTGTTTTCATTGTAATAGTTTCCGTTTACATTATAAAAACTATGAAACGAAACATTTGTTACGATTGGAACGGAAATAATCTATCATTTCATAACTAACACATGAAGCATATACAATTTTACCTATTTTCAGCGTAAACCATATTTGTTCGTTTGTTAAATTCATAATGGGTTTCCATATTATTGTGCCAAAGCGCTTAATAGAATGTACACGTGATTTGGGTTCCATTTTTCTCTAGAAAATGTTTTTGTTTGACAAATAATTAAAAAAAAAAACTTGTGATGATCGACATCCGGGCGGCTAAATAAAAAAACCTACATTATACAATGAAATTTTTTTATATAGAATAGGGGGCCAACGAACAGGTGGCTCACGTGATAGTAAGTGATTACCGCCCATGAACACCTGCAATACCAGAGGAATAGCAGATTCCTTGGAGGCCTTTGAGAAAGGTATAGGCTCATTTCTTGAAGGTCCCTAAATCGTATCGGTTTGGAAGAACCGCTGAGGTCAGCAGATTCCATAAAGTACAAGTGCGTGGCTGAAAATTCCGCGAAAAACACTGTGGCGGAATGCCAAGCATCAAGATGGTGTTGATGGAATTTTTAACTATGCCGTAAGGTACGATGATGAAATTCAGCGGCAGGGATTTTGTGTGATTTCAAAATATCGCACGCATTGATAAAATAAGTCAAATGTGATGCAACGATTGACACATTAAACCATCACATATTGGAGGAACTTATTTGAAAAAGGAAAACTCAACACGTGACGTTTCATTTTCTTTACCAATTACGGCCATAGTTATGTTCATTAAAAATTGTGTTTAAGCCTTTCCGCGAGTACCTTTTTATGCGTACGCTTAAAAGAAAATAAATTTTAGGTAAGTAATAGAAAAATAAGAAATTAAATTGTAATTGCAAATATTAATTACAATTTTTTTCTTATTAATAAACTAAATAAAATAAGTAAAATAAAAGAATAAATAAATAGATACAAGTATAGTCCTTGCTGGGGTAGACAGAGAGAACAGATCCTCAAGTTTTACGGTCCTTACCTATATCACTTCTTTCAAATTCATTATTATTTTCATACACGCTATCTGAGTACTCTTCGAGCAACACATAATCTTGCTGTGCCTTTTACGTTCTCTCTCCAACCCCTGTGTTCACTGGCAGAGAATGCCTAAAGGCATTAAGTCAGCCCTTTGTTGTCTTTATTATTAAGGGTAAGCATTAAAGTTTAAATAAATAAATCGCCGAAATTTAGTCTCTTGTAGTCTACACCTACCTTCGCGCTGTATATTTTCTCCAGCATTCGGCCTTCACTAATTCGTTCACAAAAGTGCCCAAACCATCGAAGCACGCGCTTTCCATTTTAGTGATAAGATCATTTTTCAAACCTATTATTATTATATATATATATATATATATATAATAATAGGTATAAAAGTCACGATAGCCGAGTTGTTGGGTGGTCGGAATTTCGAGTCGAGAGACCCGAGTTCGATCCCCAGGTGGCAGTACCAATGAGTTTTTCAAAAACTTATGTACGAATTTCATCGTTGGCTTGGACATA
Organism: Sericinus montela; assembly: GCA_029286605.1. Taxonomy (NCBI): domain Eukaryota; kingdom Metazoa; phylum Arthropoda; class Insecta; order Lepidoptera; family Papilionidae; genus Sericinus; species Sericinus montela. Next base: position 12,681,909 of record JAGSMR010000008.1, on the reverse strand, counting down.
AAGGCGGCGACGGGCTCACCACCTGTCACGTTGTCCCGAAAATATCTTCGGTGGAAGGTGGGTCAAAGGGACTTAATTGTCTAGACTTGACCTCTGTCTACCCCTGTATTGGGAATTGCGTGAAGATATTTTTATTTATTTTTTTTTTATTATATATATTGCTGATCTCTTTGTTTCTTCGAAATTAACGTCGGACAATTTACGAAGAGATCGCATTTCTACTGTACTCAACTTGCTTTTCTGCTTCTTCTGGCAGATCCATGTATCATGATCATGCACTTTTCACTACACCATGCCTTTGACTAAATCAGTCGGAGCACCATTGACTCTGTTCCCAGATCGCATATCCACATCTAAATCACATCTTCCACCACGGCTAAGAACCCTCTCATTCAAAAATACAATTGCATTCACTTCTTCTAGAGATTGCTGATTCAGTCAAATTACTCAGTTCGTCATCTTCGTCCCTTTCAAATATACAAATCTTAGTTCTATTAGTTACATTATTTATTAAAACGGATATGTTTTTTTTACATTCTTCTTCCTACGTATCTAATTCCTGCCTTTCTGCCTCTGAGGGCGCGAGAGGCTCTGCATCGTCAGCACACAGCAGAAATTTACTTTCATGTCACCCAATTTAACACCCAAAAAATCTGGAGATCTTTCAGCTTCTTGAGCTGTTGAAATACAAGATGATAACAAGATAGATATGACACAACCCTTTTTCACGTCCGTTTGGACGCTAAACAGGGATGCCAGGTCATATCTTATCCGCACACGCTTATGTGCGGCTAGTCTTTCTTTCTATAAGGCTAAGGTCGATAGAGTCTATCACCTGAGTAGGCTTTGAAGTGACAATTAGATGATTGCGTAGCCCTTAGCAGTTACCATACCCCGGCAACAGTTCCCAGAGTTTCTTCCTTACTACTTTATCAAATCCCTTCTCAAGAGCCACATAAGCACAGAAAATCTTCAGATTAGCATCCAGAAATTTTCGTTTCGAAACCGTGATCATGCTGAGAGAAAACACTTGATCTATACATCCTCTACCAGGTCTATTCCGCTTCCGCGCAGGTTCCGCATTGTGCCTCCCATAATCTTGGGAACATTGGGATAACATTTTCTTTGCAATGGCTATTTAAACAAAAGTAAGTTTTTATGTTAATAACCAGTGTCACCCCGTTTAAATTAAATTGGATAGAAAAAAAAATGAAATCGACGCCTTTGTAACTAAGTAGCCATAAATAAAATAAATGTACACAGCTTTCTACTTACTTAGCAGTTGATTTGAGTCGATAGCAAATGTGTTTGACCATGGGAATTTATTTCACAGAAAAACTCTTTCAATTTACAGCCGAGTGGTTGGGTGGTCGGAATTCAAGTCAAGAGACCCGAGTTTGATCCCTAGGTGGCATGCTCGTACCAATGAGTTTTTTCAAAAACTTGTGTACGCATTATATCGTTGGCTTGGACATTAACACGCCAACGGGCTCACCACCTGTCACATTGTCCCAAAAATATCTTCGGTGGAAGGTGGGTCGAAACGACTTAATTGTCTAGACTACATTGTCGAAAATAGTACCCTTCCACTATTTAGTTTTTAAAATCAAAATTAGCATTACTAATCGCTGACCTAAATTTAAATCTGGATAAATTTGACTTCAGGAAATTCAGGAAGTTTTTTTTAAAAACGTACCATAAAATAAACATGAATTATTGTACATATTATTTTTATTCTACGTTCAATTACAACATTAAAATATATTTTTATCATTTCGTAAACAGCTGTTGGATATTAATTGAAAAGATACGTTTCGTTCGCCTCACTGCCTAATAAACACAGTAGAATCGCCTGTCGCAATACTAAATATATACACGCTACATTTATCTGTCTCTGTAATGTGAAAGTCTTTTCTTATTATTTCGACATTTTATTTTGGAGACTAAAAATCCTTTTTACATATGATATATACACTTTATTTAATTAGTTATATTTTGTATGACTTACCTTAATTAAAGTTATAATTGTCTATTGAAATTTCTATTGCTACTGAGTCTTGTAATCTACTAGTGTTACCAATTATTGCTACGGATACGAACGTGATGTTTGTTAATCTTTGTAGATATGCATTCAAATAGGATCGTGACATCGTTACTCTTACTTTTTTATTAAAAACTTATTTATATTTATTTATCTGCAGACACAGTCCCTGACGGGGTAGCCAGAGAGAACAGATCGCCAAGTTTTTCACTTCTTTCAAATTCATAATTTTCTTCATACATGCACGTCTAGGTATCCGAGTACTCGCAAGCAACCACACTTAGCTTAATGCTATAGTCTCAATTAGACTATAGAATTAAGCTGAGTGTAGTCTGTTTGCCATATGCGCCACGTATCATAACTTATCATTATTATTAACATTAATTGTTTTACCAATTGTTTGTTTAACGAAATTCGTGATTTCTGCGTTTTTCTTTGTTTTGCATGCGGCGTATTTGTGCAATAAATGTTTCTTTCTTCTTTCTTTCTTACTCTTGACCCTCGCCTCTTCGAGCAATTTGCTCACATATTCTTTGAATGTTTGTTTCGGCCTACTTCGACACCTTTTAATATTAACTTTCTCGCTATACATTTTCTTCACAAATTGGTCTTCGCTCATTCGCTCAACGCACCCACGCCCTTATTGCGAATCGCTTCATTTCGCCTTCGGTCGGCGAAGGTAACACCGTACATTTTACGAAGTGATCGCATCTCCACTGAATTTAAATTTCTCTTATATAGCATATAGCAAAGTCGGTATAGGCAAGGCGTCCACTTTTCACTGTGCCTTGCCTTTGGATTACAGCAGTCAGGGCACCGTTGACCTTGTTTCCGGCAGCGACACTCCTGTACACATCTATATCACATCTTCCATTCCGGATAAAAGCGCTCCCCAAGTATACAATCTCATTCACCTGTTCTAGACATTCCTTAGATTATTTATAGATTATAAGATTTCAGCATACGAACTTACCAGCCTCGACAACTAAGGGGAATCCTTAAAAAGCTAATGGCTACCGTTTGATAATGGAATGAACATCTCAAAAAAATAACTACTAAAATTAAGTAAACCATCATCAGCATCAAAGTTGCGGTGTTAACTATGTTATGTTGTATCGTTATTGAATAAATAACATTCTCCTTTTTGTCGGTTGAAAGTAGTAGAAAATAACACGAAGACCAAGACTACACTTAATTTTCTCTACGAGACATTCTGTATTTCTATGGAACTGCGTCCTATTAAAGCTTCCTTAATGAAACTTTATTTAAGATATTGTATTTACCCAATTACTATTTTCAATAAATTTTGAATAAATTACTCCAACAGAATCTACTCGTAAATCGATCTAAACAATATTTAAACTAATTTCAAACAATAGTAATATTTTTATCTTCACTCATTTTTTCAAAACCAGGGTAGGTAGAGGTCTAGACAATTAAGTCCATTCGTCCCACCTTTTACCGAACATATTTTTTTGGGCGAACGTGACAGGTGGTAAGCCTGTCGTCGTCTTTATATCCAAGCCAGGATATAAATCGTATCATCGTACTAAAGTTTCTGAAAAAACTCAATGGAACGAGCCTACCATCTGGGGATCGAAGTCGAATTCCGATCACCCAACCACACGACTATCGTGACAGTATCTGACAGTGAAAATAAATTAATGGCAATCGCGAAATGTAATGTGTGTTGAGTATTGATTTATTTATGCATTGCTTGGAGATTTTTTAAGAAGTTGCGTCAATCGAATGCCTGGAAATACAGGCCTTAGATTTTAATGACTACGTGATCGTTGTGAAAATTTCGTTCATGTTCTGACGAAGTATTTGATGTGTGTACGAGTATTGAATATGTTACTCGTAAAAGACCTACTTGTTTATATAATGGCAAAATAAATTATAGAACCCGATAGCCCAGTTGGTAGTGACCCAGAATTCAAAGCTTAGGGTTGCGAATTCGAATCCAGCAAGGGCAAATATTTGTGTGATGAATAAAAATGTTCCCAGTATTGGGAAAGGCGTGAAGATATTTATATTTATTTTTCATACATAAATTGAACATCTGACAGAAATGTATATATAAGGCATTTATATATCTGCTGTCATAAATTGAAATCGAGACATAGAATTGTAAAATTCAATTAAGATAAGATAAGAGAAATAGCGAAAAAGCTTCGCTAGCCTCCAAATGAAGTATACAAGGACGAAAATGCAGCAATTGGCAAAAACAAATTTGTTAAACGGCCATGTAATTTTTAGTATTACTTGTGTTAAGACTCGCTAAGTTACTAAATAGTGACAAGAAATTTTAACAAAAACTTACAGAGTATATTAAAAAATTCAATTTAACTACAAACCATAAAATAACGTCTAACGTTCAAACAAATAAGACTTAAACAGAATGATGAAGAGTTACAAAATAATCTTCATTCCATAAACGCATAAGATCTCATAAACGCATAAGATTCTCATTTAACAGGCGCCGCCATAATTAACCATTTTTCTTTGTTACTGTTATTGGAAAACATTAATAGCACTACATTAAAACTTGTGACATTTTATCACCTAACAATGTCATCTCACCTTGTTACATGAAGCCACTATGCCAGGAGTTATGATAATTAGAATGAGATCGTTAATTAAGACAAAGTATAAACAAGCCTAGATAACATAATCCTTGCTTAGTTTTTTTTTGTTTTCCAACTAAACTATATATTATTTAAATTATTCGTAAATTGTGCGGAATCTTTAATAAAATAAAATAAATAAATAAATATCTTCACGCAATTCCCAATACAGGGGTAGACAGAGGTCAAGTCTAGACAATTAAGTCCCTTTGACCCACCTTCCACCGAAGATATTTTCGGGACAACGTGACAGGTGGTGAGCCCGTCGCCGCCTTTATGTCCAAGCCAACGACGAAATTCGTACATAAGTTTTTGAAAAACTCATTGGTACTGCCACCTGGGGATCGAACTCGGGTCTCTCGACTCGAAATTCCGACCACCCAACAACTCGGCTATCGTGACTTAATGGTTTAATATATCAAAATCACTTCCAATCTCAAATATTCTGGAAGGAATGCTATATAAATATATATTTCATTGTAACGAAATAATAAATATCATTTGAATCGATATATGATAGAGTTTGTTACATAATTGTAAGTAATTGTTAAAAAATAAATATGTAGCTGTTTATTAAGCCAAAAAAAAATATGTCATGTTAGGTATTATTTTAAATGTAAGTTAACCTTAACAAATATAAAACAATTCATTAATAAATTCCTAGAATCTGTCCAAGAGAATGTAATTAGTCGTAAAGCGCCTGTAGGGCTTGCTATTACTACTAACTGTGACGTAAATCTGAAAGCAGTATTATACGAGTATAGATTGGTAACATGACGCACATCCCACGTTATCAGTTCTATCATTCAGCTTGGAGTAATTGCAATTTACAAATATCGTACATCGACGGAGGAATGTTTTCACATGAATGGATCGGATTTCGTATTGCAAATTCCTTTTGCATTCTGAAAAATTCAGAGCAATTCTACATTCGCGCTTCTATCTTATACAGTAAACATATTAACATGTCATAGGTGGTGGTGTGTTATGCCTCATTAGAAGCTTATCAATTTCTGTACATAATATATCATAACACACCATTCGACTATATTTTTTTCATCACAGGCTATCAAGAGTCCATTGCTAAACATAGGCCTTCCTCAAAATTTTTCACAAAGAACATCTGTAAATAATTCTGAACCTCCTCTTAACGCGGATGCGAACCCCGTACCACTCGGCTGTCGTGATTTGTGAAACTTGTGAAATATTTTTTCAAGAGTTTACTTTACTTTGCTTTGGTACGTAGCAGTTATAAGGTGTTATGTATGAAACCAAATTTAAGCATTACTAATGTAACATCGCAATGAACTGGAAACCTAACTACTTCACTAAGAGTCAGCGTTTTTGTAGTATTAACAAAAATAATTTGCGTTGTGATATCTGCGTAAGAATTTAACACTCCTTTTCTTTGGTCTTTTTTTTCGTAGATAAGTAGTAAAATTAAGTAGTAAAGTACATGACGACCTGGGAATACTGGTTTTGTAAAGACCAACGTCTGCAGGCACAGGTTTAGCCATCTCAAAAAATATCAGATTGAAATAAGCAAACTGATAATAACTTAGAGCATCTTCTAAAATACAAAAATTGATAATTATTATAGTATTATAATAAATTATACATATTTTATATTTATTTTATATATAACTCAATGCCGCTGGCACTACCTAATAACTAACATATATGCAACATATACATAACATAACATATACATAACATATATAACATATACACTCGTAGTGTATTCATATATGTTGCCAAGTGGCATTTTCTGCTGCTGCTGCATAAATGAGGTGGCTCGGTGGAGGCAAGACCGTGGTCACCGGCGTGAAGTAGAAGAAGAGGTAACCGGAGCTATTGAAATGAAATGACAACAATCGGATGGACCTGAATTTAAATATTACATAGAAAGACATGTACATAAGACGAATTAGGAAATAAAACAAGAAACTACTTACATACATACATGCACATAACGGCCTGTTAAACTTTAACAGACTTTAACTTAACATAATTCCACTGCAGGACATAGGCCTCTCCCATAGGGAGGATTTGCCAAAATCGCCACGCTTGGCAGGCGGATTGGCGATCTCAGTGGCAGACCACTCACATCTCAGACTCTGCTGCCCATCTTGGTCTAACTATTTGGGTCTGATATTTTTAGCGATGGTTACCCGCCATCTATCGGTTGCCATAACATAACTCAAGGTTGTTTCCCTTAGTCGCCTCGTACGACACCCACGGGAAGAAAGGGAGTTGTAATATTTTTACACCGTTACCACACGGTCAAGAGACTACTTAAGCTTGTAAATATATTTTTATTTAAACTGTGTAATGATAATCTCTTCCGCCTCCTTTCTGCCAGTTGTTAACAAAATGAATTATCTAAAGCTCTAAAGACGTGGAATTAGCAAATAGTCGGTAACTGTAGCGAAAATAACCGAACAAATTTCGTGCTCAGACTTATGCTAGACAGGCACGAAATATTTATTACGTACTTCGTTTGCAAACCCCGAGGATTTTAATTGGTTTTAAAGAAATCTCTTATACACAACTAAATCATCTAAAATTAAATTTTCTATTTAACGCCCAATAAAGAGAAAATAGTAAGTAACTGGCAGGACCATTTACTAAATTATTTCTTAAAAAATAATTTCTTCACGCAATTCCCAATACAGTGGGTAGACAGAGGTCTAGTCTAGACAATTAAGTCCCTCAGACCCACCTTCCACCGAAAATATTTTCGGGACAACGTGACATGTGGTGAGCCCGTCGCCGTCTTTATGTCCAAGCCGACGATGTAATTCGTACATAAGTTTTTAAAAAACCCATTGGTACGAGCCTGCTACTTGGGCATCGCACTCGGATCTTTTGACTCGAAATTCCGATCACCCAACCACTCGGCTATCGTGACTTTTTTTATTATTTCTTTCATAACTAATAGGAGTTTCCTTGTTAGTTTCTATGTTTTATATTTTCCTGGTTCCTTCCATCAACTAAGTATAATAAAGTGCACATTTATTGCCCACCATTAATTTTTATGGCTGGAGCGTGCCTCACCTATCATCATACGTGTCGCAGAGTAGCAGATACTTTTCTTACTTACAATTGACAAATCTTTTGTAAAATATTAGGATTATTATTACAATTTATAAAAATTATGTTTATGAGGATAATTATAAATAACAGTTCTTTAGTAATGAACGGTTTCTTTAATAATTATTTAAAACATCGACCTTATTATTATTTAATAAGTTAAAAGTCTTGTTATATTATAGACTTCGTGCAAAATTGTACGGTTGTCCAAATGATGATAATTTACGTTTGTGGGTATTGCAATATATTTATTGATAATATATAGCGGATTTAAAATTTTTGTACGATTAACTCCATTTCTTAACTGACAGTAACGAACTTTTAAAAATTTTTTGTACCATCTTAGACTTGTCGGCGCTCGTACAAACTTTTCTAAGTTGTCACCTTTGAACAGGTGTTATGACTTATTAAAAATTAATTTCAATCGGTTGATATATTCTTTCTTAAGCGTTCGCAATATATATGCGTGATTAAGAAAATAATGCAGCTAAACATCATACTCGTATAATACAAGAGTGTGTAAACATCACGCCTATTTCACGCAAGGGTAGGCAGAACACAAGTAGAAGTTATATCTCCTTCCTTCCTTGTTTCATAGAAAATTGCTTGCATAACAGGCAAACAAGGCAGGGATAACTACTAACCTTGTATGTATTGTATTGGATTAATTAATATTTACAAAGCCTTAAGATATAATTGAAATTATAATTTAAGCATTAGAGTTAAACATTTAATTTAAATATATTTTCATCATTTATAACAATGGTACTTATAATAATATTTCCTATGTAATAGCATTTTATAGCACGCGGCTTTAAAGGGATGTTGTTTTGACCAACTAGCCGGGGGGCATTTCGTGTTGCACCCATTATTGGTGTTATTCGCAACATAAAATTAAAAAACTATGTTTGTATTCTTGTTGTTGTTAGGTATAGACGAAATTGTTGGTGTGGGTAAACAAATAGTTATTGAAATCTACGTTTGATTTTGGTTTATTTGACCCTTTGACAATAATAGACAAATAAAAACTATAGAACAAAAGCAGTACTCAGATACATCGACGTAAGTGCATGAATAAAATTATGAATCTGAGAGAATCGAAAGAGGTATTTAAGAATGATGACACTTACTATTCTTGTTTCTCCCTGGCTACTCCGTCAGGAACTATGCGTGAAGATATTTATTTATTTATGCCGATGTTAGATATAAAATTCAACAAGATACCGTTTTAAAGAAACTTTTATATTAATATTTTGTAAATTGATAAATTAATATGATAAAAAGGTAAATGAGCATTATTTCAGGAAATAATACGAATACATAATAGGCTCTGGTGAAATGTGGGTTGTAAGAATTAAACTGTCTAGGCGATCTAGAGCAGTGATTCCCAAAGTGGTCTATATCGACCCCTAGGGGTCTATGACAACCTGCAAGGGGTCTACGTCAGCGAAAAAAATGGGGTCCATGAAATTAAAATCAAAACCTATACATTATTTATATTAGTACCTATGAAGTAAAAAATGTATTGTACATGTTTATAAAATTGAGTAAGTTGTGGGATGTTGGTATTCGTTTTGTGGTCGCAATACATTTTGAACTTGTAAAAACCTGAGAGTCGCAGTCTCAGAGTTTCGCTACCTTGCACTGACTTCTTAAATTCGTCACTCTATAAATACGAATGTGGGACAAATACGTTTATTCGTTTCCTGAACCTTGAAAAGGAAAGTGCTAAGAAAATATTTTAAAAAATATAAACAGATAGTATATCACTCAAATTATAGTGAGTCAGTGTTATTTTGTTTGAGAGTGCTGGAGAAAAGTAAGTACATTATTTTTTTTATTAAATTTTAGTTTTCGGACTCGTAGTTAGCAAAGATAGATAAATTACGCCAATCATGACTTTATTTATTGGTAGTTTAATATTCAATCATGCAAAATTACACGAGTACTCCTCATTAGTTTCTTTTTGAAAATTTTAACAATCGCTATTATAATTACAGTGCAATCTCCGTAATTCGAGCTAATTGTTGCAAGATGTTCGAATTATGGAATGTTTTCGGAAAAATCAAAAAACATTTTTAATATACAGCTGCTGGTTTTTCTGTCTTATTTAAATAATTTAATTTTGCCCACAGATGACTGATGCCATGTCCGAATCTAAAAACAAATGTAGACAGTACAGTGTTGATTATTTGAAATTTGGCTTCATTCCATCATTGCCGGACAAACAATCGCCTATGTGCCTTTTATGTAACAAAGTTCTATACTGCAAGATCTTCTGAGAAGATGCCACCCTGATAAAACAGAAAAAGATTTGAAATACTTTCAAACACTCAAAGATAAACTTCAAAAGAGACCTACACTGGACAAAATGTTCGCTTCGACATCACAAAGAAATGATGATGGTTTGCGGGCGTCCTACAACATCTCGTTACTTATCGCAAAATCCGTAAACCGAATCCGAAGCAACGCGCATCTTTTCAGCGTTTCTTGACAGAGGACGGGGCGAATTTTCTCAGTTCCCCAATTTGTCACAGACAAGCTGCTAGGATGACGACGTTTCAACTTACGTTCAACATTTGAATGCCCTCTATTCAGATTTTGAATCTAGGTTTAAGGATATTTTGGTAATACCACCGTGAATAATTAATCTGACTGAACTAAGTACAAACGAAGAACTTAAGGTTCAGTTTAAAACGGATATCAGCAATTCTGGCTGCAAAATAACATACCCGTTACTTATCCCGTATTATGGAATACAACGAGAAAATTTCCATCGTCATACCTAGTAGAAAGGGGGTTCAGCGCTGTTACCAATCTCCTAACGAAAAAAAGAATCATATTGGACATCATTAGCCGAGGGGATTTACCCTTAGATTAACCCTTACAAAATTGACGCCAAATGTTGATAATTTATTATTAAAGCATCAGGTTCATCCTTCTCACTAAAAATATTGACTTATTGCTTATGTTATTTATTTATAGTCTGTTTTATGTTTATTTAATGATACGTATATTTTACATAACAGATACCAAATTTTATTTTGTGTAGTTTTCATATGTATAAATTAACATGTATTTTTACTTTAATTTTTTAACACTAAACTTCACAACAGTTAGAAATTTACAGGAAATCAATATCAGGTACGTAGGGGGTCTATCCAACACGGAAAAACATGGCAAGGGGTCTACGACACCAAAAAGTTTGGTGAACTCTGGTCTAGAGGTTGTATGCTTTTTGTTAGGTAAAGAAAACCATTCAATAATACCATTTCCAATTTTAATGCAAAAGTTGTATAAATACTATTTACTTTTTTATAATGTACGCAATAATAAACAGTGGCAGTTCTAATCACTCTAAAATACTCTAAAGGCTCATTTGCTGGAAAATCAGTCTTGATCACATTTTTTGCTCCACACAATAGACACTTGCACAAATTTTATATTTCTCTATATACTTCATTTCCTGTTTAGCACATAGATATCAAAAACACTTTAAAAATTTTTTGCGTTACGTATGAAGCAAATTGCAGGGTGGATACATTTGTTCTACAATTTTAACTACGTAAGCAATACTTAATTCTAGAATTTAAACAAATATCGTCTTTGCTATATATTTAATGTCTAAAGAAAAACAAAGAGAAATCTTTACTTTATGCTTGCCGTTATTAATATATATCCATCCAGCGATACTTATAACTTATTAATAATACTTAACCATATTTGACTTAACCATAGTAATTTTAACGCATAATAATTATTATTTGTAAGACTTATTATTATTTCTAAAACAGTCAACTCTTGTTTCAAAAAGTCAAATTTGGTGATACCATAAGCATGCAGAGGTAAAATTTGAGCACAAGTATCTATTATACTACAAGAATTATGATTGTTTTGAAACAACGCCGTCTCAAAAACGCCCCTACATTTTCCCTCATATACCATAAGAAAATGATCCTCAGTTGTTCATCTAATTAGCGCACTTTTTTATCTGGTTAACCGTATGCTCATTTTTTTATATTACATTTGTCATATATAACATTGTATGATCGCTACAAGATCTGTAATATTAACACCAGTTAAAGAAAACATAATGACATATTATACGAGAAGTATTATTAAATTTTGGTATTTTTTTTAATTTTGAATTTTAATATTACCGTACAAAATCGTGCTTAGACGAGACACATGCCTTGCACCATGGTTATATTTAGTTCTGTATAAACGTATCTTACTTAAATTATACTTGAGTGTATAACATCTCAGTAAAACTTTCGTGAGACATTATTAAATAATTAAAAACGGCTTAACTCACGATTGTTTGAACGTGACACTACACCGATTGTTATACGTGAGTTTAGCCGTTTTTAAATATTTACAACATAAGTAATTTTCGTTGTGGTTACGGAGTAAGAATAAGGAAAGGAAGAGGTGACTAAACGAAAACATCGTAAACATATAATTGGAAATCGAAAGACGGCGAAATAATCATTTTTAAAATTACCAGACAAAAATTCAGCAGTCTAGTGCGGGGCAGCAGCGTCTGAAGTGCAAGACGCCTGGTACTGCGATCGCCATGAGATGTGTCAGCAAGTTAGTATACCACACAGCGTTGTCATGCTTGCTCAGAGTGATTCTACTTTCTGACAAATTCAGACAGATTTCCTGTCATTATATATAGAAACAAACATCATCTATCTATTACTACTACTATCACATACGCACAATTATATCATATTACATATACACACAAACTATTCCTATTTTATTCCTATTCTGAGTAAGCAAGTAACTTCTGTTAATGTTATTGTACAGTAGTTCATGTACATGTAGTTCTGTAAATTTTATTGTACATGCCAAAACAAAACCTAATGAAACTTCTTATGAAACATTCGGTAATTTATCCTCATAAACTTCATAATAAATGAAACTTTAATAAACACACAGAAAGCTTTAGTTATTATTAGCGAAGTAATTACTCGTCAAGGTGGGATTACATGGCGTTTCATCAATCACTGTTTTCGGCTGTTTGAAACAACTTTGGCAGAATATGTAAATACCTATAACAGTAGCCAACGTTAAGGGAAGCCAAATATACACTGGTATCCCATGGGGCTTCATAGTATCAGCATAATCCTTCAACAGAGCACAGGGAATATTCACACGGTCGTTGTTTATCGTCGAATTGTGCCATATCACACACTCTTGATTTTTCGTTACTTTAATCACAGTACCATTATCGTGTACTATAGCCTTCACATTAATCTGTGCCGTTGTAATATCTAATGGATGCGGATCCTTTACATAGTTACCAGCATTTACCACGAACGATGACATCATCAAGCACGGAAACGTTGTCTCTTCGAATTGGTTCCGGTCTATAATTTGCATACTGCACTTCTCCTCGGGGCGTTTTTCGTACAGCGTATAGTGCCACTGTTCATTTGCAGCTCTGCCCAGGTTATATAACGCTAATCCCGTCAATAAATCACCATACCTTCCACCGTATTCTTTATATTTGTAAACGTATGTTGGAGGTACTCCATGGTATACCGGATAAGCTACGTGTGAGGAGCAATGGCGGCACATAAAGTATAAGTGACTAGGCGGATGATAGGTATAAAGTGGATGGTGGGCACTGACGTGATGGTTATGCGGTCTCGCATGATTCCCGCTAAATCTTCCACGTGGTCCGCCACTAATTTTAGCACACACAATGAGTAAATTGATAAATAACGTGTAAACTAGAAGTATGGAGGAATGTTTCATAGTGCAGTGTTTAGGGCGGTTCCCGGCACGCGACTGGCTACGTACAGGGCAGGGTGGTCGCATGGCGCCAGGGGAGACGTCCTGGCGCCAGTCTGACGCCCTCGTTCATACGTCACGGGAAAATGAATGAAAGGGAACCATACTACATATACCATACTAAATATACTTCAAAATAACCAAAGACTTCTTTAGAAAACTTTTTTCTCTGTTATTTTAAGCTGTGCATTTTTTTAAGAAAAATAATATCTGTGAACTACAAAAATGTACTATATTCCCAGTTAATATTGTTAAAAGCAAGCTGTAGAGCTTGTTTGAAAATTACAGGAATCCAAAATAACATAATTAAGAAATTCCTGCTGATATCTCGTAAATTGCATAATAACTAATACATGACCTTATCTCTGTAGATGCTCTGTATATGTATCGCTTATGATCTATCTGGACAATGCACGCCTCTGCGCAAAGCGAGCGCTTCCTGCGAGGTATGAGATAGTCAATTTCCTGAGCATTGTGGTCGAGACGCCACGATGGTCGCAATGAACCTACATCACGTCATGTACGAGTTATTAAAAAATACGGAAATCACTAACACTTTTAGATAAGTTGCTTTTCACCTGGATACACTTGGCACAAAAACTACTTAATTTCACTATGAAATAAATAAATAATAAGAGTATATAGGGTCAAATATATAATACGTCAAATATATATATAAATAAATAATACGAGTATATAAGGTTAAAAGTCACGATAGCCGATGACCGGTTGGGTGGTCGGAATTTCGAGTCAAGAGACCCGAGTTCGATCCTCAAGTGGCCGTACCAGTGGGTTTTTCTAAAACCTATATATATATATATATATATATATATATATATATATATATATATATATATATATATATATATATATATATATATATATATATATATATATATATATATATATATATATGTATATATATATATATGTATATATATATATATATATATATATATATATATATATATATATATATATATATATATATATATATATATATATATATATATATATATATATATATATATATATATATATATATATATAAATATATATATATATATATATATATATATATATATAAATATATATATATATATATATATATAAATATTATATATATTAGTATATAGTGACAACAATTCATTTTCTTTATAGAAAAGGGAGGCAAACGCGCAGGTGGCGCACGTGATGGCAAATGATTACCGCCGCCCATGAACACCCGCAATACCAGAGGCAGAGCAGATGCGTTGCCTCCCTTAGAGTGCTTCCCCCAAATTGGCGGAGAGGGGTGTGTTGGCCACCGGTTACCTGCACTCACCAGACGCAGACGTTTGTTAGACTTCTACTTCACGCCGGTATTCTGTGAGATCGTGGTACTTCCCCGGTCGAGCCGGCCCATATATGCAACAACAAAAGCTGATGCAATCTGATCCCAGAGAAAATAGATTAATCACTTATATTATACAACCGAAACCGAGGAAGGACCCGACCGGGAATTAAACCTGGTACTTCAGAGCTGATATCTGCAAACAACTTCTATCGAGTTAAATGAAACATGCGGGATTATACCTCAGAAATATTGTGCCACATGGAATAAACTATTCTAACAGTATACGTATATTCTAAATAAAACAAAACATTCACTAGTGAAATATTGATAGTAATTGGTAAGACGAGGGAGGAAACCAAAGATGAGTTTTTCTCTAGTCGCCTCTTAGGACACCCAGGCCAAGAATCTTTTCTTTACATATTCTTGTATAGGTTGTATATTCTTTGGACGATACCATCACGGCAAATTTCTTCCTTCACAATATTATACGTTATATTTTCAACTATTCGTAAAACTATATCTATGGACTTACCGCCACTCGATTGAATGGGTTGAAAACTAGCTAAATCCACTAGTGTTCAAAGTTACACAATGCGGAACTTTTTTATTGTTTGTTATCAAGTGATAATCAATAGTTGCCTGTAATAGTTCCTGTTATCGATGAACATAAACTAAATAATCAAATATGTATTTTTGCTGTTATGCTAGCATAGCGTGGATTGCGGCTAGCGGATTGGCGATCGCAGTTAGGCACCTTACTCCAAAGACTCTGTTGCCTGTCACCGATCTGCTGAATTTTGATTTGGTATTTTTGAGACGATTGTCCCCGCCATCTGTCAGTAGCCAATTGAATTTTCAAAGCTTTTCCCTAGTCAGGATAGTAGCGTGGTCGGGTAAAGAGATCCAAGTTTGATCCCTAGGTGGCTGGCTCGTACCAATGAGTTTTAAGACTTTTATGTACGATTTATATCGTTGGCTTGGATATAAAGAGGAAGACAAGCTCACTTCCTGTTATGATGTCCCAAAAACTGTCTTAGGTGTAGGGAGGGTCGAAAGGATTTAATTGTCTAGACTTCTACCTACCACAGTAATAAGAATGGCGTGAAGATATTTTTGTTGAAGCTTTTCCATCACTCGCCTCTTACGACACTCACGGGATGTCGTAAGAGTATGATACGAGAAAGCCTATCTTACGACGTTTATATAAAAGTCACGATAGCCGAGTGGAAGGGTGGTCGGAATTTCGAGACGAGAGACCCGAGTTCGATCCCCGGGGCGAGACACTATACCTAGACAATTAATTTTCGTTTACTACTACCTAAGGTTTTGTAAAACACGTTCACTACCATCCACGACGTCAACTGAATTACACGTTTATTTATAAGTTGAAAACTAAAATATTAATAACATTTGGCGGGCAATTTTTCACCTGAGATAAGTTTTCTATACATACTGTTCATCATGTGCGGATTGTTCTTATTTTTTATATTTCATATTAATATAGTATCAAACAAATTTATAAAATTTCCCAGTTACGGGGAATCAAGGAAATATAATATTATAAAAATGAGCCTGATTTAAGTTGAAATCTTTCTATATGGCATGGTGTTAAAAATTATCCTTTCCATTACTACTGCTACCTTTATTTCATATCAAGACTTAGATACCGATCATTTAATTTAAATAAATTTTAAATAGCCTATACCACTAGTATCAGCATTAATTAGCGTCGAATCATCGCAGACTCTGCGATATGACAGACCTTCCTTGTGACCCAATCCTACAACTACAAATGCTTTTATACGAAAGTTAAGGATGACAGGAAAATATCAATCATAACGGTCTGGTGAGGTTACAAAGCTCCTCATAATTGGAGCTTTCAAACCTATTTAGTCAATATATTTACTTTGGTTCATAGTACACAAATATGTTACAGCACTTTTGTAGCATATTTTTGTTTACAGTCTGAATTCCAGAAACTGTTATATTGTGGTAAAGGAATTCTTAGTTATGCTCGTCACGTTAAGTGAGTACCAAGTACGTACACATAATGAAGGTCGATTTGAGCTGTTATAAAATGAAATGTCACACATGCCACGTAAAATCTTATATCGAATACGTAGCAGAATTGTTATGTTTAACAGTTATTGTTTTGCTCCTATACTAAACGTGCTTCCGCTAGAGAATAGAAATTCATTTATTTAATTATAGCCCCCTATATAAATATATATAAATAGGGGGCTATTATTAAATAAATGGTAATGATAAATTACACATGCATGACAGAAGAACAGACGGGCAGGATTCGAACCCGCAGCCGTCGTCATGCGTTGGTAACGCTCGCCTCTAAGACATTATGTCTCGTCTCCATTAAATAAAATTTTAAATCTATTTCGTTCGCCTATTACAATTGACTCAAAGCTATATATAACTTTATTCCTATACTACCGTCTATACGATATCAACACTATATATTAAGCATGATGCATATCTTGTGGTAGAGCCACGCATCAGCTTTTGTTGTTGCATGAATGGGTCGGCTCGACCGGGGAAGTACCACGACCTCACAGAATACCGGCGTGAAGTAGAAGTCTTTCAAACTTCTGCGTTTCGTCTGGTGAGTGCAGGTAACCGGAGGCCCACACACCCCGGCAAGGCCGGCTACGCATCTGCTATGTATAAAGTATCTGCTATGTATTATGTTTGCTATTATTGTGTATTGTTAATGAGCTTAGTTTCCGTATTTCGAATGCAGATGATAAAAGGTAATATTTAAAATATGTAGTATATATACCGGTCCGTTATTTTTAGAGATGGCAATCTCGCCACCTGTGGGTAGTCAATGACCATATTAAGGCTTTTAATTTAATCTTTAATTGCGACACTATCGAAAAGATAGGTATGGCATAAAAAGGATGGTTACGCCGTGTGGTCACGGCATATTAAACCGACCAAGTTCGTGTCGTGTTTGTGATTCAAGGGTTCCGGATTACCGCGGGATTGTCTGTAGTGTGTAGTTAACATAAGCATGATGTCTTTAATTTAATAGACAGACAGATACGGTGAAAACTTAAAAATGTACTATATACTACCCATATATGTACGTCATCATCACCGACGGTTGATGTTAATTACACAACACAGATATTGTAAAGATGCAGAAATACCGAACCCTTGTTACGCTAACAGGACACACACTTGGTCGGAAATGCGTCAAACCATAGAGAGGTGATTTTTACATTATTTTCCTTCTTTCATTTTTATTCATTGAAATGATATTCACGTTTACAGGAAATACGCAGTTGAGGCCAAAAGCGATGAAAAATTGAAACAATTTTTTTATGAGCACCTTGCTGGCGTATTGGCTAATAATTTGACATAGGTGTAGCAAACAGCACCAATTATTAAACAGCTCAAATGAGAAATTGTTTTGCATTAAATGTATTATCATTAAGTTATATATACTAATATTATAGTTTTGATAATGAGAAAGCAGTTGCGGAAGGTATATGGTGCACAGCTCCCGACTGCATATGGTTAAGGCGATAGGAGATAAAAGACGAAAATCATATCTAACGTCCATGTCAGACCAATGCCGGTTATCGTTGGGAACACTATACTCGAAGTTATTGACGAATACGTATACCTGTCAGACTACCAACTTCGATCGAGAGGTCAATCGACGAATCTAACTCGGCAGCGTTCGGGAAACTACGCCCCATCTTCTCGTCTAAAGTACCTCAAAATCTAAAGACCAAAGTTTACAACCAGTGCGTGTTGCCAGTGATGACATATGGATCTGAGACGTGGTCTTTCACTGCAGGCCGTATGAGGAAGCTCAAAGTTGCTCAGCGTGCTATGGAAAGGGCTATGCTCGGTGTTTCTCTGCATGATAGAATCCGTAATGAAGACATCCGCAGCAGAATCAGAGTAACCGACATAGCCGTAAGGATCAGCACGTTGAAGTGGCAATGGGCCGGCCACAAAGCTCGTAGAACTGACTACCGTTGGGGAAGAAAGGTTCTCGTGTGGCAACCTCGTACAGGCAAACGCAGTGTTGGACGTCCCCCACGAGATGGAGCAACGACTTGCAAAATATTGCGGGAAGTCGATGGATGCAGGTGGCTGAGGACCGTTCACTGTGGAAAGTTTTAGGGGAGGCCTATGTTCCACAGTGGACTTTTGAGTTTTGAAAGAAGAAGAAGAAGGCGATAGGAAAACCTTCGTCCCCCACACTTTCATTAACCATTTCGAATGTTGCCGGTGGGACATTATAGAGACGGTGTAGAGTTTTCAGAAAGCTGCGTTTCGGTATGAATCCACAAAGTATGCCAAAACTACATAGGTGTAGTAGCTGGGTCAACTATTGAATATCCCTACTTTGTTACATATTTGTGTCAGAATTTTCCATGCAAAACCAACTTTTTCGTGCTAGGATCATCCAAACCCTTTTTTTGACATATTCAGATATCGGCGTGTTTCATTTTCGGAATCACTCCACGAACCTTTCAATCAACAGTGTCCGTTTAGGGCCGGCCTTTTCGTGTTGGGGGCGCTAGGAAACGCCTCAGCTACCTCGTCTAGTATCTATTACGACGGATTGCAGCAGTACACTACATTGTCGACGTCCGTAGACAAGCTTTCATGCCAGTTTTCAAGGTGTCGCCAGCTCTCAATTCCCGGACGGGTTAATGTTGGTCAAACGAGCAGGTGGCTCACGTGATGGTAAGTGATTACTGCCGCCCATGAACACCCGCAATACC
Organism: Sericinus montela; assembly: GCA_029286605.1. Classification (NCBI taxonomy): domain Eukaryota; kingdom Metazoa; phylum Arthropoda; class Insecta; order Lepidoptera; family Papilionidae; genus Sericinus; species Sericinus montela. Next base: position 12,662,244 of record JAGSMR010000008.1, on the reverse strand, counting down.
AGAGGCATAGCAGATGCGTTGCCGGCCTTAGAGTGCCCCCCCCCCCAGAATTGGGGAAGGGTGGTGTGGGCCTCCGGTTACCTGCACTCGCCAGACGAAACGCAGAAGTTTGACAGAAGAGCAATGTATGTTTGTTGTTCCTATGTATGTATTTTTTTTTATTTTGGCTTGCCACTACTCTCCTCCTCTAGAACACTCGTTTATGAGCTCAGACCATATAATATATAAAAAAAATATATTTTTTACTACATTTATACATATATACTCTACCCGAGAAAATTACTATATACTTATAATGTTACTAATATTTTTAGATTTGTGAGTTGCATCTGAACTTTCTCTAAGGAACCTTCAAATCGCAGTGGCAAATATTACATATTTAGTTATTCTTTTTAAATTAAATTTAACATAAACATATGTGTATAGATATGGCCCTTTTGGTTCTACACACAATACCGGAGTGGAAATGATGTCCTTTAGTAGTATAGTCCTTTTACATCACAGTCTTCAAAGCTTATTTTGGCCTAGGTGAGAGGTTAGGAGAGCCTGCTTCAAAAATTTTAGTAAAGCCGATTGTCCCAGGATCAAACCTAGGCAAAATGTTTGATGAATCAAAATTCATATATAAGGACGTTGAATCTACATTAGATGGATCGTAAACGGCCAAATCGAATATGGTGTACTTAATCCCATACAGTCTTAATTTGAAACAATAAACAAACAAAAACTTAGTATTACAGAATGTTTTAAATTTATAAGTGACAATCACTTTTTACCAACTCTTTTTTATATTTCTTACTATAATCTGTATTTTCTGTGTCAGTTGTTATATGCAAGTAAAACATAAGATGATGAAATAAAAATAAATTTGACCTTACAATCAATCATCTATAAATATTTAAAACCTTTTATAGAAATAAAATCGAGGTCACCGCAAATACTACCGCTGACATTTTAGTTATTTATAAACGCATTCAGCACCGAGAAACATCCATGTCCCATTGACCACAACCTGTGTCTTCAAGGTCTTTTGTGCTATAGCAACAGGATTTTATCTGATCGTGGAATAAAAAATTACTTAATGAGAATGGAGCATAAACGAGGTTCCTGCTAGATGATGGTTAATTATTACCGGCGCTCAGCAACTGTCGTTGGTGCTATCTTAGCCTTTAAGGATAGAATTGGAACTGGAAAAGGATAATGAGGGGCAGCTACAGCTAATAAAATAGAAATGCCATACTTATGTTATTTCTCCAGACTTTAAAAAAGTTGAGAATGAAATATTGTTACAATAGATATACCAAATTCTCCTAACCACCCCAAAATGTGGGTTCGTGTTAATCAATAATAAAGGATAAATACCGTACTTAATGTATTTCTTTGACTTAAAATAGGTTGAGTAGGATATATAGTTATAATAGAAATACCATATTCCCACTTGTATTAAAACAATCTTCAGGATTCGTATCATAGAGATTTTACAATACATATTTTTTATAATTAGTAACAATACTTATTTTTAATAATTAAATAATTATTTTATATACAATAAATAGTTATTTTGTCACGTTGTTCCGTTTGTCCGGTCGAAGGGACTTATTTGTCTAGACTAGATTTCTGTCTACGCCTGTATTGGAAATGACGTAAATATATCATATTTTTACAATAAAAATACGGTAACAAAATAAAATGTAAAAAATATACGCAATAAATAACGACAAATAAATAATATGAAATAATTATCGGAATAGCTATAGGAATAATTTTAATCGATATAGCACCCCACACGTCGGTCACCTCGTGAGCCAGGTCTAGATAGTCTAGTTTTCTTGTCTGTTACGGCTTTCAAGTTCTCCTCCACCGAAAATATCCTCGACTGTGCCTGATTCATCAACACAATATCAGGCTTGTTTGTTGTAGAACCACCCTGACTCTAATTCATCCACAGTGACAAAATTGGTTCCAATAGAGACTGGCGCAATCATTTTCAAGCATGGCCTCCGGAAAGTTCTTATAGTAAGGCAATTTCCGATTCAAGGGACCGTATTTCAGAGTGAGCTCTACTAGGGTGTGTGTATGCAGATACTTCGACCACCTCCGTCGACGAGTGGCATACATACCGGTTGTAGTGGTGTCGCTTCATTTTATAACTTAATTTAATTTCATAACTAAGAGTTAAAAATCGTAAAACAGGCGGAGAACTCTTTCCATACGGTCTCTCTGTGGAAAATGCTTTGTACTCCCATGTTCTGTCATTGCTAAGTATAGAAAAGTAAGTTCTTTATCACTTATAAAGACGACGAAATTGTTATGGAGGCTGAATACCACGCGATTGTGCATGGCTAATGCGCTCGAAAAACCCCGCCATGCATCCGCAGCAAATACAACACTGAAGACCTTGGTTGATGCTTCCTATGAGACGTCATTATGGTGCGGACTTTTCGTTCCAGGGTGTTAAGGACGATATGTGTTTACCTGAATATGCCGAAGGTATATATATGGACTACATGACCCACCCGCTGAGCACTTTTGACAGTCTTGCAAAAAACACAGGTCAAGCCACTGTTTCATGGCAATCTCAACAATAATGCCGGAATGAAATGATACTGGTATATATTAGACTCGGAAAAGGTTCGTATGTTGACGGGCTTAGGTAAGTCTGTCTGTAAGTATATTTTGATGTCGGTGACCTTGCGCCTTTCGATATGTAGAACCGCAAACTTATCCGGTCGAGCTCCATTTTAAAAGCTTTGCTGTAATCACAAGTAATTCCAATCAAATGGATGCGGTTGGAGGCAAACAACTTGATGTCATTCATGTAGAAAAGGTGAGTAACTTTTGTCCCACCCATCCGAACCTGAAATCCTTTTCCTGGTCCCTCCAGAAGGGAGAAGCTAAACCATATTGACGACTTCCCTGGATAAATTACGTACACACCGGTTTTCGTTCGATTCCCGGACGGATCAAATAAATACATAAAAATAAATATCTACACGCATTTCCCAATACAGGGGTAGACAGAAGTCTAGTCTAGACAATTAAGTCCCTTTGACCCACCTTCCACCGAGGATATTTTCGGGACAACGTGACAGGTGGTAAGCCCGTCGCCGTCTCTAACTACCCCTGTATTGGGAATCGCGGGAAGACATTTATATATTTTAACTTAAAAAATCTAAAGTCACAAAGTACAAATTTTACATTAACTTTAGAAAAGTAAAACATTTCATTATCTACTAAAATGTTATATTTAAACCTTGTAAGAATCTTTACTAACAAGAAAAATACATTTCATTTTCTCAGTTTAGTATTAGTTTCTGTTATGAACTTTGTTGAAACATTATCTCTAACAAGATAATATTGAAGCATCATGGTTTTTAAATTTTTGTATTTTATTAAATTTCAGGTTACTCATTTCTTTAGTCATGTAAATGATCTTTTTTTTAAATTTAATTGAAGAAGGTTTATGCACAGGTACGGGTCAGGTACTACTTGGTCAAGGCACTCGCCATAACACTCAGGGGCAGTAAAAAAAATATCTTCACGCAATTCCCAATACAGGGGTAGACAAAAGTCTAGTCTAGACAATTAAGTCCCTTTGACCCACGTTCCACCGAAGATATTCTCGGGACAACGTGACAGGTGGTGAGCCCGTCGCCGTCTTCATGACCAAGCCAACGATGTAATTCGTACATAAGTTTTTGAAAAACTCATTGATACGAGCCTGCCACCTGGGGATCGAACTTGGGTCTCTTGACTCGTAATTCCGATCACCCAACCACTCGGCTATCGCGCCTTTACGGGGTCAGTATTAAAGTTTTTTGATAGAAAAACATGTTTTTAAAAAAAATGTTCCTTACAACATACAATAGTGGATCCTAATTAATAATAGTGGATTTTAACTTTCATAGGAGAAGATTGTGAAAAGCCTCAAGAAAAAACTATTAAGGTAAAACATTACATGAAGCAACTCTACTTTCTAGTATAAAGTGACAGGACAAAGTGTTAACATTCCTCCGTATTCAAAAGCACGTAAGCAATTAAAAGCAGTTTAAAATATTAAACTTCCATTACTATGTTTCTACAAATTCGCGCTTCGAATGTTATTTGTTATTCTGTTACCAAGTTCTTATAAATCACATACGATGACTACTAATAGTGGCACTTGATTGTAGATAGTAGTTGATGTATATCATTATAATAGCATCTTCAGGTTTTTCGAAATTATCTTATTCTGTTAATGACTTTTTCACTAACCTCATTCCAGCCATTATGAACATTTAGAAAGTCATTACAAAAAGAAGTTATTTAGAAAAGCATTTAGAGATCTTACCGGACTTCAGTGCCGTGTGATGTAGACGTAATAATATACTAACAAATTTCTTTCCATAGATGTGCGATTTAGGAAAATTCTTATAAATCGAAATGGGTTTCGTTCCGATAGATAACGGTCTCATAAAGTTCCAAATTAAAATACACTGGGCAGTATCTAAGGTGCAAAGTACTATTCCACCTGCCGTGAATGGCGATTTATATATTTATTTAAATTTGTGTAAATTTTTAAGCGTTCTTTTCGGGGCCGTACACTACCGCAAATAAATGAAACCTTTCGGCGAATAGGCAAAACAATTTCAATTAAATTAGTCAGAAGGAAAGAGGTTGAAACCTCGCAAATGTTATTTTCTCTTATAGTGGACAATATATCCCGTAATCGAGAAGCATATGGCTTGGAAGTGGATAATGAGTTACGCTCGAATCTACGGTTGAAAATCATAAGAATTACCCAGGAATTTAATTTTAATTACTTTTGTCCAGTAAAGAATGTAATTAAAATTACGCAAAAAATCTTTTTTATGACAATTTTGCCTTTTCAGTACCGCGGTCCGTGTTGAACCGCAAATCAATTTTCGGGGCAACGTGACAGGTGATGAGCCCGTCGCCGTCTTAATGTCCAAGCCAACGATATAATTCGTACATAAGTTTTTGAAAAAAACCATTGGTACGAGACTGCCACCTGGGGATCGAACTCGGATCTCTTGACTCGAAGTTCCGACGACTCGGCTTTTTTGAGAATGATGGATTACAAATTTGTTGGCTGCTAATAAGTAATGATTTGGTAAGGGAAAAGTACAACTATAAGAAAGGAGGCGAGGCGTGATCCTTTGTTGTTGTCCTCCTCACAATGAAACGGCATAAGCTTCATGACTTTATTCTGCTTAAATGCTCGCCACTCGTCGCTTTCTCTATTATCACACTAATATTATAAATTAAACTAGGTTATATGTTGATATTCAATGAATCCAAAACGGCAGAACAGTTTGAAATGTAATTTGGTACACAGATAGTTTATAACCGATAATGATTAACATAAATTAATGTTTAAAAAATGCACGATTCCTTTGGGAGAAACCTGAAGTTCGATCTTAACGGATTTTTATTTGTCGTACTGGGGCTGAAAATTATTACTTCTTACTTCGGGAAACTAATGAATCCCTTGGGAATTTTTACATAAAGCGCAGAAGAAATCGCGGGCAGTACTTAACACACAATCGCAAGCTATTCAGTTCCATCACTATTATCTCTTGTTTGAGTTCTTATCTTTCTTCGTTTGATTAGGTCGAATCTTGCATGCTCGTTTATTAGAAAAAAACGACCAGTAAAAACCTACTGCAGTACATACCAAACACATATTATATACAGGCTATAATAAGCATCTACCATAAGGATTTAATATAATCGCCATCCTTGGCTAAAGGATTAGCGATCGCAGTATCAGCCACCTTACCGCACCTTAGTCACCCGTCACCGTCTGCTCAAATGTGGTTGTATTTTTCGAGATGGTTAATCGCGCCGTCTGTTGGTAAACATTGGCATTTTAAAGGCTCTCTCTTCTGCTCTCTCTTGTCACAGAATATGCGATATTTTCATTTGATTTTGATCGCAGTTCCCTGACACCAAGACATGACAACTGACGAAGCCGGAGGAAATTGCCTGTGCTTCAATACATTAAAAATCGTTGTTTTGGGCTCAGATATTTCCCAGTAACCTATTTTGACTTACTATCATAAAATTGTAACATTATTAAAATTTTATGATATTAAGTAATTTTTGTACATTTAAAAAAATCGTCTTAAAAATCGTATACACATGGTTCTTCAAAAAAGGATGCGCTAGAAAAGTCACATTAGTAGAATTTTTTTCATCAATAAATTTTTCGTTTTGTTTAATTTAAACTTGCTATAAATCTTTAAACTATAAAATTTTAAGGCACCACTTCTTATGATATGCGAATGAGTTCAATCAATTGTCTGAGCAATGAATAAGATTATCACCTGCCATGCAAGTAGTGAATGACTATTGTATTCAAATAATAATTATCAATAAAACGAATCGACACGAATTAACCTCTGATAAAATATATCAGTAACCCTCCCACAAAGTTGTGGCCAATTAAAACATTTCCATTGTTATCTAAAATTGGAACCATTTAACTTAAAAATAATTATTGAATTTAAGGTACTTACATATAGCAGTCCGGGTGCGAACATTCCTGGAGTAGCACATGGGATAAAGGATTGCCCAATAGCGGTCCACAGAAACTGCTACCAAGCAGAATATACTTATTGTACAAAGCATCACTAGTAACGACACTGTGAAGAGACAAGCGTGAAGGTTTCGCGGTAACCCCACTGAGGCTAATATAGCAAAGGGTATTCCCAAAAGGCCAACTAGTAAATCTGCCACCGCTAATGACACTATATAGTAATTTGTGCGACGGCGCAGTCTTCGATCGCGTCGAAATACGTGTATCACCATAGCGTTACCCACCACCGCCACTAAAGCCACCAAAATCTCTAAAGAAGTGTAAGTCGCGTGCAGTTCAGGGGTTGGTGAGCGATGCGGCGCCGGGCCCGCTGTCGTCGTCTCCATCACCATCTCTTCAGTCATTTCAACAATCGTACTATACAACGCCGGCAAAATGCTTATATTTAAAACACATTTTTAAAAATAAACATATTTTCAAAACTAACCGCACGGCCATTCTACTAAACTTGGGACTAATAGTGAAGCTCTATATAAGTTTCTCTGAGTACGGAAACATTATTAGATGCTTAGAATTCTTTACATTGTTACTTTTGTAATACGGGCCCTTGCCAGTTGCCTTCAGTGATTGGAGTTTAACAGTTTAAAGTCGTGAGTCGTGAGTCAAGTCGCGGTACACCACACGTCGTGAAGCGAGTCCAGTGTCCCGCTCGCGAGGCGCACTTCCCACCACTGCGGCCGTGAATTGGCGCGAAACCACAAGCGGCGGGACGCACGCCCTACGCGGTCTACGCCGACGCGTGTAGCACTTGTTGCGATCGCCGGCAACCGCTCGCCCTTGACAACTGAATTGGCCGGATTTATTACAGCACATGTAATACAACTATGAAGTGTCTTGTCAATCAAGAATGTAATGCAGTACGATTAAAAATAAATTTATTTCAATTTAATATTATTCTGATACCGATGCAGTCTTATGTGATACTGATGTAGCGTGTTCAGTGTTTGTTTTTGTTAGAGCATTATTATTGTGTGATATATTCAGCCTCAGAATGAAAATATTCCTCGTAAGATAGTGACAATGATAATAAGACAATAAGTTGTAATAAAAACGAATCAGAATAGATTAGAGAAGGGAAGATTATTTTCTACAAATAAAATATTATTATTACAATATTTTTTATACAATTATTACTAAATTGTATATACTCCAAGTTGTTTAAGCTTTACTTTCTATAATATCGAGAGTTTTTTTGTACACATGATTTGCACAATGATAGCTTTACGATAATTGGGAAATTGCCAGGAAAGCAAAGCGGTATTTCACAGCCTCGATGTATTTTTTTTATTATCTTCCCTGATACTGACCTATTTTGTGATACATACATAACATAAGGGCCTATTGAAGTCCACTGCAGGGCATCGGCCTCTCCCATAGGAAGGATTTGCTATAATGACCACGCTTAGCGGATTGGCGATCGCAGCATCAGACATCTCGCACCTTAGACGCTGCTGCCCATCTTCGATCTAATTTTTTGGTCTGATATTTTTAGAGATGGTTATCCCGCCATCTATCGATTGCCATAATGATATTCAAGGCTAATTCCTTACGACACCCACGGAAAGAAATGGAGTGGCAATATTCTTACTCAGTTACCACACGGCTGATTTATGATATTTGGTTATAATTCCAAAATGTTTTTACCGTCCGCTAAGTCCCAAATAATGAGTAGGTTTTCAATAATATATCTATTATATTGAGAATTCCACTAAAAGAAAACTTGTATTATGTATGTACATTAGATACATGTGCGTATATCCTTATATTTTTGATATACTTTTGTAAGAGTCACAATAGCCGAGTGGTTGCGTGGTCGGAACTTCGAGTCAAGAGACCCGAGTTCGATCCCCAAGAGGCAGGCTCGTACCAATGGGTTTTTCAAAAACTTATATAAGAATTATATCGTTGGCTTGGACATAAAGACTGCGACGGGCTCACCACCTGTCACCACCTGTCCCGAAAATATCTTCGGTGGAAGGTGGGTCAAAGGTACTTAATTGTCTAGGCTTGACCTCTGTCTACCCCTGTATTGGGAATTGCGTGAAGATATATTTATTCTTCTTCTTCTTTACAGCCTATCGAGAGTTGTCTGCTGAACATAGGCCTCGATCCTCAGCCACCTGCATCCATCGACTTCCCGAAACATTTTGCTAAGGGCGTCGTGTTATACTGCGTTTGCCAAAACGAGTTGGCCACTCGAGAACCTTTTTTCCCCAATGATTATCACTTCATCGAGCTATGTGGCTGGCTCACTGCCAGAGTGCTGATCTATCCGCTATGTCAGTTATCTTAGTTCTGCTGTGGATGTCTTCATTGCGGTACTGAATCTACTATTAGTATTTTTAGAGAGAGTCTTTTTTTAGTCTTTTTCTTGTCAAAAAACGTCGCCCGAAAAAACTAGTTAGTAGTGACCATGCTTTCGAAGCTAAGAGTTGTACGTTCAAATTCTGCTAAAAGTAAATATTTGAATGATGAATGATTACGAATATTTGTACTCGAGTCATAAATGTTTATACAAGGTGTTAGAAAATTTCCTACAAATCCCGGCAGGCTGTCCTAAAAATATTTAGAATCTCGTAGATTGATACCCGTGAGAGATATGACGACTAAAAATTGGCATTAAACTCTTAGTTGCCAACCCTGCTAGGCAGTAGTTTATTGCACATAAACTATCAACTATTAAGCTTGAAGCGCGAAGGTGAAATCTGCTTAACAGCATTTAATTTATTTTTTCCGAGTGAACTTTTTACTATCAATTGTGAGTTGATGTTGATTGCTTAACGGCCTGTCAAAGTTCACAGTAGGAAATAGACCTCTCCCGTAAGAAAATAGCTATAGATACAGCCACAAAAGTCGAATGTTAGTTGATTAGATTTCGTATCAAGAGACTCCAGTTCCATCCCTAAAAGGAATACTAGTACTAGGCATGCCTGGTAAGTTCTGTCCTTTCCATATTTCCCGGAAATTTTGAATATGGAACTGTTCTATATTTGAATGTGTTTAAATTTTGAATCTCAAAACAGTTGAAAGTATTAGGATTAATGCTATTGTTTAGTCATAGCATCGATTGGAATCTGTCAGGTAACATATGAAATTGAACCTTTCTAAGGAAAATATTCGTGCAATAATTTTCTAACATCTGTGTTCAGTGATGAGGCCCCATATCTGTGGATTGTCGAACGCTGGTATTTAGAATTCCAGCGTGACCATACTAGTGTTAGTGACAAATCTCGCGAAGGATGCCCAGAATCCGCCATCACTTACGATAACATCATTGCTGTGTTTTAAATGATTCTCGAAGATCGTCATGTGACAACGAGAGATAGAGTCTCTATTAGGCATCTCATGGACAGCACTTCAGAAGATCTTGCATGAAGCGCTTGGTGTGAGAAAGCTAGTTTGCCGATGGATATCGCATCTGCTTTCCGACGATCGCAAGCCCGCGTCAGATGGTGTAAAAAAACGGCAAAGGTTCAACCGAGGAGAGTTAAATCACGTCTACGACAACATCAGTAGTGACAAATCTTGGATCTATGCCTACGATCTTGATTCCAAACAACAATCAATACAATCTGGGTCATTCAAGACGAGCCAAAGCCGACTAAAGTTGTTCGTTCTCGAAGCACCTCAAAGAAGATGGTGCCACATTCGTTGGAAAAACCGGTCATGTTGCGACTATTGTACTTGAAGATCGTAGAACGGTCAATGTAGAGTGGTATACCACAGTTAGTTTACAACAAGTCATCGCCAAACTTCGAAAATCTAAGCGACGTAATACGCAAGCTCACACGGTGCTCGTCAAACGATTGAGAATTTGAAGCACGAAAAAGTAGAAGTTCTTGACCATCCTCCATACAGGCCTGACCTAAGCCCTCATGATTTTTTTACATTTCCAAATTAAGAAAAGTCTTCGTGGTCAAAGATCCAGTCCGGTGAAGAACCAGTCGATGCTTTCAAGTCAGCCATTTTGGAAGTCAGTCACTTTAGAGTGGAATAAATGTTATAATAACTTGTTTGAGCGAGTGGAAAAGTGTATTAAGCTACGTGGTGAATACTTTGAAAAACAATAAAAAGTGCTATAAGTTTCCAGTTGTGTTTTTTTCTACAAACGTCAAAACTTAAAAGGCATGCCCCGTACCAATTATGTTTTTCAAAACTTATATACGATTTGCGTCATTGGATTGGACTATAAGACGGTGACAGACACATAACATAACTCGTTGCGCCAAAATGAGCTCAGCTAAAAAGTGGGTCGAAGGAAAAAGATTGAAGATATAAGTGAAATAAAAATATTACCTCTTAATTTTTAGCCTACTGACATTTATTTTTGGAAGATATTTATATTTTTTATTTACTGGTATAAGTAAATAAAAAATATAAATATCTTCCCTTAATTCCCAATACAGGGGTAGACATAGGGTGGTCGGAATTTTGAGTCAAGAGACCCGAGTTCGATCCCCAAGTGGCAGACTCGTACCAATGGGTTTTTCAAAAACTTGTGTACGCATTATATCGTTGGCTTGAACATAAAGACGCCGACGGGCTCAACACCTGTCACGTTGTCCCGATAATATCTTCGGTAGAAGGTAGATCCATTGATCTACCTTCCACCGAAGATATTTTTAAATAAATTCCCTTAAAATTAAGTCCTTTTGGACTTAATTGTCTAGGCTAGACCTCTGTCTACCCCTATATTGGGATTTGCGTGAAGATATTTATTTATTATTTTTATTTATGATGGCTATAGAAGGATGAATGGATCAAGTGTTTTCATCCGCATGATTAAGGGAAAGCTTCTGGCTGCTAACCAGAAGATTTTCTGTGCTTTTGTAGAACTTGAGAAGGCATTTGATAAGGTTGTAATGAAGAAAATGTGAAAACTGCCGGGGTATGGTGCACTTTTCACTACGCTATACATACTTAACACAGTGCTGGTACCGATCTTGTTATGCAGCGAAACCTTAGTATACCAGTAGAAACATAAAAACAAGTTGAATGCAGTAGAGATGCAATCTCTTCGTAAAATGGGCGGCGTTACCTTGGCCGACAGAAAACGAAGCGAAGATTCGCTATATGGGAGGTTTGAAAGACGACCTTATCACTAAAATTGATAAAGGCGTGCTTCGAAGGTTTGGGCACGTTGAGATACCGAATGGTGAAAAAAATATATAGCGCGAAAGTTAATAATAAAAGTGTCGAGGTAGGCCGAGCGTAACTTTCGAAGAACTTGTGAGCAAATTGCTCGAAGATGCAAGGGTCAAGAGTATTCGGATACCTAGACGTGTAGTCTTGACTTACATACCTCTTTCGCTTTAAAAAAGTGAAAGAGGTATGTAAGGTTCGTGACACTTGGCGATCTGTTCTCTCTGGCTAAGCCGTCAGGGACTGTGACCAACTGTCACGTTGTCTCAAAAAATGTCTTCGGTAGAAGGTGGGTCGAAAGGACTTAATTGTCTGGACCTCTGTCTACCCCAGTTTATTGGGAATGGCGTGAAGTTACAATTGTAAGTTTGTGCATATCGTATATTGTTTCTACATTAGCACCATTCTGGTCACGTTTTATATACTGTTATTTAATACTTTTGTCTGGACACTTTTCCAATTTAATCCCATTTAAGATAGTGCTTCTTGCTGCGGTATTCAAAAGTTAAATTTTTACATTGGCAATTATTAGAAGCTATTGCTTTAAGGGCTCAGATCCCATACAAGAAAAGTTTTACTGTTAGCTTGAATGTCAATTTCAATTTGACATTTATAATTTCACTTTGGCAATGCTATTCAAATTCAATCAATTCAATTCATGCGACTTCTTCATATAATATACGAATTGGGGTTACCTATGGCGTGTGCTAGTAAAGCTTATAAGAGTATTTAATTAACATAAGTGACAACAGGTACTATCCGATGTTGTTTCCTATGAATTTAATGATTCAATAAAAGGATCACATATGTAGCAAGTCAATGTGCAATATGTTTTCATTGAAAGAGGATTACATTTTTGAGCCCTTTAAGGTTACCGAAGTAAAATTTCGAAGTGTTGAAAGCCCAAGACCTCGAAGTGGTCATAGAATAGTTTGTGATGATACACATATTTACTGCTTTGGAGGTTATAATCCCGTGTTACCACTTAATAGTATTCAGAGAGTTGATCCAACTTGGAGTCCCCAGCGACCATTATTCAAAGAATTGTGGAGTTACTGTATTGCTACCAGAAAATGGAAGCAGCATAAAGTCGTAGAGAATATGCCTGAAGAGCTTGCCTCTAATGCTATGTGTATGAATGGCAGATTTCTAATGGTTTGTATTTATATAAATCGTTCTAACTAGTAATGAGACTAATTTGAAATATTTCACCACATGCATATAACATGCACTTAATCATTTATGCATGGACTACTTAAGTTTTACGATGTATATCTATATTGTATATATATCTATATATAACACCAGTTAATAGACTCCATAGAGTAAGAAACTCGTTCTTAGGGCGGTGTTTACGCCTCAACAACTAAATCCCAGTAAATGTGCAAAGCCTGTCTATTTACAGGTTTAAGAAATTTATTAAAGAAAAACTTTATAAGAAAGGTTATTATAATATATATGAATATGTTAATGTCAGTAAACCCAGGGAGTGAGGTGATCGCTCCCAAGCTATTTCTAGAAAATATAACATCACATTTGTATAATGCATTATAAAAAATATAATGACCACAAACGAGGTGTAAGTCATGATAGCCGAGTGGTTGGGTGGTCGGAATTTCAAGTCAAGAGACTTGAGTTCGATCCTCAAGTGGCCGTACCAATGGGTTTTTCTAAAAACCTATGTACAAATTATATAGTTGGCTTGGACATAAAGACGGCGACGGGCTCACCACCTGTCACGTTGTCCCGAAAATATCTTCAGTGGAAGGTGGGTCAAAGGGACTTAAATGTCTGGACTAGACCTCTGTCTACCCCTGTATTGGGAATTGCATGAAGAAATTATATTTTTTTATTTTTAAAAAAGAGAATACCTACAGAGTTTTATTCACCTCTTTCTTCTCTGTTAGAGGAACCTCATTATGAAATGGTGGTAAATTAAAAATGACTATTGATAAACAAATGTACATTTTTATGTCAATAAATAAATTATTTGATTTGGATTGAGAAGATTAAATTCTTGAAAATTAAAAACAACATACATGGTTTTGGATTGGTGCAGCTTATTATCTGGCTTTTAACTGCTATTTTACTACAGAAATGATATACAGATAAGGAGTTTATTATGTTTACTCAAATAGTATTTTTCATTATAACTTAAAATGTAAAAAAAATTGTATATAACCTTAATTTTAAATGCAAATATCTTTATATTCTATGTAAATGCTTTAAAATTAATTTTATGTCAGTTACTTTAAAATAAAAAAATATTATTGTATATCATCATTATTTTATATATATATTTATTTATCTTCACGCACAATCCCTGATGGGGTAGCCAAAGAGAACAGACCGCCAAGTGTCATGCTCCTTACATACCTCTTTTGCTTCATTTAAATTCATCATTTTCTTCATAGATGCACGTTGAGGTATCCGAGTTCTCTTGACCCTCCCATCTTCGAACAATTTGCTCACATGGTCTTCAAAAGTTAGTATCGGCCTACCTCAACCCCTTTTAATATTAACTTTCACGCTATGTATTTTCTTCACCATTCAGTCTTCGCTCACTCGCTCAACGTGCCCAAACCATCGAAGCACGCCCTTATCCATTTTAGTGATAAGATCATCTTTCAAACCTACTATTTTGTGAATCTGTTCGTTTCGCTTGCGGTCGGCCAAGCTAACGACGCACAATTTACGAAGAGATCGTATCTCCACTGCATTCAACCTGCTTTTGTGCTTCTTCTGGCATACCCAGGTTTCGCTACCATATAACAAAATCGGTACTAGCACTGCGTTGTTTCACTATGCCTTGCCCTTGGACTAACGCAGTCAGGGCTCCGTTGACCTTGTTTCCGGCAGCGACATGCCTGTCCACATCTATATCACATCTTCCATCCCGGATAAAAGCACTGCCCAAGTACACAATCTCATTCACCTGTTTTAGACATTCCTTAATTACCCATATTTCACAATTCGTTCTTTCTTTGTCCCATTCAAATGCCATCCATATATATCCATATATATTATCATTATAATATTATCATTCTTATCTTAATCTAATATTATAATAATAGTAAATAATCTAAATTTATTTTGTAAAAAATTGTAAAATCTTTTTACTATAAGCATCTCGAAATTCAAATCCTTCTAAAGCTTGCATACAAACTTATAAAATTCAATATCTGTCCTCCTTAATATTTGTGAAAAAAATTGTATTCTGGAATACTAAGGTGAAATTTCTTTTTTTCAGATATTTGGCGGAACCGGTGCACCATTTGGTAATAAATGCAGTAACGATGTTATCACATGGCGCACAACATCTGGTGATGCAAAATTGCAAATCCTAGAAGCGACTGGAGCTAAACCACCTGGGCAGTATGGCCAGTCAATATTGTGCCATGATGGTTATTTCTATACAATTGGAGGTACTAATGGACATGCATACAACTGTGATATATATAGGTTTGTATTTTTTATAAGTTTTTAAATAACAAAATGAGAATGGATTGCAACAAGATTTTAAATAAATTTAAAAACATTAGCAGTAAGCTTATGATATTATTTCATAAAAATATTCTGATACAAATAGCTTAATATCTTCATGCATATTCCCAATATCCAATCCTTTGAACCCACCTTTAACCATATTTGGGACTCTGTATGAGCTTCCACAACACTGTTACAATATACTTACATATATAAATATTTATTCATATATACATATAAACATCTATCATATATTCATATGAATTAATAATATTCAGAGGAAAATAAATAAAACAATACCTGAATGACCAAGCTTCCCTTGGCTTAAGTAAACACACTATAATTTTATTTTTACTACATTTGTAAACCCAACATTTAAATATCTTTTTAATTATGGTGACATAGCATATTCAAAATTCTTAACAATCTGGAAAAATTATATTTCAAATATGCTTGAAATCACGATAGCCAAGTGGTTGGATGGTCAGAATAATTTCGAGTCGAGAGACCTTGAATTCGATCCCCAGGTGGTAGGCAGGGGGCTTAATTGTCTAGACTAGACCTCTGTCTACCCCTCTACCTCTATGTATTGAGAATTGCATGAAGATATTTTTTTTTCAAATATGCTTCCAGATTATGTACAATTGTTTACCTTAATATTTGAGACATGAATTTCCTATAAATCAATTTATTATAGTGTATTTTTTTTTTGGTAAAAAGGATTAGATTGACTAAACATATGGTCCAAAATAAAAATATGTAATTGATATTGAATTTTCATATTTAAAAAAAATATAAATATTCAATACTGCAAAAATTGCTTGACCTTGTCAAGTATGCAGTTCAGCACATTTTCAAATGCTACATATTATGACACATTCAAGGTAATTTTGTTATTTAAATATTGTTATTTTTTACTACATGCTATTTTCCAATATGAGTGTAAATAGAATAAAAATCCATGAAGTCTTTTCAATCCACTTTTCACCAAACCCCTTTAAAATTAAGAAAATTAGGCTGGTTGTCCAGTTTATTCTAGTCATGTTTGTTATTATGATTATTTGTTTAATGCAGGTTAGATCTACGAACAATGGTGTGGGAACCAGTCTTTGTGGGAACTGGCCAGGAAGGTGAGCCAATTGGCAGATATCGACATGAAATAGCTCGAGTTGGAAACAAACTTTATATTATTGGTGGTGGCACAGGAGATTGGGCATTTGAACTAATGGAAATACCTATGTATGACCTTGAAACAAACACATGGACAGTTTTTACCCCAAAGGCTGATGATAGCATAAAAAATACATTAGCACCTTTACCTAGAAAATGTCATAGTGCAGTGCAAATTGACACACCATCAGGTGTGCAAGTGTTTGTGGTAGGTGGGTCAGATGGACAATCAATGTTTGAAGATGTGTGGAGGTTGAATATTTCAGATATGCAATGGACTTTAATGCAAAAGACTGTACTACCACATCCTCTGTATTTTCATTCCTCAGCAGCAACCTCCTATGGTTGCATGTATGTATTTGGTGGCATTGAACCAAAAGAAGAAGCAACTAGTAGGAATAATACTTTGTATAAAGTTTGGATTTGTATACCAAAGTTAAGTGAGATATGTTGGGAGGCTTTGTTAAATTTTCACCCCAACTTGGATCAGTTTGAGAGAAAAACCTTACTGAATATTGGAATTCCTATACATTTTGTAGATAGGTTGCTTCCAAAGTGAAAAATTTGATAAAGATTTTTGAGCATACATTTTTCTAATGTATAGTTTAAAAATTCTCTGTGTATAGCTGATAACATAAATTATATTTTCGTGTATTTGTATAAGGTTGACAGGATGCAATAATATTATGGTTTAAGCTTCATAACAAACTAATGTAAAATGTGATTGTTCCGTGTATTTCGAACTTGACAATTAATGTGTATGTACATTTTTGTTATGTATTTTTAATTGTGTATATAGTGTTATTGACATAAATTATTATGTATGAATATGTATTATATTATTGATTATGCTTCATTGTGGTAAATTATAAAAATTTAACTAACCTGAAGTTTATTTAAGCTTAACAAGTGTACACTCATCTCTATGGGGTACTCCATAATCCACAGTACAGTTTTCTAGCAGCGCCTAAATACCCTCTGTTCTTTTCTTCTCTCAAAAATATACTTTATGGGAGACCAAATTGGAAAAAAGGGACTTTTGTAAAGAAACTTCAATGCATATTAATAATCTTGCTGTTCATTTGTAACACACATCCATACATCTATACTATTATAAAAGTAGAAAATAATATTGACTGCAATATATTCTATCTCCCCAATGTCTGTACATAAGAAAATAGCGACTCACCACGGATTCGCGCGGGTAAAAGAACATGCTACATTTATTTTTGCATCATAGTATCGTAAATTACATGTATGAAGCACTGCGCTTCTTCCTTTCAAAAGTCGAGATGAGGAAAAGTTTAGAAAAAACACCGATATTAATTTTTAAGCAGAAACAAGTGTAAGTTTTCGGCATTTTAACTTAGAAGTGACGGGCTTCCGTAGAACAGTTCACTTTTTATTTTACTGTCTTACAGATGTAATTTGTGTATATACCTAATAACTTGCTCACTTAAAAAACTAGTTATGATTATTTTAGTACCTACAATAATACCCAACTCCAGCTGTCTATTTATTGTGACAAAGTCACGCAAATTAAATATTTATCTCTTGGTATCCACAAATCGACCAGCTTGCAAAGTCAAAAAATTAATATGATCCAGATTAATTAGGAGGAAGGAATTAAGACATGTTCTCCCAAGGAATATGAACCGATGCCAAGACTCCTAAGTTAATATACTGAATAGCACTTGTGCAGTTTCTCCTCCATTCCATTCTTGTTTGGTGAGGTGCATTAAAAATGAATTTTAAGCAAATGGAACGAGCGCATCGTGCTCTTATTAAAGTTATGTATTTTTTATATAATCCTAGTAAATTATTAATATAGTAAAGGCGAAATAAAATAGAAATAAGATAAATAGCTTGTATAATAAAGGGGATTGTAGCGGATGATGTGCTGCAGGTAAAGGTCGGGTGATCGTGACCTGGGGAGGACGTCTCCTCCACCAGTGTCCGCTATCTATAATCGTATATATGCTTTTAATTGTGCGAACTTCGATAGCGCGATGTAGGCCGTCGATGAATTTCCTGAATCCGCCACTAACGAGCTTCCAATGTGGAGACATAGATGTCGCCACAGGATGTTACAGGAAAAGAAGGAAAGATGTTACACAAGTTCCTCACGCTAAAATCACGTTTGCTTCCAGGTAGAATTATAAATGATTGGCTAAGTGTATAATAAAATAAAGAAATAAATTTTAAAAAAGTACTTTGAATGCAAAAAAGTGCTATGTAATTGGTTAGACTAGGTTAATATAGATAAAACGTAGAATATCCTGCAAAACCTACAATAAACTCCACGCACACACACTACTCGAAGCAGCCCGTACATGGGAGGAAACGCATCATCTCCTCCTTCATAGGAGAGGTCTTGGAATTGTACTGACCGTTGTAGATTTAAAAGAAGTCTGTTATATAATTTTCTGGACCTACAGAACACGTTATAGTTACACACTTCGTTATAGTTTCCTTTACAAATACCATCAACGAGCAAACGGTTCATACAATGGTAATTACTGTCGCCCTTGGTCACAAGTAACATTAGGATTGGGTGCGTTGCGGACATTTAAGAAAGGATTATATAGGTTAAGGGTAGGAAAAAGTGAGAGGAGGCTGAATGACGAGTGCTGGTCGAGTTAGCTCACTAGACAAAAAATGAAAAAGCACAGGCCTCTACTTCACGCAACATCGTGATCTTGCCCCAGTCAAGCCGACCTATTGCATGCAACAAAAAAAGCAGAACAGCGTCTGCTAAAGCTTACGTCTACGAATTTCGTGGAAATTTCCCAAAATCCCTACAGGTATTTAACGCTACTAAAAAGTCAGCTTTTTTGCAAATGCAAATAAAGAAAATAATAGGCAATCATTTCAACGCTAACTATTTATTATAAGCATTACTTTATTCTGTTATAAATATAACTACATATTTATAACACAATATATTTGAGTAAGATACAATGACAATCTTTTATTTATCTTGTTCTCGAATATGTGAAACTTCAAATTTTTTTCATAAATGAAATACTGAATATTTTGTATATTTTGTTTATTTCACAGGATTAAGTCAATACAAAGCCTTCAATGCACCATAATAAAGGCTTACACAAAAATTTTAAGGTATTACAATAATTTTATCCATCACCTAAGATGGTTTCCAATATAATATTATAACATGAATGAGCATAAACTATTCTTATACATGTATATATATTTAGTAGAAGCAAATAAAATATTCGGACGATTTAAACAATGGCTACACCTTTTTCTTGTTTAGGATAGATACATAGATAAATTTTAAAACTTCTACCTTATGAAACCACCAATTTATTTATTTTTTTCACAAAAAAGAAATTGTTTAACACTAAAATATATAAACCCAAATAAAAATGTATAAACATAACTTCACAAATTGAACAACATTATTTTCTCAGACACATATATAAGAACTTAAGAGTAAGAAAAAAAATTTTAACAGGGGAGCGTTAGTTGCGTTTCATATTTTTTTTAATTCATCACCCAGTACGCTGCATGCCAGTCGCAAACAAAACTTTGGGTTTGGATTTTTTATTTTTTTTATTAGAAGGCGAAGGAGCGGCGTGTAATGCAGCCTCGATGGCATCGCTGAGCACGAGGGCCCGCGGCCCGCAGGCTTCGTCGTCGTCCGGTGGCGGCGCGGCCGGCGGGGCGGGCTTGCGAACGCGCCAAGTGCCGCTTGTGCTCGCCATCTATGTCACAAACACATTTAAACATAAAATTATCAAAGATATTGAAACGGATGTTAATAAACATAAATAATTTGAATACATACATTACGTAAAATAAAAAATATATAACTTCACGACATTCCCAAACCAGGGGTAGATAGAGATCTGGACAATTAAGTTCTTTCGACCCACCTTCCACAGATGATATTTTTGGGACAACGTTATACGTGGTGAGCTCTTCGCCGTCTTTATGTCCAAACCAACGATATAAATCACACATAACTATTAAAACCATAGTTTTGACGCTTTGTCTGGTCTGTTGTATCACATGTTCCATAGTTATTTCACCTGTGATGTTGCATTTTGTTATTTTTTCTCGACTAGTTTGACATTGAATTCTAATTTTATCATTTGTTTTTGTTTTCTCCAGTTTGTACTAAAATTATATTGTTAATATAAGTTAACTTAAGTTGCACTACTATATAGTATTATATAGCCGTTAACATACATTTATGTTACGCATTTACCCAATGTCATAGTTATTTCCCCAGTGTTACATAATTTGAATATATTACCAATAAGGTATAAAGACATTATCTGCTCAAGATCGATTAAGGGATGTACTGTAAATTAGTTTTTTGGTAAACCCACAATTAATGCTGAACGCAAACCTTCAACTTATTTTCCAGATCAGTATTTTTTAAAGATTAAATGCTGTAAAAAACTTTGTTCTTTCTAAACAAGTAATAATACTATTATCATTTAGTATTTTCGTTGATAACCTTATCTCATAATTGAACCTCTGTCTCATTATTGAATTAATATGGATTAAAGAACATTTATTAGATACAAGCTCAAATGCTCAAATGGGCAAACAAAGCAATCTTCCACATTGTTCCTATTAAAATACAGATTGAACACTCAATTACAATGTTTGCACAATAACACAAAAATACAATATTAAATTAGGTGCAAACTAAAAAATAATTGAGCAACATGAATATAGTAAAATAACCTTTGCAAATGACAATCCTGAACTACTGGGACTTGCTTGATCCAAAACCCCCAAGGCATTTGTAGAATGTTCACTTGTTTCAATAGAAGCAGATGGTAATGTTTCCAGGAGAGTGGGGCTGCCAAAGGAAGTTGAGGCGCGTGGGAATTGCACTTCGGACGTCAAGTCTGGACGCGGCGGGCCTTCTAATGCCCGACGGCACTGGAGCTCGCGGCGCCTTTCCTTGCGTTCCTGATTCGCGCGGACTCGTGCACGGTGTTTTAGCTCATCTTTAATTTAAAAAAAACGGTTGTTTTCAATCAAAAAGCATTTAAAAAATTATTCATGAAGTTTTGTAAATCAATATACAAAATTCGAAAATTTTAAAATCAGTAATTATTTGAAGTCATGATAGCCGAGTTGTTGGGTGGTCAGGTGGCAGTACCAATGAGTTTTTCAAAAACTTATGTACGAATCTCATCGTTGGCTTAGACATAAAGACGGCGACGGCTTCACCACCTGTCACGTTATCCCGAAAATATCTTCGGAGGAAGAAGGTCAAAGGGACTTAATTGTCTAGACTTGACCTCTGTCTACCCCTGTATTGGGAATTGCGTGAAGATATTTTTTTTTTAGTAATTGTTTTTCAAATGGCAATACCACACACTTACTCATTTTTGACGCCAAATAGCAATGTAACAGAAGTTGTGTTCCAGTTTCAAGAGAATAGAGGGAGACTTATAGTTTGTTAATGGCCAATAAAATGTATATTTTTTATTAATCAGACTTTTATGTTATGTTATAAGTTGATCCTCATAGTTGTCATTTAATGAGGGTCTTACATGATAAATTTTACTGTCGATTTCTTCAAGAAATATCTAGTAACTGGTATACTGAAGCAACAGCATGTTCTGTGATGGGCAGATTGGTTATATATTAAGAATTAAGAACTTTAAAAAAACCAATCAAATTTTCAGTCACATGCTGAAGGGAATACATTAAGTTAGAGTAGAAATATATTTGTAGATAACCTGAAAAACTTTTTAAAGCCGCTGTAGTCACAAATGGAGGTTGCAAATCCAGCTCCACAATATCAAAGGAACAGTAGACTGGCAAGTGAGCAGTGTATGGCATGCGCTTTCGTGTCTAAAATAGAAAATTAATAAATAAGTAGACAAATATAATGTACAATACTAATATTTCTTTTTTTGTTACTATCCAAAAGACAACCTGCATAATGTTACAAGCAGTAGATGAATGCAGGTGGCTGAAAGGCTGAAAACCTTTGATTGGAAATTTTTCGAAGAGGCCTGATCATCAGCAGACTTCTGATAAGATGTTCAAAAGTATAGGTTAGGACAAGTCACATTGTGAGAGACCTATGTGTGTATATACATACAAACACACAAAAATCCTGTAAAAGTCCACTGCAATATAGCCCCTTACAGCAAGGAAGGATTTGTCATAATTGTCACACTTGGCATGCTGATTGACGATTGCATTACCAGACACCATAGATGCCACTGACCGTCACCAGTTCGTTGAATGTTGGTCTGATCTTATCTCATCATCTGTTAGTCACCTATTGCACTCTCAAGACTAGCCCCTTAGTTCCCTCCTTCTATCCCCATAGCAAGAAAGTAAAAAATAAAAACCTATGTATTTCCAAATAATTACAAATGGGGTACAGAGAAGGCATCTCTAATTACCTTATTCACTGTACTAAAAGCAGAAGCACAAAATGTCTACACTTTTTAAAACTACTCTGCAACATGGTGGTATTAATCTATAGGGCTATATGTATATACACACATTAAATATTAAATATAAATTTATTGTACACTAAACATAACAACAGAAAGAAAGTTTAAATATCCAAAAGTATAATGGGCGGTCTTATCACTAAAAGTGATCTCTTCCAGGCAACCTATGTAGGACAGGAACTAGAATATAATAACAAGATGGTAGTGTATATATAAATAGACAGAAACAAAACATGAGAGATATTACATACACAAATATTACATTTCAAAGTTTTAAAACACATTTAAAAGTTTTGTTTATACCTGATCAGCAAGTGAAAATGTCTCTCGATGCAGTACCCGACCACGGACTTCTGGCGGAGCTGCAACAAGGCCGCCCCAAGATGCATTCAAAATGCGTATGTTGAGACTGTTTAGAAATATTTGTTGTCCATCATCAGCTGCAAATAATATTTTGTAAGTATAAAATATATATTGTATTAAAAATGTTTTATATATTTTTATAGTTGTATATTTTATACCTTGATAAAAATAAAAATATTTAGCTTGATTTTCTTTGTCAATATCTGTAAGTAAATTATCATTATCTACTTGTTCGTCAGGAGGAGGAGGACATTCTATAAGTGGAAACTCTTCATTTTGATTATTATCATTTAACTCATCTTGTAAATAATTTACTGCTTCTGAGATTAAATCAGTTTCTGGGGTAACTACTTCTAAGGAAGCCATACTATCCGCAATAACCTCAATGCAAGCAGCTGCACCATCCTCTGACACATCAAACCAATCCATTTTCTTGTCACTGACTTCTTGTTTCTCATACACAACAGGTGACATATCTTCAAATGTCTCTGGAGATTTACATTTTTCAGCTTGAAGTTTAATATCCTCCTCTTTCAATTTAAGTAATTCCAGTGCTTTTTCCAAATAGACAATTTCAGTTGTGTCAATTTCTGCTAATATTTGATTATTAATTTCTTCTCGTTCCTTTTCTAAAATTTTATGGATCTAAAATAATAAGTTTATGGTTTAAATATAAAAATAATTACTGATATGCCATTAAGTAACGAAATTTAATTATTTAGTATATACCTGTTCTTTAGTGGCTGTAAAGTATTTTGTAAACGGAGCACTGCTTAGTTTCTCAAGTGGTAATATTGGTGTTGCAGAGGCTTGTCTTGTCTGTCCACGGATTGGTGCAACTTCCACAGTAGTAGTACCTCGAAGACGCCGTACAAGACGCATTGTAACCTATTTGTAACCAAATTCTTAGATTAAAATAATAGTATGTATTAGGAGGACTCACAATAATATATTTTTGTTTTGGGGAGAATATAGGTGAAGGGTATATGTTCCATTCCTTTGAAATAGTGTAAGTTATAGGATACATTTTATGCTATGATATACAACATAATCAATATATTTTTAATGATAATAAATGGCATGGTTTTAACTACAAAAATTTATAAAAGAAAGAGAGTGATAAATCACTCTTTGGGTATACACATTTTGAATGCATCTTTGGCTACTCCATTGGACCATACAAGAAAATAAAAAAAAGCACAAAAAATTACCTCTTCAGCAGGAGGTTCCCACTGAATCATGTAAGCAGGTTTCATTTCCTTTACTTGTAAAGGTGCTGCACACACTGGGCATGGGGGTGGTTGTTTTTCATGAGCTTCGACATAGTGAAGAACACAGGCCCAGCAGTATACATGGCCACAATGGCCGACCCTGCCCGCTACAGGAGTTCCAAGGCATATGGGGCATTCTGAACGACCGGAGCTTCTCACCACCTGTAATGATGCATTTGTGTGGGGAAAAAATCCTGTGGTATTTGAAGTTGCCTCACTTCCCCTGAATGTGTTTTTGCTTGGTTGT